>CM021108.1:209037616-209628768 GCA_007115665.2 Sequoiadendron giganteum | reverse complement strand
TTAAGGGTAGAGAGGAGAGAGATAAAGGGAGTGACTAAGAGAGGGAGATATTTGAGAGAGAGAGAGGGAGTGGGAGAGAGATAGATGGTAGATGGTTAATGGTATAGGTTAGAGGGTTAAGGGTTAAGGGTAGAGGGGAGAGAGATAGGATTCAGTGAGAGAGAGAGACTTGAGAGAGGGAGAGGGTGTAAGAGGGAGATACTTGAGAGAGAGGGAGGGAGGGGAGATATAGAGACTCTCCCTCATCATCCCCCCTCTCTCTCTCTCTCTCACTCACTCCCTCTATCTCTCTCCCCTCTACCCTTAACCCTAAACCCTTATCCCTTAAACCTAGGCAAACCCTCCTATCATCTACCCTTAACCCTCTACCCTCTATATTTCTCCCACTCCCTCCCTCCCTCCCTCTCTCTATCAAGTATCTACCTCCTACCCCCTCTTCCTCTCTTAGGTCTCTTTCTCACTCACTCACTCCTTTTATCTCTCTCCTCTCTACCTTTAATCCTCTACCCTCTACCCTCTATCTCTCTCACACTTCCTCCCTCTCTCTCTCTCACTCACTCCATCTATGTCTCTCCACTTTAACCTTAACCCTTAACCCTAAACCCTTAACCCTTAAACCCTAAAACCTTAAACACTCTACCCTATACCCTTAACTCTACCCTCTACTTCTCTTTATCCCCTCCTCCATCTATATATCTAGACCTCTCTTTTTTTTTTGTCTCACCTCTCTCTCCATCCCTGCCTCTCCCTCTATCTCTACTTTCATATCCATGTATCTCTACCTAGTTGTCCCTCTACACCTATTTCTCTCTCCCTCCTTTCCTCCTCTCTCTCAATATCTTCACCTTCTTTCCCTCTCTACTTCTCTCTCCCCTCTACCCTTAACCCTAAACCCTAAACCCTTAACCCTTAAACCCTCTACCATAAACCCTCTACCCTCTATCTCTCTCCCACTTCCTCTACATCTCTCTCTCTTTCTCAATTCTCTCCCTCCTACCCCCTCTCCCTCTATCAAGTCTCTCTCACTCACTCACTCCTTCTATGTCTCTCCCCTCTACCCTTAGCCCTCTAACCTTAACCATTAAACCCTCTACCGTATACCCTTAACCATCTACCATCTACCATTAACCCTCTACCCTCTATCTTTATCCCACTCCCTCACTCTCTCTCTTAAGACTCTCCTTCCTACCCCTTCTACCCCTCTCCCTCTCTCAACTATCTCTCTCTCTCTTACTCTCTCCCTCCCTCTATCTCTCTCCCCTCTACCCTTAACCCTAAACATTAAACCCTAAACCCTAAACCCTAAACCCTAAACCCTAAACTCTTAACCCTTCAACCCTAAACCATTAAACCCTCTACCCTCTACACTCTACCCTTAACCCTCCATCCCTCTATCTCTCTCCCACTCCCTCCCTCTCTCTCTTTCAAGTCTCTCCCTCCTACCTGCTCTCCCTCTCTTAGATCTCTCTCTCACTCACTCAATCCATATATCTCTCTCCCATCTACCCTTAACCCTTTACCCTTAAACCTTGAACCCTCTGTCATAAGCCCTCTACCTTCTAACCTTAACCCTATAGCCTTAAACCCTCTACCCTCTACCCTCTACCCAATACCCTCTACCCTAAACCCTAATCCCTTAACCCTATACTCTCAACCCTCAACCTTAAAATCTCAACCCTCAACCCTTAAACCCTCTACCCTCAACCTAATAACCTCTACCCTAATCTTTCAACCCTATAACCTCTGCCCTATACATTCGACCCTCAAGCCTAATCCCTAAAACCTATACCCTAAACCCTCTACCCTCATCATTAAACCCTCAACCATAAACCCTTAAACCCTAAACCCTTAAACCTTCTACCCTATATCCTCAACCCAATACCATCTACCCTCAACCCTAATCCCTCAACCATACACCCTCAATCCAATACCCTACACCATCAACCCTATAGGTCCTCAACCCTATACCCTCAATTATCAACCATCTACCCTATACATTGAATCCTCAACCCTCATCTATCTTTGTCCCTCATTCCTCTTCTCTCCTTATCTCTATCTCACTTATCCCTCCATCTCTCCCTCCCACCATCCCACCTTCTCTTCCCTATACCCTCAACTCTTAAACCATTAAACACTCAACCCTATACCATTAAACCTCAAACCTCAACCCTTAAATCATTAACCCTTAAACCCTCAACCCTCAACCCTAATCCCTCAACCCTTAAAACCAATTAAACTCTCTACCCTAATCCATCAAACCTTAACCCTTTATCCCTCAACCCTTAAACCCTCAACCCTCAACCCTCTACCTTCAACCTTGAACCCTTAACCATAAAACCTCAACCCTAATCCATCAACCCTATACCCTCAACCCTCTACCCTCAACTTTAAACTCTCAACCCTCAACTCTTAAACCCTAAACCCTTAAACTCTCTACCCTCTACCCTATACATTAAACCATTAACCCTCAATTCTCAACCCTAAACCCTTAATATCTTAATCCTCAACCCTAAAAACCTAAAACCATAACCCTTATACCATATACCTTATACATTAGACCCTCAACCCTAATCCTTCAACCATATACCCTTAAACCTATACCCTAAACCCTCTTCCCTCAACCCTAATCCCTTAAACCTTATAAAATCTACCCTCAACCAAAAACCATCTACCCTCAACCCTATACCCTCAACACAACACCCTAAACCATCAACCCTATACCCTCAATTCTCAACCCTCATATATCTCTATCCCTCCCTCCTCTTCTCTTTTTATCTATATCTCACTTCTCCCTCCATCTCTCCCTCCATCCTTCCATCCATCTCTACCCTAATCCCTCAACCCTATACCCCCAACCCTTAAAACCTTAAATACTCTACCCTCAACCCAATATCCTCTACCCTAAACCCAATACCCTCTACCATCAACCCTGTACCCTCAACCCTTAAACCCTTAAACCCAAGTAAACTCTCTACCCTAATATTTCAACCCTCAACCCCTAATCCCTCAACCCTCTACCCTCTAACCTCTAACCTCTAACCTCTAGCCTCTACCCTCTACCATCTAGCCTCTAGCCTCTAGCCTCTACCCTCAACCCTCAACCCTTAAACAATAATACCTCAACCTCTATACCCTCTACCCTATGCATTGGACCCTCAACCCTAATCTCTCAACCCTATACCCTCAACACTATACCCTCAACCTTAAACACTCAACCCTCAACTCTCAACCCTTAAACCCTAAACCCTTAAACCCTCTACCCTCTACCCTATACATTAAACTTTCAACCCTCAATTCTCAACCCTTAACCCTTAATCCCTCAACCCTAGGTAGTTAGGGAAACATAGGTGATATATAGAGTGATGAAGGGAGAGGTAGGTAAACAAAGGGATAGGGGAGATAAATATAGGTAGAGAGGGAAGGAGACATAGAGAGAGGAGAGATAGAGAGAAGTAGAGAGAGGAGGGAGGAGATAGAGGTGAGTGTGTGTGTGAGAGAGAGAGAGAGAAGGGGTAGAGAGAGAGAGGTAGAGGGATGGAGAGGAGACATAGAGTGTAGAGAGGGAAAGAGGTATGGGGGAGACATAGTTGAGATATAGAGTGATGGAGGGAGAGGTGGGTAAAGAGAGGGATAGGGGAGATAAAGATAAATAGAGAGGGAAGGAGATGTAGAGAGAGATGATAGATAGAGAGAAGTAGAGAGTGGAGGGATGGTGGGAGAGGAAAGGAGGAGATAGAGGTGAGTGTGTGAGAGAAGGAGAGAGAGTGAGAGGAGAGAAAATGAGGGGAGAGAGGAAGGGGTGAGAGAGAGAGAGAGTAGAGAGGGAAGGGGGGGAGATAGAGAGTAGAGATAGAATGAGAGAGTAAGAGAGAAATAGGGGGGAGGGAGAGAGAGGTAGAGAGAGTGGTAGGTAGTTGAGGGAGAGGTATGTAGAGAGGGAAGGAGAGAAGGAAGGAGGGAGAGTGAGATGGAGAGAGTAGAGAGGTAAGGAGAGAATGTGAAATAGAGATAAAGAGAGAGAGGGAGGTTCGATGGAGGGAGAGGTAGAAAGGGATAAGTAAGACATAGAGAGGAAAGGAGGGAAAGTGGGATGGAGATAATGGTGATTTAGAGAGGAGAGAGTGAGAGGGAAGGAGGGAACGTGTGAGAGAGGAAATGATCATTTAGAGAGGAGGGGGTGATAGGTAGGGATAGAGATCATGGTGAGATAGAGAGGAGAGACTGAGAGAGAAAGAGAGGGATGGAGAGACAGAGAGAGGTAGGTAGAGGAAGGGAGAGGAGAGATAGAGAGTAGAGAGGGAAAGAGGTAGGGAAGGAGACATAAGTGAGATAGAGAGGGATGGTGAGAGAGAGTAATTGAGGGAGAGGTAGGCATAGAGATGGAAAGAGAGAGGAGAGATAGAGAGGGGAGAGGGGAGGGAGGGAAGGATAGGTAGGGAGGGAGATAGAGGTGTGTGTGTGTGTGAGTGAGTGAGAGAATGGTGAGATAGAGAAAAGGAGAAATTGAGAGAGAAAGATGGGGGTGGGAGGGAGGGACAATAGTGAGAGAGATTGGGAGGAGAGAAAAAAAGAAGGGGAGGGAGGGTGAGGAGACATAGAGAGAAGTAGAGAGGGAAGGAGGGAGGGAGGGAGTGTTAGCAAGGGAGATAGAGAGAGTGGTGAGATAGAGAGGGGAGAGTGAGAGGGAGGGAGAGATAATTATGAGATCGAGAGGAGAGAGTTAGAGAGAAAGTGGGGGAAGAGAGGGATAGAGAGTGAGAGAGATTTAGGTAGAGGGAGGAAGAGGAGAGATATAGAGTAGAGAGGGAAAGAGGTAGGGAGGGAGACATAAGTGAGATACAAAGTGATGAAGGTAGAGGTAGGTAAAGAGAGAGAGAGAGGGGAGATAAAGATAAGTAGATAGGGAAGGATAAGTAGAGAGAAAAGAGATAGAGAGAAGTAGAGAGGGGAGGGAGGGAGGCAGATATAGGGAGGAGATAGAGGGGTGTGTGAGAGAGAGAGATGGGAGAGAGGGAGGAAGGGAGAGAGAGGGAGTGGAGAGATAGAGAGTAGAGAGAAGGAGAGAGTGAGAGAGAAATATGATACAACTTGCTGACTAATAAAATTTGACCCCCTGATTATTAAAATTTGAATTGTTGATTACTAAAATTTGACTAAGTCTAAAAGTTTTAAGATCTTCCAAAAACTAGAATTTGCATTATAACTCCTAGAGATCTAAAACCACTCTCAAACATATTTCCTATATACATGAAATATAACTTAAAGTATAAGAAAGTAAATGTCCATATGTAAATGTCAACTTATACTTAATAAACGCTCTTCAAATTTGGCAAGTGCAATATGGCCTATTACAGTTTTTTTTTGCAAATTGGCACCAAAATTGTGTCAAAGAGTGGTGAGCTTACCCAAATGCTCTTGTGAAGTCTCTTGAATGCTAGGTGTTGAATATGAGTGAAAGAACCTTGTATTTATACTCAATTATGCAAGAATTCCCAGAATTACAACACTACGAGCCAACATCAGATCTAGAAGAATAAAACCCCACTATAAATTTGAATTAAATTTGGGCCATACAAGACTCATTTTCCCAAGGTGGTGAATGAGTCCACCGAGGCCTAACTTTTAGGAACATTTTAAAACTTCTTAGAAAGGTGTAAAACCTATTTCAAGACCAAAAGATCCATGTGGGAGCCATTCGACCAAGGTGGCAAAGAGTCCCAGATCCCCAAATCTGGGCCACATAACCAATAAACACCTAAATTATTATTGGTTACTGATTAGTGTCGAGATTATCCTTGAAAAGATGAAATAAATGAGGCTTGTGGATGCAAAATAGGGCCAATTAAAGCATAATAAATCCCAATTATTAATGACAAGCCTAAAGAAATGTGAAATTTTGTTACAACACTTTGCAACACTCCAAATAAGGCCAAATTAAGGTTGATTATGATTATTATGCTTAGTTATTTGATAAAACCCTAGAAAAGTGTGAAACCGTGTTACAACACTTCACAAAATTTTTGCAAGGAACCATTAAATTCCATTAGTTAACAAATTCCAAAGACCTAATTTGAATGTGTTATCCACATTACAACATTAAATCAAGGAAACATTAAGCCAAAATCACAAGGAGGGCCTGAACAAGTCAGAAAAAGTAGAAGGGTTACTTTTGTAGTGACTCCATCTAGCCCCCACTTTAGTGAGAGGATGAACTTGCTTCAAAATCACACTAAAGTAGAAAAAAGAAGCACCATGAGGTGTTCACATGTACCAATTCCAATAATATGAGATAATGATCAATAAGGGTGATCAGCCCCCTTGGATCAAGATCCCATGGCAAACCAACATAGGCACAAAAGAAGACACATGATAATGATATAAAAAGCAACAAAAAATAACAAGCATACACTACCAAATATGAAAAAGAGAAAAGGGTGAAATAAAAGAATCAGAACAAGCTTCAACCATTTGTCCATCCCAATGTGGATTGGATCTAGGCTATTTATTTGAAAAAAATGCATACTCACTCTGAGGTGATGAAACTCTTGGCTATTCACCGAGTGAGAAGTCCTAAAAGGTGAGAAACATACATTCATGGATGGTATGCACTCACATACATGCAAGTGTGTATGGGTAAATTCTTACCTCAGATTGGGCTTCCCGCTGAAACCATACCAAGTTATACCTCCTGATAGCTTTAATAAGGCACCACAAAAAAAATGATTTTTTAGCTTCATGAGACAAGCAAAACATTGTATGCTTGGAGCTCATGAAAAAATAGGATGGATCTATAGGAATGTAAGCTATGTTATGCAAGGTGGCCATATAACAACAAATGCAAACTACAAAAATTCAAAGGAGTCTCTCTTAATTCATTGGGGTCTTAACTTAGGGAACATCGTGTCTAATATCTCCAAGAGAGGACTAATCAAAGAATAGAAAATTTACAACATATGGGATGAAAAGTTTTGCATTAAGCCACTAAGAGGAATATAATATGATAAGATAGATCACACTCTTGAAGGACATCACACACAATGCCATCCACAAAGTGACAAACACATTATATAAAGTAAGAAAACTACACCAAGAACCATGAAAAGGGAAAATGAAAAAGAATAATGCCAATATATGCCCCCACTTTAAAGAAATTTCTAAACACCATGCTATGAGAAATTACTTTAAATTAGCAAATGAAAAATGCAAACAAGAAGATATGAGAGCTAACTTGGAAAGCCATATGCCAAGTCATATGTTTCCATGTAAAGCTGTGTCATGCATGAGAAAAAGAAAAAAGAGAGAGAGAGGGGTTGCCCCCAAAATGAAAACACCAAACACATAAGGGGTCTATGGATTTAGGATCAGTATGTTCTTAATTTTCTACATTGTTTTTAGAGAGCTTAGAATTGTCATCATCCCCCAAATAGACATAAAATTGGAAGAATGACACAAAGAGAGTGAAAATAGAGAAAACCATTTTGGATCAACATGGAAGAGACATAGGGTGTCTCGACACCTTGCGTCATCCCCATTAGGAAAACCCAAGAAAAATGAAAAAAAAGAAAAAGGAAAAATAAAGCCTTTTGGTTAAACATGGAAGATACATAGGGTGTCTCGATGCCTTACATCATCCCTGAAAGGAAAACACAAGATATATGAAAAGCAGTAAAAGAGAAAAAGATTCACAACATAGAGAAGAATGAAGGTACAAATATAGGCATGTTACAAAGAGAGAGAGAACATCAAACAAAACACCACAGGGGATCATATTATGCACATACAATCACACAAAATAAAATGAAAAAGAAATAATGCAAGAGACTAGTAAGGAAAATGCGAGTCAACCTATAAGAGATTCATCTACCTTCCAATCATGTTCATTATATACCGAAGGAAGGAAACTAGTGAAAGGGACAAGAGAAAGTGCTGAACTAGTAGAAGCACTAGGTTCAATACTCTTTATAGAAGATTTGTCATTTAAGCTCATGGAAGAGGAAAAAAATGTGTTTAGTTCATTATTCACCTCTTCGTCAATTTTAGAAACCTCGTCATCGTCATCTAAGTTGATCAAAACAAGAGTTCAAAGGATAATGTCCATGGAAGAGTTCAACTCTTGTTGTGGAGGTTGCATTGAATTGTCTTGTTTTGGGGTAGAGGTAGAGTCATCATGCATTGCTTTAGTCAAGTTTGGATCTTGATTTTCTTTGTTTAATTCTTCATGTAACTTGTGAGCAAGGGAACAACTTCTACATCGATGCTCCCTAGCACCTCTGTTTCTTTTGTTTTTTTTTCAATTTTCAATTGTGTAGGAGCGGGTTGATCAACCATTAGTTTCTTTCCTTCCCAAAAGGGAGGAACTAAAGGAACCACTAGAGGTTGTTCAACCACTTTCTCTTTGACTTTGTAAAAAAAAATATTTTGGGAGGTGCGATAGGGTTGATTTCATTATCTCTTGGTCAGTTTTAGGATGTAGGTGAAGTTTCTATTTTAGGTTAGTCTTCTACAGGTTCAAGCATGGTTTTATCTAGTATGGTAGGTTTAGAGGTTGATGGGGACATGTTTCAGAGGGAGAGCTCTACTATCTTCTTTTCCTTGAAATTTTGATAGGACAAGAAAAATAAGTCTTCTCGAGGTTTTATAGGTTCCATGGGCTCTGGAAAAAAGGAATCTAAGGAAAATTTTCCTTTGGATGGAAAAGGGTTAAAGCCACTATGGTTAACAATGAATAATTCATTGTCAAAGGAAAAATTTAAGCATTTATGTACAATCGAAGGGATGAATTCCATGGAGTGAAGCCATGGGTGGCCTAGCCTCACATGAAATTGGTCTAACTATGGGATGATGGAGAATGTGACATCTAATATTTTTGGTCCTATTTGAAATGGAAGGGTGATTAATCCTATCATAGGGCAAGAAAAACCATTGTGTGTCTTGATCCATGCTTTTGATTTATTGTATTCATCTTGATAGAGTTCATGAAAAAGTAAAAATTCCTTAGTGATCATGTTCTCTCCACATGCGAGATGTATTAATATCCCATTAGTGGCCTTATTATAGATACAACTATCTATGTAAAGAGGACCACCAGACAAATGTTTAAATCCTTAGAGAAGAAATCAATGCCAAGAGAATTCTTAGTTCAGCCCTTACGAGGGATGACGTCTATTTCTCCTACTATTTCATCTATAGGATTGAAATTATTAGCATTATTTAGAATAAAATCAGTGTTTTCATCATCTGTGCCAAAATTTTATCACATCATTGTTTGTAGTTTCACTATATTTGACAAATGAAATATTATGTTTTGGCATTGGGTTGGTGAAAATTTTCAAGTTTTGGCTCGAAGGGGCAAAAAACTTGTTCCTTGATCACTAACACCTCCAATGGATAGACGGCCAAAATCAATGATGTCTTGCACAATATGTTCAAGACACTTGAAATGTTCCGTGTCATGTCCATTTTTTCAATGATAATGACAATATGAATTTGATCTAAAGCTTGGAGGTAAGGGCATATTAGGGTCAGGTGTTTTGATGGGAGGAAAGGTAATCATTTGTTGTTCTATAAGTTGGGACATGGTATTGTGAAGGGTATTAGGTAGAGGAGTGAATTATCTTTTTGGATCTCCATAATTAAAAGACATTGTGGCTTTGACAACATCTACTTGGTTATTAACATTTTGAGTTGTTTGTTGAGGAGGGTTAAATTGAAGGAACCCTTTTTGTTTCTAAAAGGTTGGGAATTATTTTGATTTATGTGTTTGGATCTCTCGATTCGACTAGAAGTGGAATTTGTATCTCGACTACTAACCAAATTTTGATAACCATGGAGGGCAGTGCGCAAGTGCATGAAGGATGGAAATTTCATCATGGTTAGTTTGTATTGAATCTTAGTTTGCAAATTTTCTATGAAAATATTTTGAAGGTGTGGGTCGAGGACCTTGACATCGATTTGGGAATAAAGTGATTGATAACATGAGATAAAATGAATTATCTTTTCTTCTTCTTTTTGCTTGCATCTCATCAAATCAACCAAGATCATCTTGGGAGTCATATGCACCTAGAAATGGTTTACAAATGCCTCAACAAGTTCATTGAATGAAAAAATTGAGTTGTTCAGTAAAGAGAACCACTCCAAGGTGGTATCTTTCAAGGACCTAGGAAAGAGTTTTTCCAATAGTTTATCATCAAGGAAAAAGTCACTACATAAGGTAGTGTAGGCATTAACATGGTTAGAATGATCTCCCTTCCCTCCATATTTCTCAAATCTAGGCACCTCTATACCTTGTGGCATCAGTGTTCATAATATATCCAAGGACAATAGACTACTTTTGACATAATATGTTGGTGGGCCATTTTGACTTTGGTTTATAGTGGAGATTTTCTTTTAAAGCGATGAAACGGTTTGCAAAAGTTGCATTATGAGAGGGTCTTTTCTTGTGTTATGAGATGGAAGTGAAAGTGGTGATGGAGTGTATGTGTTTGTAGGAAAAGTGAATGGAATACTTATAGGTGGTAAGGTAGGAGATATAACTTGCGATGCCACATAGGAAGTAGGGATGCTAGCAAAAATACCCAGGGAAGGAATCACATTACTAACTTGTTGCATTGTTGTTATGACTTGAGGATTGGTGTAGGTAGGTATTGAGGCTATTGTTGTGGGAGGAGGAATATGAGTTCCTCCTTGACTCAAGTAAAATTGATTGTTGGAAAATAACAACTAGTGGTTGAGGGGAGATGTTTTCCAAAGATTTGCAATATGTTTTTCACAAGATAAGGCCATCTTCACTTTCAAGCATGCGGTGAATGTTTTCTATGGTAGGAATTGTAGTAGTTGAAATGTTTTCAAGGATTATTTGATGTTGTAAGTTTACTAAATCCTATTGAATTTGAATTATGTTTTCTTACGGGATACTATCATTCCTTGTTTCAACTTGCATCACACTACTTGAAGGAAAAGAGTTGCTAAGGGTGTTTTCGATGCCTAGTGTACTACTGTCAATGCTAGGAGTGGAAAATCTAGAAAAACCACAATCCATAATTATTGTGCTATTGTAGGATGACATGAGTCTCGAACTTCGTCTCACTATAGTATTACCAATAGGACACTAAACACTCATACAAAGGCTACTAAATGTGGGGTGAATGCAAATGTAATGAAGGCTAAGACCAATGAAATGCTTATAACTAAAATTTTGGAAACTGAAACTAAAAAGTAGAAACAACAAACAAAAACTCAGAAGATGAACTATAAATGCCAGAAAATGCAGTGAAAAATATGCAAAGGGACTGATTCACTGAAGGTGGTGAATGATTCCAAGTACTATTTAAAAAAAAAAAATCAAAATTTTTAAATTGGATTTTATGATTTTTATGTTTTATGATACATGTCTAAGATGAAAATGCAAAATCTGATTAATTTTCAATGAAATTAAATACAATAATGCAACATAAATGAGCTTTTCACTAATGCAAAAATTTGAAACCCTAGAATGCAAATTAACCAATGCAAACCTCAATGCAATATTAATGCACACTAAATCTAGAATGAAGATGCATTCCAAATCAAAATTATGATTTCCTAAATATAGGTTCACCAAAATGGAACTAAGGAAAATGGGTGGGATGAATTCGATGATTGAGTATTCACACCCACTTTCAAGATGGTTCCACTCAAGGATAACCCTAAAGATCTCAATGCAAAGGAGATTGAAATCTTGCAATATGGTTGTCCTAGGGATTGAGGATGATCTAATGAGGGGTTCACCACCAAGTTTAGACTTGGAAAAGACAATGTAATGCAAGTTGTAATTCAAAACCATAATCAAATGCAAACTAACCTTAAATGACCTAAAATGATGAACAAAATGTAATAGAAAGCTATAAAACTAAAAGTGTGGACTTGGGAGACTGAAGAAGGCAAAATCAAGATTTGGAATTCTAGAAGTTCTATTGTTGGTGTTGATTGGAAATCATGCACCAAGCTGGGTGAATCAGTTCAGTTTTTGAAAAAATGTGCAGATACAGGTTTTAGCCAAAAGGGTATCCAAATCTGTAAAAATCTGTGTTAGGTCTGTATAGTGGGACAAATTTGCAACTTGTGATGAATCAATCCACTTCTTCTTTTTTGGAAGTTCAGAACCTAATTCCATTCCTCTTAGTCTTATCTAATATTTTTGATTCATTTTTGAATTTGAGACTGTAAATTGCCACCTGTAGGTCTTCTCCAAGCTTCTCCAAGACTTGATGACAACTTTGACTACTTTAGAGATTTGACAACTTTTCTCTAACTTTTCTCCTTGAAAAATCTGCAACCTAACCCTATAAATCACACACAGGAAGAGGGAAAAAGGTTATGGGGTTAGTGAATAGGGGTTTTCCTTGGTCAAAACCCTTGGTGGTAATTAAAACTCGAAATGAAAGAAAATATGAATGGAGAATGATGAATGAAAAAATAACAATGTTGCAACTCATGAAACCCTAGCAATAAGGTGTTGCATACATGTAAGTAATGGCTCCAATGGATGTAGACTTGGAATCTAGCTTGATGTTGATAGATCTTTGAATGAAACAATTGCTTGAATCAAAAAACCCTACATCACAATTGTTAGATCTAAAACAACATGATGCAAGAAATATTTGACATGATGATTGACACTTGAATAATGCTCTAGAATGCTTGATAATCTCCCCTTGAATGCATTTGAATTCTCTTGTGAATGCTTGAATGCTCTTCTAAAGTCTCCTGAATGCTAGGTGTTGAATATGAGTGAAATAACCTTGTATTTAAACTCAATTATACAAGAATTCCAAAAATTACAATACTAATCAAATCTAGGAGAATAAAATCCCACCAGAAATTTCAATTAAATTTGAACTTGGGCCATACATGACTCATTTTCCCAAGGTGGCGAATGAGTCCACCTAGGCCTAACTTTTGGGAACAATTTAAAAAGTGCTTAGAAAGGTCTGAACCCTATTTCAAAACCAAAATATCCAAGTGGGACCCATTTTTCCAAGGTGGAAAATGAGTCGTAGATCCCTAAATCTGGGCCACAAAAGCTAGAAACACCTGAATTATGATTGGTTACTAATTAGTGTCAGGATTATTCTCGAAAAGATGTAATAAATGAGGCTTGTGGATGCAAAATAGGGCCAATTAAATCATAAGAAAGCCCAATTATTAATAAAAAGCCTAAATAAATGTGATAGTGTGTTACAACACTTTACCACACACCAAATAAGGCCAAATTAAGGTTGATTGTGATTATTATGCTTAGTTATTTGATAAAATCCTAGAAAAGTGTGAAAGTGTGTTACAACACTTCACAACACTTTTAAAAGGCACCATTAAATTCCATTAGTTCACAAGCACCCAATACCCAATGTGAATATGTTATCCACATTACAACATTAAATCAAGGCAACATTAAGCCAAAATCACAAGGAGGGCCTGAACAAGTAAGAAAAATTAGAAGGGTTAATTTTTTGGTGACTCCAATGATTAAAAACACAACTCTTTAGTCATACATATGTTGCTAGAAAACTCATGCAAATTTAGATTATTTTGAATGTGAGTAGATGAATACTTGATTAATAGAAATATGAAAATGTGTAATGCCCTGCCACATAACCCTAGAGGAAGATGCAACTACAACAGAAGCGTAACAATTTTTTTTTAAAGTGTAATTTATAACAAGTGTACTACACATAATGCATACATCCTCTAAGGTACAAGACAACACTTACAACTAAATCCCATAACATATAAAAATACTCATGAGATAAAGAACATACATCCAAGCCATTAAATACATTCCATAAGATAATAAAGTATAAAATAGAACCATCCAAAGATTGCATTCATTCCATAAAGAAGTTACAAAACTCATTTCAAAATGAGGTAGATCATACAATAGCATTTCAATTACAAAGATAAAAGTTTCCTCCTCGAATAAAAATGAGGAGTGGTACATATACAAAATTATCCAACTGATACAATAGTATACAAGAGATGGTACAAATAATAGGAACATGCGAGCTCCCAATCTGGAAGATCCCACCATCACGAACATGAAAAGGAAACCCAATGGTGAAAGGTGCATGTTCCACCCAACCAAGTGGTACCCGAAGGCCCACCCCCCATGCTAGGAGATAGTAAAAAGGATTCCTAGGAAAAACCAACAACCTCTAGACATAGGCTATCACATGACTAACTAAACAACTACAATACTTAACACCAAGGTTACATTGTTTCCAAAGTAAAATAATCAAGTACACCAACTAAACTATAGAAAATGTTGCAATAGGAGAAGTGTCATCAAAAAGTAGCATGGGTTACCCTGGCACTACCTTGTGTGCTAGACCCCATTAATCCCCTACAGACAACACATGGATCTAATCCATAAACCAAGGGTAAACATAATGCACACATACGGATAATAATTTCCAATCCAAAAAAATGAGAAGAAAAACATTCCTATTTGTAGTAACCAGATGTTTAATGGAATACAACCGCATGCACTACCCAAGGTAAAATATAAGGGATGAACCATAAATCACAACAACCCCCAATAATAATACCACATCTGGAAGACTTACAAAAACAAAACTAACCGACTTCCCCAACAATGTGAACAAAAGAAATCACAATTATAAAGGAAATTCAGGCAGGACTAAAACTACCATTAGGATTTCCTAAATCCAAATTCCATTTTAAGAACAATAATTATTTTCTCAAGTAACCAAATTAATATAATATTCATTTATAGATAATAAGGAAATTAAATCTATCTGTTTAATTCCATTTCCCAATTACTTCAATATATAAAATCAATTTCCTCTTTAAAATATTTTTATTTTAAAATCATCTAACTTATGCTTTGCATGTACCTATTATTAAATTCATTAAAATAGTATACATGTATTTATATATATAAACACTTATATATATATATAAATTTATATATATAATTATATATACATAAATATATAATATTTAAAAATTTTATAAACAATTTACAAATCTTCCAAACAATAATAAATCAGACATAAATAATTATAAATATATATATATAAAAACCTCCTAATAAAATCGAATGGCAAAGGATCATACCACATGATGACCAAGGTTAAGAAATATTAAACACATAGGGGCTGCACATACCAACAACCAAACCCCTTTCAAATGGGGGTGCGGTTGTGGAGAGGGCAACATTGGTGTTTCCTCCCCACGTTGCCTCCCTATGGGGGAGGCCATGGGGGAACAACCCCAGCCTCCCCAAAGACATTTAAACTTAAACATTAACTTTTCTTAATATTAAAAACTATGAATTTATCAATTCGCCCTACAAAAAGTTTCTTAAGGTTTCAACATAATTTTGACAGAAGCTAACTCCACATACAAATTCATGTAATCATATATATGTATATGTATAAAAATGCATGTAATTATATATATATATATATATATATATATGTATATATATATATATATATACATATATATACAAAGATAGATATAAAATATATATATATATATATATATATATATATATATATATATATACAAAGATAGATATAAATATATCAAATTGGTTGCTTCAGATGGTCATTAATTTTCACAAAAAATTCTATAGGAAGAAAGAAGCAAATTGTACAAAAAATTTCTACAAAATGATGTTTTAAAATTTTAACCAGAGATATTTTCAGTTTCCTCAAGATAAAAAAATCTAAAAGGAAAAAGAGAAATAATCTTCTACAGGAGATAATTACAAAATCTTCCAGAGGTTTTCAATTTCCCCTAACCAAATAGACAAATTCAAAGAAAAATAAAAACCTTCTATAGGAGAACTTTTCCAATAAAACCAAAGATTTCTACAAGAAGTTTTCAAACCATTCCTATTGGAACTTTTCAAATTTTCTATTGTTTTCGTCTCGAGAATTCTAATTTTTAAAAACAATTTTTCCAAAGGCTCTAAAGCTTTCCTGACACTTTCCAATTTTAAACAAACAAAAAACTTAACACAATTTCTACAGAAGCTCTAAGCTTTTACGTCAATTTCCAAACACGACAATCTTTCAAATCACAAAGTATATTAAAAGCTTCAAAACAATCAACAATTTAATCTAATAGCCTTTCCAAATTGAATTTAATTAAAAAAATTAAAGAACCTGTTTCCAGACGCTTGAGGAAATGAAGATTGAAGTAGAGCTTCACCTTCAGATTCCAATTAACCAAAGCTTCTTCCAAAAAACTAAAACCTCTTCCAATTTATTCACTTATCCAGAAAGAACAAAAAAAAGCAGAGCCAAAGTTTTGTTGAGATTATCTTTCCCCAAATTTCAACAACCTCCCCAAAATATCTTCTCTCCTTCCATGAAGTAGCCTCTTTCCTCTTTCAGTTAAAGAAAATATTCTCTCGAAGAAATAATTTCCCAACAACTGTGTTTAAATTTTCCAAACACATGCAAAAAATCAAATATCTTCTCAACCAATTCACAGATAATCCTTGTAGATATTTTCAAGATATTTATGCATTTTAATAATTCAAAATCACATAGTATTTTCTAATTTAAATTTAATCTAATTAATTTAATTACTTTATAAAATAAATTTAATCTCAAGATTAAATCATTTTACAAAATAAATTTAATTTAATTAATTAAATTAAATACAAAGCTTCTATCACAAAAACAAGATTAATCAAATAATCACTTAAAACATTAAAAACATTAACTTCCCATAAAAAAACCTTGCAACATAAATAAACAAGGAAAAAAGGGACAACATGACATCAAAGCATGACCAACAAAGACTGATGACACATTGTGACTAGGGTTGTGGCTTGACAAGGAAAACCCAATTACTATCTCCCAATAAACTAACCATTGGGAGATGTACATGCTCAAACTTGTGAATCTAGGTGGAGTCGATGTCCTATACTTGCAATCCTGCAATAAAAAAATATGTCGTACATGTATATATCATAATCAATCACACCATGAAGAGATAATCGCGAAATCCCAAGGCGCTCACAAGTGAGTGATGCAATATCATTCTCTTCACCAATACAATATCACATCAAAATTGATGAAATTAACATCAATAAACTACAGATGAGCATATATCAATATCAACTTAGATAACAACTATGCTAACCAGAAGGCATGTCATAAACAATAATCATCCATATAGTGTACCATCACATCTCAATATAAAAAAAACCATCATCGCTCCAATTTCAAAGACAAAATAACAACAACATAGTATCATGGTCTACCAAAGTAAAAGTATTGTTTGAAGACATAAACAAAGTAGAGTAAAAAACTATCAGAAAATATGATAAAATAGGAGGGGTGCTACATCCTCCCCCCCTAGGATCAGGCTTACTCCTGAAAGCCTACAAACATGCATAGTACAAAAACCATATGATAACACATAATCAAATTGTTCCAAACCTAAATAACTCTATACATCAACATAAATATAACAGTAACTAGTGTCATAATCATACAAGATAAATAAACTATCAATCCATACAAATCAACATGGTGAAGCAACCACCAACAAAGTCTCAAAAAAAATTGGTGAGGGTAACAGAAAGTAAAATACAGAAAATCATAAGTCAAGCACCATATTCATGATTTAACATAAATTGTTCACATACACACTGATGCACATCACCACAAATCACAACACAAGGCCACACAAGGGTCCATCTAGACACTGAAAAGCAACATACTAATCCTTGATACATAATCCATGAGCCAAGAGCCAATATCTATCTTAGGTAATCCATACGTCACACTCAATGGCTTGATGGTGTTAGGCCACACACATGGTGAGACCATCCAAACAAAACCACAATGACCTATCTCTTATTGTATAAGGTGATTAGCCTCCAAGAGATAGTTATCACACATAGGTGGTTAGTGGGTCCTAGCTAAGTAACAATCTCAAATACACCCATTCTCAATGTTCCCTACATCTGCTTCCTCATATACACTCACCAAATCTGCCTCATACATCCTTGGAGAGGATTCACAATACAACATATTTTCGAAAAAGAAAACAATACAGATAAACTAGTTTAGCCACCGAGGTCATAAAGAAGAGCAAATAAAAGTTCAATTTCAACAATAAGGCAATGAATGTGCACAATTTCAACACTAAATAAAATATAACCATGAGGGTTGCAATAAAATAAGATCACAAGGTGTGGCTAAACCATCATAATTAAATATAAAAAGGTGTTGACCATCACAATCAACCGAAAATCATCAATAACCATAAAGAAAGTCCACAATCTTTAAAATTGCATTGTACAACACTATGCAACTAGATACTAGCCACCAAATGAGGAAGGAGGGAACAACATCTGGCTATAATACTAGTCCTCATGTGGTGTAGAGTGAGCACACCATCCACATGACTTAGAGTGTACTTCATGACTACACCCTACATTGTGTCATCACTCTACATGGCCATAAGCCAATTGGGGAAGGCACACATTGGTCGTATGCCACATGGTAGTGTGTCTATGGCTCTGTGGAAGTAGGCACACACAAAACACACCCCGCATAGCGATACCTCATGGGGAAAGCACATGCAAGTACTCGTTGTAGTCAAAGGTATACATGGCTAGGATATACTCATATGCTATCCAACCAAACACTATTGAAGCAACCATGAGTTCCCCTCTACAAGTGTGTGAGGCCTCATAACACAATCTCATAGTGCACCTTCACATGTCTATGCATGTGGCATCTTATCCTCGAGCCCATTTCAACACGACATCATCACCAACACTATGTTAGAACATCAGTGGAGTGTGGCATCATATCTAATGCATCATGTCAGAACACGTGCGAATACAATATATATATATATATATAAAGAATATATGATTATATCAATATGGGGCTACTCGAGCTGCACCTCTCATATGGATGAGGTTGAATCAATAATTCCAAATGAACGTCTCTACGAACAACCAGGCATATACTAGCAAACCAATGTTGTTGTACTCAAATATTTGGGGATTGGGATAGCACATATGGATCATGTATCCTAATCCATCATAAGGGAAAGTAGTGGGTACGTTTCCTTAGGATTGGTTGAGCTGAGACCGCTCTGACTGCAATATGTGTACACTACACACTCCACCCAAGGAACTTTATGGTTGCTACTATCCCTTCATGGATTGAGGGGCTAGAGAACAAAAAGAAAATAATCTGTGAAACTATCTTTTGGCTACTCTTATATACAAGTTTCAACCACACATGGGTTGGCTCTCAATCAAGTAAAAAACATGCAAACACACATAATGGTATGGTTAATCCCACACTCAAATACAACTTTTTTCCCATGGGGGTGAAATCAAAATACTCTGTCTCACTTTTTACCCAAGATGGACATTTACATCAATATTTTTAACTAAATCTTCATCTTCTAATACCTATAGCAACTAAACCGTTAAGAATTTGAAGATGATGTGAAATAGTGATTTATGGAAATTTGTTTGATGATTCTAAATATATATATTTTTGAAATTTCCAAAATTAATCATGAATCTTTCAACATCTCCTTTAATAACTAGTTTTAAATAGAAAGCACCATTTTTAGAAAGTAATGTTTGTGTCATACAACATAACTTTTTTTCTATAATGGATAAAATTCTAGTTTTTGAAATATAGATCCTAAACACGAATATCTAGGGAAGAGATTTTTTTCATAATTTTTTGTTACATATATACTCTTTAATTAATTTTTGAAGTCACTATAACTATAATTTGGACATATGTGTGTGTTGTACAACCTAACTTGTTGTTTATGTAAAGAAATCTGAATTTTATTTTTTTGGTGAAATAAGGACATCAATACCTAGGGAAAGGGTATTTTTTGATTTTTTTTACATGGTTTACTATTTTTCCACATCTGTAGAACAAAGAGCTTGATGTTCGAAGAAAAACCTATATTTAGTTAAAAATGAAAATTAAATACAAGATAAAATGAAAACATATCAAAACTATACTTGTTGGAAAACTCATTTTGAGGGCTATAGTCTTGCAAAAGATAATTTCTAAATGACATTATTTAATCCCTCAAAAGGTAAAGAATCTTTTTTTTTTGCCAACATTTTGAGAGGTGCAAAGGAGACTCCATTGTGAGTATAATTTAATAACAGAGGGGTTCTATTTAAGGGGGTTTGATCTAAGGGGGTATTATCTATCCCTCTTCAATTAAAACCATTTAGATGGAACCTCTAAAGGGTAAAATCAATTGTTTTTTCTTAAAAAAAATGATTTCAGGAAAAAATTAACATGTCCCAAAAGTGAGACACACTATTGTGGCAACACCCATGGATGGGCATCCATTATCACCATCCCATAGACATACAAAGCAAGTATGAGGTATTCACAACACTCAACCAATGCACAGTTACTGGTTCCTCACATTTATAAGGGGGTACAATTACATACATAATTCCATACGTACATCTACTTCTATAACTTATGTGATACATATCATTAATCTTCATCCATAACCTTTTATCAGTTTTCTTTTAGTCTACTCTTTTCCACAAAGCGCATGATGCTAAATGTCAATGCCATGAACACCGTGATCACTTAACAACTCCTCTAACAAATTCACAAGGACAACCTAATGGGCTCATGTGTACCGAGAGTACCTAGTGTATGAACCTGGATCTAATACCATGTGTAACACCCCGCCACATAACCCTAGAGGATGATGCAACTACACTAGAAGCATAATTTTTTTATAAAAAAAGTGTAATTAATAACAAGTAAAGTGCACTACACATAACCCATACATCCTCTAAGGTACGTGAAAATTCTTACAACTGAATCCCATAACATATAAAAATGCTCATGAAATAAAGAACATACATCCAAGGCATTAAATACAATCCATAAGATAACAAAGTATAAAATAGAACCATCCAAAGATTGCATTCATTATATAAAGCAGTTACAAAGCTCATTTCCAAAATGAGGTAGATGATACAATAGCATTGCAATTACAAAGATACAAGTTTCCTCCTCGAATACAAATGAGGAGTGGTACATATACAAAAGTATCCAACTGATACAACAATATACAAGAGATGGTACAAATAACAGGAACATGTGAGCTCCCCAATCTAGAAGATCCCGCCATCACGAACATGAAAAGGAAACCCAACAGTGAAAGGTGCATGTTCCACCCAACCAGGTGGTACCTGAAGGCCCACCCCCCATGCTAAGAGATAGTAAAAAGGATTCCTAGGAAAAACCAACAACCTCTAGACATAGGCTATCACATGACTAACTAAACAAATACAATACTTAACACCAAGGTTACATTGCTTGCAAAGTAAAATAATAAAGTACACCAACTAAACCATACAAAATGTTGTCATAGGAGAAGTGTCATCACAAAGTAGCATGGGTTACCCTAGCACCACCTTGTGTGTCGACCCCCATTCCTCCCCTATAGACAACACATGGATCTAATCCATAACCCAAGGGTAAACATAGTGCACACATACGGATAATAATTCCCAATCCAAAAAAATGAGAGGCAACACATCGTAGTAACCCAGTGTTTAACAAAATATAGCCACATGCACTACCCAAGGGAAAATCAAAGGGCTGAACCATAAATCACAAAAACACCCAATAATAATACCACATCTAGAAGACTTATAAAAACACAATTAACCGACTTCCCTAACAACGTGAATAGAAGAAATTACAATTATAAAGGCAATTTAGGCAGGAATAAAAATACCATTAGGATTTCCTAAATCCAATTTCCATTTTAAGAACAATAATTCTTTTCTCAAGTAACCGACTTAATATAATATTCATTTACAAAAAATAAGGAAATTAAATCTATCTGTTTAATTCCATTTTCCAATTACTTCAATATATAAAATCAATTTCCTCTTTAAAATATTTCCATTTTAAAATCATCTAGCTTGTGCTTTGCATGCACCTAATATTAAATTCATTAAAATAGTATACATGTATTTATATATATAATTATATATAAATAAATATATAATATTTAAAAAAATTATAAACAATTTACAGATCTTCCAAACAATAATAAATAAGACATAAATAATTATAAATATATATATACAAACCTCTTAATAAAATAGAATGCAAAGGATCATACAACTCGACGACCAAGGTTAAGCAATAGTGAATACTTAGGGGCTACACATACCAACAAATGAACCCCATTCAAATGGGGGTGTGGTTGTGGAGAGGTCAGCGCTGGTGCTTCCTCCCCATGTCACCTCCCTATGGGGGCGGTTGTGGGGGAACAATCCCAGCCTCCCCAAAGACATTTAAACTTAAACAAAACTTTTCTTAATATTAAAAACTGTGAATTTATCAATTCGCCCTACAAAAATTTGCTTCAGGTTTCAACATAATTTTGATAGAAGCTTTCTCCACATACAAATGCATGTAATCATATCTATGTATATATATAGAAATGCATTTAATTATATATATATATATATATATATATATATATATATATATATGTACAAAGATAGATATAAATATATCAAATTGGTTGTTTTAGATGATTATTAATTTTCAAAAAAAATTCTATAGGAAGAAAGAAGAAAATTTTACAAAAAAAATCTACAGAAGGATGTTTTCAAATTTTAACTAGAGATTTTTTCAATTTCCTCAAGATAAAAAAATCTAAAAGGAAAAAAGAGCAATAATCTTCTACAGGAGATAATTACAAAATCTACCTGAGGTTTTCAATTTCCGTTAACCAAATAAACAATTTGGAAGAAAAATAACAACCTTCTATAGGAGAAATTTTCCAATACAACCAAAGATTTCTATAGGAAGTTTTAAAACCATTTCTATTGTTTTCCTCCCGATAATTATAATGTTTAAAAAAAAATTCACAGAGGCTTTGAAGCTTTCCTGACACTTTCCAATTTCAAAACAAACAAAAAACTTAAAACAATTTCTATAGAAGCTCTAAGCTTTTACGAAAATTTCCAAACATGACAATCTTTCAAATCACAAATTATATCAAAAGCTTCAAAACAAATAGCAGATTTTTCTTGCACAGGCAATCTTTTCCAAACAACAATTTAATCTAATAGCCTTTCCAAATTGAAACTAATTAAAACAATTAAAGAACCTATTTCGAGATGCTTGGGGAAATGAAGATTGAAGTAGAGCTTCACCTTCAGATTCCAATTAACCAAAAGCTTCTTCCAAAGAAAAAAAAACCTCTTCCAATTTATTCACTTATCCAGAAAGAACAAAAAAAAGCAGAGCCAAAGTTTTCCCCAGATTATCTTTCCCCAAATTTTCAACAACAAATTTCAACAACCCTTCCAACTTTAAACAACCTCCCCAAAATATCTTCTCTCCTTTTGTGAAGTAGCCTCTTTCCTCTTTCAGTTAAAGAAAATATTCTCTCCGAGAAATAATTTCCCAACAACCGTGTTTAAATTTTCCCAACACATGTCAAAAATAAAATATCTTCTCAACCAATTCACAAATAATCCCTCTAGATATTTTCAAGATATTTATGCATTTTAATAATTCAAAATCACATAGTATTTTCTAATTTGAATTTAATCTAATTAATTTAATTACTTTATAAAATAAATTTAATCTCAAGATTAAATCATTTTACAAAATAAATTTAAGTTAATTAATTAAATTAAATACAAAGCTTCTATCACAATAATCAAGATTAATCAAATAATCACTTAAAACATTAA
The DNA here is from genome assembly GCA_007115665.2 of Sequoiadendron giganteum. Lineage (NCBI taxonomy): Eukaryota > Viridiplantae > Streptophyta > Pinopsida > Cupressales > Cupressaceae > Sequoiadendron > Sequoiadendron giganteum. The sequence continues at coordinate 209,604,989 of CM021108.1, read as the reverse complement.
AAGAATTCATTTCCCATAAAACAAACCTTGCAACATAAATAAACAACAAGGCAAAAAGGGACAACATGACAACAAAGCATGACCAACAAAGACAAACAACACACTGTGACTAGGGTTGTGGCTTGACAAGGGAAACCTAGTTATTATCTCCCAATCAACTAACCATTGGGAAATGGACCCACTCAAACCTGTGAATCCAGGTGGAGTCGATGTCCTGTACTTGCAATCTTGCAATAAAAACATATATCGTACATGTATATATCATAATCAATCACACCATGAAGAGAGAATCATAGGGCATTTGCAAGCGAGTGATGTAATCTCATTCTCTTCACCAATACAGTGTCACATCAAAACTGACAAAATTAAAATCAATAAAATAAAGATGAGCATATATCAATATCAACTCAAATAACAACTATGCTAACCAGAATGCATGTCATAAACAATAATCATCCATATAGTGTACCATCACATCTCAATATAAAAAAAACCAACATCGCTCCAATTTCAACGACCAAATAACAACAACATAGTATCATGGTCTACCAAACTAAAAGTATTGTCTGAAGACATAAACAAATTAGAGTTAAACACTGTCAGAAAATATGAGCAAATCGGAGGGGTGCTGCAAAATGAATACATTGAATGTCCTTGAATAAAAAAAAAGTATGTAAACTTGTGTTTAATCAATTATTAACACTCATAAACATACATCTAAAATAAATATTTAGACATAAAATAATATGAAAGGGGGTATAGATGAAGTACAATGGATATTTCAAGATGTCATTGTGTAAACTTATTATATCTCATGTACTCTTCATAAGAGCCTAGAAAAGAAAGGAAAAATCCCATGAGTAGCTTATATAAGTAGGAACAAATGTAAATTGAATCTCAATGTTAATAACCATGAGATGTAGAGGAAAATTTTCATTTGCATGGAAAGTGGAAAAGATCTACTACACTTGGCAATTGATGGGTGACAAGGAACATGAAGTGCAAGGCATGACACATGCTAGAGATGAACCTCTATAGTCAATGATAATTTAAATCAACATGAGAGTGTTAGCAATATAATTTTACCTCCATAATTTGTTACATCTAGATAGGATACAAGGAATTATAGGGGTGGAAAAATAGTACACAAAAAGTAGAAATATGTCAAGAATATAAGAATGTAATCATATTAAGTAATAATTATAATGCATAAATCATGTATCATAAATGTAAATTATCCAAAAGATAAGTATGGTAAGCTCATGAGCTAGAGATGGTATCAATGAATAATGATGTTGCTACTAATGTGGGAAAATAATTGTGATAAGGCTATTAGTAGCTAGGATAATTTATGGAAGTGCACGAGGCTTTAGAGAAACATATACCTCCAATGTACCATCCACTAACATAAGAACACATTGGTATAAGTAAAGAAATAAGTCTATAGAGGTAATGAAGATGTCAATTTATGACATATATATAATAATGTGAGCAAGGCCCTGATATATCCCTTTAAACATGGTCAATTTATGAATGTGAATGATGTTTTAGGGAAGGAATAACTAGATAAACTATAATATGCAATCATGAAAACTCATTTATTAAGGTAATACAATCTACATGGGAAAGAGTGTACTAAGGATAAAATATATGTAATAGGATAAAATATTATGTATAGGATGATGTAAGATATAAGAATAGTAAATAAAATTTGTGAGGGGAAACATGATGCCTCCAAATTTTTGGATGATTAAATGAACATAGTGTGTAAATGGAAGAATAATATCCCAGACATGTGAGGATGTGATAATTATAACACAATATTTAAGGGGGAATGGTATGCCCCACTTGATGTAATTTGGAAGATGTATCAATTTAATATTTTAGTCAATTATGATCACCTATGGGTAGGTGCACAAAGATGGGGGGCCAAAAAGGGGTCTTAAGAGTCCACTTCTTTTTGAAATCAAGAAATACAGACCTTGGGTGAGAAATTAAGGATAATTACACTCAAAATTTTAAGATGCAAAAACAACAAGGGTTGTAGTGCTTTGAATATACTTTCTAAACTACTTTTTTTTGGAAATGGTAGAGATTAAGGGGTTGAAAAAGGGGGGCCACACAAATTGGTCCTATTTTTTCAAAAAAACATAACATAGTGTCTATTGTGACCCCCCTAAAATGTTAATTTTTTTTTAGTATTTTAAAAATTGCTCAAGTGAGAAATTAGATAATAGCATGTAGTCCATCCACAATTTTTTTTGATAATTTTTTAATGATTATCTTATTATTTTACTAATTCTCAAAATGGACACATCTTGAAGAACAAAAATTTGAGCATGCTCCGCCCTAAAGTTTTTAAAAACTGATAAAAAATTATTATTTTTAAATATGTGTAGAATGGATTCTAGTTTCTAAACATGTAGTTTATTTGAAATTTAAATGAACGGTTAAAAAATAAAGTAAAAAGTACAAAACATTGGTTTTGACAAAAAATGGATACGACAACAAAACAAATTAAAGATAATATCCTTAACATAGTCAAAATGTGAAAAAATACATCGTTAGATAGCTAAGAGAGAGCTTAACATTACCCATGTGTTTTTTTACTTTACCTTGAAAAAATTACAATCCTAATGAAGATCATGGATGAGATTATGTGAATTTTTGTTCCATATGCAAAAACATGTTTTTATGCATTGGAAAAGTAGTCCAAGTAGGTCATAACATGAGCACATTATAACACACTCATGTTATATGGATGCATTGAAAAAATGCGTGAAAGTTATAACGTGCTTTTTTTATGTCAATTCATTAAATAAACATGAGTGAATTATAACACATTCGCATTATGTTATGTATTAAAAAAAATTCCTTGTCTTTTCTTCTCTTTCTTTTCCATACATTTTAGTGAAACTATATACATGAATTTTACATATGAACATTTAATTTCTTATACTTTAAGTTATATTTCATTTATATAGTTTCAAGATGTTTGAGAGTGGTTTCAAATCTATAAGAGTTATAAGGAAAAATTTAGTTTCTAGAAGATCTTATAATTTTTCAAAAATTCAAATTTCAATAATTAGCATGTCAAATTTGAGTTAACTAGGAGGTCAAATTTTAGTAATCAACTAGTTGTATCATATTTTTCTCTCATTATGTATCTATTATGATCTAGACCTCTCTCTCACTCTCTACCTCTCTCTCACTCTTTTTGGAAACTTCTAGAGACTTAGAGGGGAGGCTAAATAAGTCTACTCAAAACTTAAACCTTTCTAGAACATGAAATTTTTAGCACAACTCAAAATCTCATAGCAGATAAAGATATAAGTTTAAACAAAGCAGTAAAAAAGTAGATTATATCAACTAGAACCCTTAACACCTTCAAAAACCTTTACAAATGGAAGATATAGTAGTAATTTGATCAAAAAAAAAGTGAAGGAGATAGAGAGCACACACATGCATAAGGAGACACCATATTTACATGGAAAACCCAATGAGGAAAAAACAATGGTGAGAGTAAAATCATAATATAAGGCTCACTATGAAAAGACCTGCTAGAAGGATCACTACCTTAGAGAAATATACAAAAAGGACTTGCAACATTGAAGTACCAACCAACTCCAGGAACAAGATACAAAGAACATGATGAGACTCACTATCTCAGAGTAGGGTATGTAATATGGTTTAAAGAGAATCACAAAGAATTCCAACACAACTCTCTATTGATTGAGGCGTTCAAGAACAATTAAAATTTTCTTTCTCAATCTTTAGCACTATCTCTATTGGATACTCAATATGATTCCCACACACTTCATCGAGCTACTCCACTCAATCCATCACTTCTTCATCTGAAATGATCTTGCATTTATATCTACTGCAACACTTCATATCATCAATTAGGTTAGCCAAGAAGAGAATGAATAATGAATTCAATTGGTTAGCCACCAAAGAATGATGTGATCCCATCCTAAGGATAGAGAGGACCAAAAACAATCTTAACACTTCTTTCAATGTGATCCAAAATTATTTACATGTAGGAACACATCCAAGATCTGGTGACCTAGAACGAAGCCTTTTTTACTTGGATTTATCATTTTATCCAGGAGGGGTTTCAAGCGGTTCACTAGAATTTTGGAAAAGATCTTATAAATAGTGTTACAAAGGCTGATGGTGCAGAAATATGCCATGGTCTATGGTTAATCAATTTTATGTATGGTGCAATATTCCTATATTTGTCACTGCTATTTTAAAACAAGACATTTAATAATGATTGCATTCCTGTGTTTGGAATGTATCATCAAACCTGTTTAAGATCCTTCTGAGATACAGGCCAGAAGACAAAGCTACAAAAAAGGAAATGATTTTTAAGAAGGTGGAAGGAAAACCCATTGAAGTCAAGAAACCCATTGTTGTGAGATATGGTATCAATCATTTAACCTACCTTATTGAATAGGTATTATTGGATCCATGATATAAGTATTTTGGAGTTTATTTTATATCTCTATAAGATCAATTTTAATTTTGGCAATGAAGTAGTGTGGCTTTTTATTAAGTAAATCAATAATTTAGTTCAATGTCCTTGGTCATGAAAAATCATATTATTGAGTTTTTTTATTTTCACCAATGATTGCTTTTAGATAGATTACTAGTGAGGTTGAGAAACAGATAAATTCCATTGAGATTCCTATTTATCTTTTTCTCATAAAGCTATAATAGATTTGGTGCTTCAGTAGAATGGATTTAAGTATATAACAAAAATTAGTTACACATGTTGAATATTTTGTAAGAATTTTTTTTTTTCTAAATGGACTTGGAAGTGACCTAGAAAGTATGTATTTGGAGTAGTAATGGTGTGTTTTTATATGCTACATGGTTATCGTGATATTTGGCTCCTAACTTTCCTTGGGTGGTAGAAATATATTTATTTTTTTAGATTCTTTATATTCTTGCATTTCACGTTCCCAACTTGGTTTTTTGGTTATACTATTCTATAAGACTTGTTTCATTTGATTATTTCAAGATTCACTCTATTCTCTTGCTTACTATATTTGGACTATTTTTCAGGATGGTCCATCATCAAAGGAAGAAAATGAGGATTCAGATCATGCAATTGCACTCTCTTTCAAAAGAATTGACAAAAGCAAATGGTAAATTTGATGATTTTAGAAATGTTACAACTTTTATTTTATTATAGGTCTTCTAATTTGAAGAGAGATTGATTTGAGTGATATATTCATTAATATTGAATTATTAAAGTTAGCTATGTATTCAAAATTAGTTCTCAAGGAGTTTTTCTTGTAAAAGACGAATACATCCTAAATTGCCAAATGAAAAGAATGGGACTCTAGATTTTATTAGCACTTTGCCTAGTTTTGACTGTATGTTATTTTTGTACTAGCATCTTCATAAATTTTAAGTGAAATTGGTTAAATATTTGGTTTATATCATTTTTTAGATTTGATATGATCATATTAATAAATAAGAGACATTCATTGTGACATAGTACATACCATATTGAACTCTACTTTGGTGGTGAATAATATGCTCAATTTGGACCTCATATTGATAATGAACTAAGATGTTCTAACTCCATATATTTCAATCTCTCATGAGGCGCACAAAAAAGCCCTTAGTTGCTTACTTTTATATGGATCTAATTGATTCCAATCAAAACCTTACCCATTTAGTATCATTAGTGTGGCAATGTTATAATGCTATATGCTCCTCTTAAGGCTTGCTTTGATACAAGCACTTTATTCACCCAACATATTCAAGACTGCACTTTCATTGTGTACATGCTTGATATGATACTCGCTGCATTCACTAACTTGCACTCAACATCATTCATTTCAAGGAGGAAAGATTCTAGGGTTATTTTTGACTACATTGAAGGAGAGAGCTTTGTATATGGTACACGATCAACACTCTCCTTCTTGGATTCTACACATTACAACTTGCTCCAAGAAGATTTCCCATGTTGTAGAAGTTTTAAGAGATGAAAGGGGCATGTGCTCGCGGCATTGAAGAGCTCCAAGCATGCATTTCCATCATTGCAGAAGTTTTTTGGAGAAGTTTCTTTCTTTTCCTTTTCATACATTGTAACTCTAATTTTTCAGTCTTGTGATTAAAAATAAAAGTTGTAATACTCTATTTCTAAGAATTTTTCAAGCAAGATAGATATTTCAAACTTGTGCAAGTTGTAAGAACAACTTTATTTTAATATAGTTCAATGATTTTTCCTTCTCAATGGCTATCTTACTGTGTGCAATTAATGATTGATGTGTATTTTTGTGTTTTATGTTTAAATCCTCAAATACCAGTTAATTAAAATGACTAAATATACTACTAATTGACATCAATTGATAACTAAATTGACAAAATATACTACCAATTGACAAAAATCAATGAACAATGAATACATATGGCTAAATATGACCAGTGAAATCAGTGAATAAAAATGACTAATTAGTGACCAACTAACAAAAATCAATGACTAAATTAATGACTAAATAAGTGACTAGATTACAACAATCAATGACTGAATCAACGACTAAATATACTACCAAATCGATCAATCATGTAATGCCCCATCGTGAAACCCCAAAGGAAAACACATCTAACTAACAATTATAAAACAATATTTTTATAAAAGAAACTAACATGCAATGTAAATCATACAACACTAACATATAAAGCATCTAACATGCACAACCTCTAACTATGTCCTTTAGGGTATCATGGCTACATTACGTGCTAACATTCCCAACAAGAGCTAATCCCATAATGGTGATAAGCTAACAAAAAGTGTCCATATTAAAACCATCAATGATTAAATAATAAACCCAAAGAGTACATCCATCACTTTAGTTACATAAATATACATCGTTCCATGATTACATAATTCCATCAATACTTCCCAACATATAATGGGAAGGATATATCAAAATATGATATGATAAAACTGAAATGATTACATCACATATCATCAATGCTACCACAAGATCTGGTGTAAGATCTAGAACCACTGCGTAAGGTACAACTCCATGCGCATGAACATCAACTGGGAACTCAATGGAGTACATAGTACATTCCACCCAACCATGTGGAACCCTAAGGTCCATCCCCCATCCTAGGAGATGACAATAAGGACCCAGTACACAAATATTCAAGCAGACATAGGCTAATATGACTAAAAAATACAAGAGAAACAAAAAAAACATAAAGAAACAACTGCTTTTAGAGGTACATAAATAACAAGGGGGAAACAAACAAGGAGTACAAGGTTGCTATAAGGAAGATTTTCATCACATAGCTCAATATGGGTTACCCAATGTGGATCTTCCTAGGTTCTCAGGCCCCATCCTGGGTTACCCTGGCAACCTCAACCTATCCTGACCCCATTCTAACTCATCCAGAATCAACATACCTTTCATGAAGACAAGGCAGTTGATCTTTCCATTCTAGGCATTCCCACTCATCTCAAGCCTAAATGAGCACTTGAGCCATGAGTGAGGCATACCAATATGTTGATTAATGTGAACTACCCAACCCCCTAACTATTTATTATCTTATCATTGAATTAAGAAAACTCCCACATGGGTTACCCTGGACACCACTTAGGGCTTTGACACCCATGGGAAGCAACTCTCCCTACTAGCAACAAGAGACTCATAGTCACTAGCTGGGTAAGTCAACTTGCACAAACTAGCAAATCCATATAAATAACCACATAAAGCGAGGCATGCGCCACCTCACACAAGATCTCCATAATAAAAAAATTTCCATAGTGCAAGGATAATACCCACATAAACATAATCAAGTATATAAGAACAACAATTCACAAAGAATTCAACATGAAAACAAACAATAAGTAAACTCTTTCCCTAACCTATGGAAGTCCAACTCACCACTATACATGATAACTGCCTCCATAAACAATAATCGAAATCAACCCAATATCACCAACCATCATAGTCAATAATAAAAGAAATAACATAAAAAAAACATCCATGGGAGGCATGCTTTGCACATTATCAATACAAGCAAATAACATTACAGTCATGGATCATTATTTTCATTATTCAAATACATTATTAAATACAAGCAATCAATCCAACCAAGCAACCATGGAATGGAAATTACTCTCACATTCCTTAACCACTTAATCAAAATAAAAGATTATATATCACAAATAACGACATTTCAAAGTAACGAGATTAGTGATGAGATCAACTGTCATGTTCACAACGATCCGCTTCTTCAAATAATCTCAATAATGATCCACTTTTTCAAATTCCAATATTTCTTTTCAAAAATAATCATAAAATGCAACTATTATGTAGAAGAATTTCTTTCAAATCAAGTTCTCCGTTCGAAAAATAAAAATCAAGATGAAAAACCTCCCCAAAAAAATCATCACTAAAACAAAGAAAGTGATTCGATTTTCGAAAACAAAAATTAAGCAATAATCACTTAATAAGACAAGTTTCTATTTCACAACTAGTTCGGAGCCATGCATGGACTCAAACCCACATTTTCTATATTTTTATTTTCTTTAACAACTTTTTCGAAAATCTCATCCAATTTATTTATTTAAAATTATATTATTTTCCTCATTTGATTTATTAAACTTTAATGATAATAAAATCAACAATTATCATTATATTTAATTATAATAATACTTTATACAAAATAATTTAATTTAATTAATTAACAATAAACCATATACTATCTATTTTTCACTCTTGATTTATTTTGTTATTTATTTTAAATTCCAAATTAATTTAAACAACCTTATAACCAATTTAATTCAAACAATCCAACCAAATTAGTGAAACATCACGAAAGGGTGAATCATGGAGGGTCAGTACATCCTCACCCCCTAAGATTCGACTTACTCTTGGAAGTCGCAAGGTTAGAGTAAAACATAGGTAAATACAAGTAACATCAAGTAATCAAGCAACTAAATGTCAAACAATTACCTAAACTTTAACCAAGATTAAGAAGAAGGACCGACTGACCACAGGCATCAAACAACATTGACAAGATAATGAACTGGTTACTCATCCTCCTTGATCATGATGGCTAGGGTAGGGGAAATTTTATGATCTCCATTTTGAACAATATTTCTGTAGACATGAAAAATGTACATTCTCGATCTGGCACATCTGATCCTGATTACTAATGACATTTCCTCCTAAATCATACTCTCAACATTTCATCTCTTAATTTAATAAATCATTGTTTATTTGATTAAGTCTTCCTCTTTCAGTAATTAAATTAATCAATTTAATTTAATTGACCTTACATCTCTATTTAATTAAATAAATCTTTTTATTTTGATTAAATTCTCTAAAGTCCTCTTATTAGATTAAATAAATTAAAACCTTATTTGATTTAATCTAACATATTCCTCCTTAATTATATAAATCAAATCATTTATTTAATTAAATCATTTCCCCTCAATTCTAATTTAAATTAATTCATCTATTTGAGTCAAAATGGTCAAATCATCTAATTCTTCATTAAATTAATCAAAACTTTGATTAAGTTAATCCCTCTCACTAAAATCCTCTAGATTTTGCAAGTTGCACAATAAATCAATTACTTTGATTTATTAATTCATCTATTTTCCCTCACATGGCATCAAAAGGGAATATTCCCTTAATTTGAATTCAAATAGGATGGGTACTTCCAACAAGGCATTTAATGCCTCTTACATGTCCTTAGCCTTGAGCCAAGTGACATTAACTCCATTTCCCTTCCCTCTAAACTTGCCAACTTTTAAATTCAAATTTGAATCTTATGGCATTTATTATGCACATTGATCAAAATGTGCACAACCATCAACCATTCACATCTTGACAAGTGGCACTTGGCCATTGGATGTTGAATGATCCCACATTGCTCAAATTCACTCTTCTTCCAATCTTTGAAATCTATAAATTGGAGATTCTTCTCGTCAATCTTCATCCACAACTCATATGCAAAGTTACTCTTTACAATTGAGAACTAATTTTGCCAATTTCATCCAATTATCCACCATATTTGAGATTTTGTAACAAGGTTATGCTCAAATCTCTTTGGAGATTTGGCCATTTCTATCATTCAATCAAGCATTTAGGAATTGGGAAAGGGCCAATTGCAACAATCCATTGGCACCAATTCCCCCATGGAATCATCATGTTATTAGCTTAATTAAGATAGAGTTTCTTTTGAAATTTACTTGTGTTCTTCATTTCTTAGTTAAGTTTGAATAAATGGATTTTTATGGGGAATCCCTCATTGTTTGCATGCATTCTTGAACTAACACTAACAATGTTTGGCTTCTTTGTGCATTTGCAGGTTTAGGGGTTCACATTTTGGCGCTAGAAGGAGGGCTTGAAGTTCTAAAACACGTTTTTAAAAAAAAATTCCATGCCTTTTTTGTGCAGGTCCAAAATGACGCAAATGATAAATTATCCGATGCATGTGCTCTATTGCAACGCATTTTCCATTTGACACTATGCATGTGCTCTGTTGCAATGCATTTTCCTTCTAAAATGACGCATACGCTCTACTACACCGCATTTGACTTTTAAAATGATGCATTTGCTCCTAAGCATCGCATCCGCCTGACAAATACTCTCTGCCGCGCTGCATTTGTTCTATCACTGTATTTTGTGAGCCGCATTTGCTTTGTTGCTGCGCTGTTACTTTTTTACCGAGCCGCATTTGTTGAGCCGCATTTGATCTATCATGCGCCGCATTCCCATTTTTGGGCCTCATTTGATATTCTGAGCTGCATTTGCTCTGTTGCATGCCGCATCTATTTTTCTAAGCCGCATTTGCTCTATTGTGCACTGCATTTGATATCCTGAGCCGCATCTGCTCTGCTACGCCGCAAATGACTGATACACAGTTTCAGAAATTTGTCATTAAGTGTTTTTAAACACTCTTGGGAGGAATTACAACCCCTTTTTAAGGATTTTTATTACCTTCTTGCTATTAGGACACACTAAAATTCTTTTGGGGCTCTAAAAAGAACAAAAAAACTTTTATTTTATGTTATCATGCTTATGTTGTACAAAGTGTTTTTTAACACTCATTAAAGAATTTGGTAAGTTCATTGATCTTAGGACACTAATTTTCAATTTGGTTTTAAAATTTACAAATCAAATTTCCTTTCAAAAGTTGCCAAGGGGCTAAAAAGAACTTTAGGCAAACAAACTAGATTTGGTTTGAAAAGGTAACAATTGAACAAGGCAAATTCACACTTCTATTTGGTGCTTAAAAAGAATTCATCATTGCTTTGAAGGTTAAAATGAACAAGTGTCTTTTATGTTTTGGAAATTTTTTTACAAATTAATATCAGTAAAATATGTATGCGCTTCTCTCGCACTTTATAGCGATCTTGAGAATCAAAAGTATTTTAGTGATATTACCTTGTCAAAAAGATTGCCTCCACATTTCGATTTGGGCACTTAAAAATTGAACAAAACATGCGAGTGTGAGCACGACATATTGTGGAGGTTTTCCCCTTTGTTTTTCAACAAAGGTTGTGTAAACAATAGGATATGTTAGCTCGCTATTGTTTATCTTAGAGGGCCTGCCTTGTGGGAAAAAGTAATCACCCAAGGAAACAACTCAACCGGGAACACGCTAAAGCCAAGCGACTTCCAACCGGTATATAAGTGTGGATATTGGAACAAAGGCCAATATCACGAGGATTATTTCGACGAGATGGAAAACAATGGACTCTCACCGATGTTGGATAATCCCCCATGAACGGAATGCCCAAATTAGAACCCCTTGTTTAGAAAAAGGCCAAAACCTTGTCTATCTTGTTGGTGCAAAAGGTCATGTCCTTTGAAGCTTCCCCATGTAACATGTGATCTTGTTGTGGAAATGGAAAGTATGCCATGGGAGATTCATGGGTACTAATGCTTGGCTGACCCAAATAAGTGAGTGTCGTGGAGGGGAGCCAGTGTGGTCAAGCATTTAGCCATTCGCACAAGATATGCGCAGCTAGATTTATCCAAGTGGGAACCCAACAAGGTATTGTCTCATCAACCTAGGAGTGTGAAAGTGCTTGGAAAAACACATTGCTTGACCTTGAAAACATTTTGAAAATAAACATATACAAGAAACCTTGAAATTTCAAACACCTTGTGGGAAACAAATACCTATTGACGAACTTTCCCACTCTTACTTTCCCTAGGAATGACATTCCTAGAGGTTTCTAAGTGTACAAGTTCTACCATCATTTTTTTCCAATAAGGATAAACATAGGGAACTTTTGCCCTATTTTCCTCGATTTCCACACAAAGGACATTATGGGATGAGAAAGAGAATGGGACACTAGACATATAGTTTGAAAACCTAAGCAAGCAAGTGTCTTGGATAAAAAGAACCTCATTTAACCAAGATAAAGAGACAAATTGAATCACACATGTGCTTGATCCATTTTTGAGTCATTTTCTTTTCATGCAAACATTAGTCTTTTGGCTTGAAATACTTTTAGGGAAAAACATGTTCTTCATTACCTTGGTCTTGTAAGTAGGTCCTCATAGGGTCATCTAGGATCAATTCAAACACTTCATCTCTCAAACATCAACCAAATCTCATCTCACCAACAACTTTTGGAACCTTGGAAACATCATTTATGCTAGACTTTTGGAAAATCAAAATCACCTTGTTTGGCTTAACACACCTAGCCAAATTATCATCTTGTGTACATGTTTTCTCTAGGATAACGCAACTTCCTAGGGTTTGGAAGTGCATAATCATCTTGTTTGAGTTAACACACCTAGTCAAACTATCCACAATCAAAATCGAATCAAATCAATTCCTAAAGTCTAGCATTGATCCAAAGTTCCTAAAAGATCAAAACACCCATATCATTCACATCTCATGCTTGGTCCTAAACCCCTTGGAGTTCAACGAGGTCAAAACACAAGAGGAGCATGGAATATAAATTTGATCCATCCATCATGAGTAACCCAAATCAACTAAACTATCCAAGCCTTGCAATACCATTTGATTTTCAAAGCTTGTACAATGCATACATGGGATCATTATCTCATAAAAACATCAATGGTACAACAAATATGAGCATACCCAATCCAAATTTTGGAACACCTTTCCCTTTGATAGATTTAAATCAAAGTCAAAACTTACAAATCTATCAATCAAAAAATCAAGGCATGAGTCTTCCCCTTTTACCAACCATCAATCAACCAAATCCGAGCAACACCCCCTTCATAAATAAAAACATCATACCAAATCATCCCATTTTTCCATCAAGATCGCAACAAACGATGGCAATCATTCAAGCAATCCCAACAATCAACACCATTCCCAAACCACCACCACCACCGCCACCACCGCTAAAGCACAACATGAACAATTCATTCTCCATCATGTTGCAAGCCACTCAAGAAGCTTCCCACAAAAAGGCACTCCAAAAACAACAAGCCACACAAGCTACACAAGCTCAAGCCCAAGCGCAAGTAAAAGCACAAGCATAAGAGAAAACACAATTCAGGGCATTATTGCAAGCAATCCATCAACAAGCAGCTCAACAGCAAGCCCAACAACAAGCATTGTTGGCTCAATAGAAAAAACAGGCCTTACTCCCACAACAAAGCTTGCAACTGATTCCCACCACAATCATTAAAAATGATGATCAAGATCCTTTGACCAATGATAATATTGAAAACGTCTCTACATCACCTAATGAGTTAGAGGACATATCTCAAGAATTTATTCCAAAGCATGATCAACATCTTTCACCAGGGCTTAGCAATGATCCTCTCCAAAACACATGGCCATCCTTTGACCTCATGACATGTGAGAATCTTCCTATGCCTAATGAAGATATCCAAGAAAGCAATCCATTCTTTGAAATTGACCCATGTCAAGAACTTGATCCAAAGCATGTCGAAAGCAATTCTGAAATCACTCAAGATCAAGAATTTGTATCTCCAAGCTACTACAACAATATAATGGACACTCTCCTATCTATACAAGATGTTGCAAATGATGACCATATCCACATAGTACATACTCCTCCATCTACCCATGAGGTGCTTTCTTTGGATGGAAACGCAGATGATCTTCATTCAAAACAAGAGTCTCATACTCTTGAAATCATTACCAATGAACAAGAGTCTCCTACTCTTAACATTTGTACACATGATCATGATATAGAGAAATCCAGAGACATATCAGAAATGGGTCATGAGGAATGCTTCTACAAAAGTTGTGAATCAGAAATGTCATGTGAAATAGTATCAAGAATGGATAGTGAAGCATCAACACTTCTTGAAGAAGCATTACAATATGACATCTCACAAAATCAAGCTAAGGATATCAATCAGGAAGTCATCCCACATGCAGAGGATCCTATCACTTATAAAGTTGGATCACTTACCTTTCTTAGAGCAAACTATCTTATCAATAAAGAAGTTAGCACCTTTGAAGATCCACCATAGAGCAGAGAAGGATTAGCACCTTGTTTCCAAGGTAAATCATATCTTTTTTCAAATAAAATATTTCAGCAGATGAATTATCAAGGTAGAGGATTAGGCCTACATGAACAGGGTATCTTGGAACCAGTACAGATTTTTGGCAATCCTAAGCATCAAGGCCTTGGTTATTCAACAATCAAGAGATCTCAACATATCAGTAATACTTCCACAAAACTGGGGGCAACTTCATCTCAAGCAAACATCAACATAGGGAGCACAAAGAATCCTTATGATGAAACGAATGCCAATACTACAACCCACCACGTCATGAATCTTCATCCACCCATCACGCCATCCACGAATTGGGACCAACAACAAAGGAAAGATTTGAATCAAATCATGAAGAACGTTATCAAAGAAAAAGAAGTACTGAAGCGCGAAGGACAAAGTAAATACATATGGATACCAAAAAATAAAAAGAAAGATTATCCCTATCAAAATCCATTAGTCAAAGAAACTATGGGGCAAAATAAAAAAAGGAAAAGTATCCATCAAATATGTCCACAAAGGAAAAAATAGGCTTCTCATGCGACATACAAAGTGTATCGATTTGTTGGTCCTAATTCCATGAACACTTCCGTATCCATCCATAACTACTCATCTTCCCAAGTTTGGAGAGTCAAAGGCTCCAAACTATCGATCAATCCATCTTTTACTCCTAAACACACTCCATCCACGCCTCCATGCATGATATCCAATTCACACATTGACCATGTGTTGGAAGTGACCCTTCATCATAAGGATACAAAAGGCACTCTATCACGATCTGTGCACAAAGACATAGCTAACTCCGGTATCAGCAAAGCAGATCAGGGATCTCAAAAGTTGCATTCAAGTGCATGTATCTTGGCAAGGAAAATTCTTCAAGGAGGATACCAATGGAATGTTATGAAAGAAGCATCAACATTAGCACCACCAAGTGGTTCAACATCAACTTAAAATCTCTCAGAAAATACAAAAAAAATACAAAAATACCAAAAATCCAAAAAAATCCAAAAAATGATTGAAAACCGTAAAGAAAAAAGTCGTCCTTTAGCGAAAACCATTTCGGTGGTGCTTTGGACAAGTACCATGATGAAAACCTAGCAAACAGGTGTCATGTGTAGAATCAAGCATCTACGTGCACCAGTTCAGGAGAAAGCATCTTATCACATCCATAATAAAGCTAACATTCCAACCATATCATTCGTTCATCCATAAATCCGTTTATCCAACCCATTTTTATCCATCTGCATCCAAGTTCCAAGTTACCTTGATCTTGATAAAATTTTGGAGCACACTTTATACTTGCTTATGGTAAACATCTTGACATGGGTCAATTTCATTGATCCTAGCCAATCCAGACATTATCTGAGCCTTGAAGCATTATCCGAATGAGAATCCTCTATTTGAACACCCTTATCTTATCGCAAGATAATTCATATCCATTCGTCCAAGAATCCACCCATGGTCGTTCAAACAATGCTAGACACTGGGGGAAGATATTTGCATCTCGCTTCGAGAATAAATTTTGATATATATCCTCCTACTTATGTGGCGATCCGAACATTGGCTAATGTGAAATCAAATTGGTTAAAAAATTTGTGAAGCACCAAGTCAAATCACTAGCCCATGGCATATTTTGACAAGAAGACGTTCCTTATCAAGCTTTATCTTTCATCGAACATCAATCCAAGCAATCCACATCAGTTGCATCTAATGTGTATGTCAGTATCACATCAATATCATCAAGGCAATTTTGTTCCAAATCAAGCTTCATCAATCTTGATCAATCAAATCCAATCAATTACCACCTTGTTTGACTTAACACACTTAGTCAAACTATCATCTTGTGCATGATTTTACTATAGGATAATACAACTTGCTGGAATTTACAAGTGCATTATCATCTTGTTTGGCTTAACACACTTAGCCAAATTATCAAATCCACAATCGCCCCGTTTGACTTAACACACTTAGTTAAACCATCCCCTCTTGTACGAGTTTACTCTAGGATAACACAACTTCCTAGATTTTACAACTGCATTATCACTTTCATTTGACTTAACACACTCAGTCAAACTATCAATTCATCAATCCGATTGATCAACACTAAGCTTGGTTTTCAACAAAACCCCAAAACAGAGCACTGATATCATCACATATCCATATCCAAATTGTCAAAATCATGCGAAAAAACCAAAAACATTCAAAAAATTCATCAAAACTCCAAAAACATCAAAAGTCATCAAAAAATAGTCAAAAACATTAAAACACATCAAAAATCAAAAACATCGAAATCATCCAAAAATCCAAAAACATGTCGAAATAGTAGAAAATCTTCAAAAAAAATTCATCATTAAGTCTTGTTAGTTTGTCACCTTGTCGAACTACATCATCTTTGAGCTTGAACATAGGAAAGGTTGATCTTTGATCATCCCCCGAGACAGTTAGGGTCAATCCTTAGGCATCCGTCGCATTGGCAATCCGTTTGCCCATCTTTTTTTTACAATTAGGATCGGTCCTTAGGTGTCCGTCGCATTGGCAATCCGTTTGCCCATCTATCTTTTCATTAAGTCAAGTTCATCATCTTGTCGAACTACGTCATCTATGAGCTTGAACGTAGGAAAGGTTGATCTTTGATCATCCCCCGAGACAGTTAGGGTCAGTCCTTAGGCATCCGTCGCATTGGCAATCTATTTGCCCATCTTTTTTTTTATAGCTAGGGTCAGTCCTTAGGTGTCCGTCGCATTGGCAATCCATTTTCCCATCTATTTTTTACAGTTAAGGTCAGTCCTTAGGTATCCATCGCAATGAAATTCGTCTGCCCATCTAGTTAGGCGTCCGTTGCAGAGGCATTCATTTGTCCATCTTTTTAGGATTTTAGGCATCCCTCGAAATGACATTTGTCGCAGAGGCATTCGTTTGTCCATCTTTTTCACATTTTAGGATTTTAGGCATCCGTCGCAATTACATCCGTCTGCCCATCTAGTTAGGCGTCCATCGCAAGGGCATTCGTTTGTCCATCTTTTTCACATTTTAGGATTTTAGGTGTCCGTCGCAATGGCAATCCGTTTGCCCATCTATCTCATTAGCAGTCAAGTCAATTGAAGTCCGAACTACGTCGTCTCTAAGCTTAAGTGTAGGCAAGGCCATCCTTGATTGGCCCCCAAGACACAAAATTCAAAAACATTCATAAATCTTGAAAATACCAAAAACATTGAAAAATGTGAAAATTCCAAAAACAGCCTCAAAACATTTGAAAAACCCAAAATGGTGCATCCATTTCATCTCGCTTTCACCCGTGATTGTCATCACTCATAATAAATCATCGTCACTTTCACCCTTTGGTGAGTCAGTCAGAAGCAAGTTTAGCAGGTTCTAAAGTGAACACCGTAATCGTCAAAGTCTTAAGTCTAGAGCAGTAAGCAAGCAAGTTGGTCAACTCGGAGTATCAATAGCTTATCATCCAATCAGTCTCACCAAAACCCTGATCACTTCATGTCCTAGGATGAAGCTTTCCCATGATGGACATAAGCATCAGGTACCCCACAGTAGTTTAGCCTTGGCTAGCGGTACGATGAACATCAGCTTGTTTGTTTACTTTATTTTGGTCTTTTAGACTTATCTTATTTTGCGCTCATTCCAAGGACCTCTCGATGATGCCTAAACAAAATAGGTTTAGAGAGAAAGGAATGGGGCAATGATCATTATCTTTTTATCTGTTGTGCTTGTTGGATATTCTTGTAAAATAACTTCGTCATCCATACTTTGTTTTGTTTGTAGGAAGGATGTTTTAGGTATCTTGTTGACCACATAAGAAGGCTTGCCTTTTTTTTTTTTGGCCCGAGATGTTTAGAATATCTGAACTACATTCTGAATAAGGTTATGTTTGTCAAGTGTGAACAAGAGTACTCCTATCTGTTTGACGAGTCAAAGTCCATCACACTAGGTACAACGCCATCATGGTCCTTTATAGCTTGATGCCTCGTACCTATGGGTGTTATCAAACATAATGTAATTGGCCCATTGAAAATCCCAATTCCTAGCAAATCATCATCATCATCGGTAATAATTTGAACTTGTGTGGATCTTCCTTCCATCCATTCCATTCTTCTCATTCTTCTATCTTTACTAACATCAGTGTGTCATATCAAAATATACACGAGGCTACCCATGGCCGATGACTGTCTATACATCATCATAATTGTCTACATCAAAGAGTTATATTTCATCTTCTCATCAATAGAACCACTCCTCTCGCATTTTATCGCGATCTCGATCAAAAAATCAAACATTTTCCACTCAATCTCTTGAGGGGGCAATATACCAACATAATCCTTCCGCTGGGGCAATAGTGGGGCATTTGAAAAATTGAAAAATTCTGAACTTTGATCACAACATTTTATTCTTTGAATCAATGCAACAAGTACATTGCTTCAAAGAGGGGCAAAATGTAGACATGAAAAATGTACATTCTCGATCTGGCACATCTGATCCTGATTACTAACGACATTTCCTCCTAAATCATACTCTTAGCATTTCATCTCTTAATTTAATAAAGCATTGTTTATTTGATTAAGTCTTCCTCTTTCAGTAATTAAATTAATCAATTTAATTTAATTGACCTTACATCTCTATTTAATTAAATAAATCTTTTTATTTTGATTAAATTCTCTAAAGTCCTCTTATTAAATTAAATAAATTAAAACCTTATTTGATTTAATCTAACATATTCCTCCTTAGTTAAATAAATCAAATCATTTCCCCTCAATTCTAATTTAAATTAATTCATCTATTTGAGTCAAAATAGTCAAATCATCTAATTCTTCATTAAATTAATCAAAACTTTGATTAAGTTAATCCCTCTCACTAAAATCCTCTAGATTTTGCAAGTTGCACAATAAATCAAATAATTTGATTTATTAATTCTTCTATTTTCCCTCACAAAGCATCAAAAGGGAATATTCCCTTATTTTGAATTCAAATTCAATGGGTACTTCCAACAAGGCATTTAATGCCTCTTACATGTCCTTAGCCTTGAGCCAAGTGACATTAACTCTATTTCCCTTCCCTCTAAACTTGCCAACTTTTAAATTCAAATTTGAATCTTATGGCATTTATTATGCACATTGATCAAAATGTGCACAACCATCAACCATTCACATCTTGACAAGTGGCACTTGGCCATTGGATGTTGAATAATCCTACATTGCTCAAATTCACTCTTCTTCCAATCTTTGAAATCTATAAATTGGAGATTCTTCTCCTCAATCTTCATCCACAACTCATATGGAAAGTTACTCTCTACAATTGAGAACTAATTTTTCCAATTTCATCCAATTATCCACCATATTTGAGATTTTGTAACAAGGTTATGCTCAAATCTCTTTGGAGATTTGACCATTTCTATCATTCAATCAAGCATTGAGGAATTGGGAAAGGGCCAATTGCAACAATCCATTGGCACCAATTCCCCCATGGAATCATCATGTTATTAGCTTAATTAAGACAAAGTTTCTTTTGAAATTTACTTGTGTTCTTCATTTCTTAGTTAAGTTTGAATAAATGGATTTTTATGGGGAATCCCTCATTGTTTGCATGCATTCTTGAACTAACACTAACAATGTTTGGCTTCTTTGTGCATTTGCAGGTTTAGGGATTCACAATTTCCATTGGGTTTTAAGGCATGCTCAGACCTAACAGTGTAGGTGGAGTCGATTCGTGGTACTTAGAATCTGCATTAGACAAACTGTCATACAATATATATATATATATATATATATATATATATAAATATATATAATCAAGCACATTGTGAGAGAATATCACATTATAGTAGGGTACTCATGAACGATTAATGCTACACTATCCCTCCCACCAAGACACTTCAAACAATAATCCACATCAATGAATAACAACAATTACTTCGTATACCATCCGCTACATATCTATTATCAAAGCTGATTCATTACATTAAAATGCTACACTTCCACAAAATACAACAAAATTATGCACACACGACACAATTTTTCATTAAATATTCATCATTTATACACAAGACTTCTCATTTTATTCTTTTTAGAATGCTAAATCTGATAACATATGCGACACAAGATCATAATTTTACGCCTTTTTAGAAACAAAAACATAATTTATTACTTCATAAGCACAAAATTCTAGATTTAACACACATTCTTCACATACTCACACAAATTCACATCACTGGGAAACACATTAGAAGCCTAAACAAGGGGCCATAATGTTCCTCTGGTAGAAATAATATTGGTGCATTGTGCACTACACCGAGGGTCCTATCCTTTCCACCGGTTTTCTACACTATTGGACAAACACCACCTAAGGAAAAATTTTGGGTTGATAAGCGAGGATAACCCAAAAGGAAAAATGTAACCTCAAGAGTACAAACAACTAGGTCAATGTAATGGGATCATATGTATCCAAAGTTCCCAATGTATGAACCTAGGCTCTAATACCAAGTGTAACGGCCTACCATGAAACCCCAAAGGACAACACATCTAGCTAACAATTATGACAATTTTTTTTTAAAATAAACTAACATGAAATGTAAATCATATATCAGTAACATATAAAGCATCTAACATACGTAAGATCTAACTATGTCCTTTAGGGTATCATGGATGAATTACGTGCTAGCATTCCCAACAAGATCTAATCCCATAATGATGATAAGCTAAAAAAAAGTGTCCATATTAAAACCATCATTGATTAAATAATAAACCCAAAGAGTACATACATCACTTTAGTTACATAAATATACATCATTCCATGATTACATAATTAAATCAATACTTCCCAACATATATAACATGAAGGATACACCAAAATATGTTATGATACAACTGAAATGATTACATCACATATCATCAATGTTGCCCCAAGATCTGGTGCAAGATCTAGAACCACTGCATAAGGTACCACTCCATGCTCATGAACAACAACTAGGAACCCAATAGAGTGTATAACACATTCCACCCAACCATGTGGGACCCTAAGGTCTACCCCCCATGCTAGGAGATGACAATAAGGACCCACTACATAAACAATCAAGCAAACATAGGCTAACAAGACTCAAAAATACAAGAGTAAAAAATAAAACATAAAGAAACAACCACTTCCAAAGGTACATAAACAACAAGGCAGAAAAAAATAAGGCATACAAGGTTTCTATAAGTAAGAGTGTGATCACATAGCTCGATATGGGTTACCTAATGCAGATCTTCCTAGGTTCTCGACCCCCATCCTAGGTTACCCTGACAACCTCAACTGATCCTTGGCCCCCATTCTAACTCATGTGGAATCAACATACCTTTCATGAAGACAAGGAAGTTGATCTTTCCATTCTAGGCCTTCCCACTCATCTCAAGCGTAAACGAGCACTTGAACCATGACTGAGGCGAACCATTATCTTGATTAATGTGAACTACACAACCCCCTAACTATTTATTAGCTTATCACTAAATTAACACAACTCCCCCATGGGTTACCCTGGACACCACTTAGGGCTCCGACCCCATGGGAAGCCACTCTCCCTACTAGCAACAAGAGACTCACAGTCACTAATTGGATAATCCAACTTGCAAAAACTAGCAAATACATATAAATAAGCACACAAAGTGAGGCATGCACTCAAATAAGATCTCCATAGTAAAACAATTTCCACAATGAAAGACTAAAACTCACATAGACATAATCAAGTATAAGAACAACAGTTCACAAAGAATTCAACTCTTTCCCTAACCTCTAGAATTCCAACTCACCACTATACACAATAACTCTCTCTATAAACAATAACTGAAATCAACCCAATATCAACCAACTGCCATAGTCAATAATAAAAGAAAGAAAAAAAAACATCCATAGGATGGATGATTTGCTCATTATCAAAATAAGCAAATAACATTACAGTCACAAATCATTATTTCCATTATTCAAATACATTATTCAATACAAGCAATCAATCCAACCAAGCAACCATTGAATTTACATTACTCTCACATTCCTTAACCACTTAATGAAATTAAAAGATTATATATCACAAATAACGACATTTCAAAGTAACTCTATCATCAACGAAACAATCATTTCGAAACCCTAATATTAAAATTTTAACTCTAGTATAATGATATGAAGACCTTATCGTAATTGCTTATCTCACATAATAAGCTCTATCAAATATCTGACATCCCGTTTGCAGAAAATATTCTATATCCTGATCAAATTAATCTAAATCACTTATTGAATCTACAACCATTCAATTATCTATAAATAAAAAACAATTCAATTCCCTTATCTGAAACAATTAAATACCTAATTTTCCAACAACTATTCGATTTGAAAGCTCTCTTATATAAAATTACACTCATACTTGATATTACCTTTCCCTTAAGTGGGTCAACTTATTTCCTTTAAGTCTATGACATTTAAGATTGGACATTTGTCATTCTTTCGCAAGAATAATCTGACAATATTGAACTCGAAATAATAACTTAAGAATGTATCTATTATCATAGTAATATTTGTAATTCATATTTAATTATTACTTAATTAGTCCTTTACTTATTCACGTAAATCAACTCATAAAAATAATCAAGTGAATATCAATCACTATAACTAGAAATCATTTAAGAAGTGAGTCCATGCCTATATAATATTTACTTATTATATTAATTGTATACTTCTAAGTAATTTTACTATCCCCACCAAGTAATTCTACTACACTTACTAACACCTATTGGTTTCACACATTGTACCACTTCCAACTTAATATCGACTATCTTCAAAAACTATAATATAAAATTTATATGTATTTATATATATCAAATCTAAAAAAAGTACAACCATAATTTTATAACATATAATTATATATACAAATGCATATAATTTTCAGAATACAATAAATATAAGACATTAACATTGCAAAGAACAAAAATTCCAAGAATATCAAACTTCTATGGAGTGGTGAATGAAAGCGGAAAGGAATCTCTCAAAATCTTTGAATTAATGCAACACTATGGTATGTGCCCCAATATTGAAGAATTTTCTTGTGTTCAAGCACATGCAACTATATAGGATTAGAGGATGGGGTTGCGCACATACCACATAGCAATAGCCCTTATTATATTACATAAAAAAATGATCATTAGGAGTGCATGGTTGACCTTCATGCACCTAAGGATCATAGATGATTATAGGCTGAGTATTCCAACAACGTTGCTTTCTTTATTTTGGTTGGATCCTATACATGTTGCGACAAATGTCCCTCTCTATAACCTTTGTGCAGAAGTGGGAGGTGGTGAGGTTAGATAGAAAGGAGATCAATGAAAGATAAAGGAATTTTGTGAGACATTGCAGATGTAACAACACTGGTAGACATGGATGCAAAATGTGAAAGGATGGACAAATGTGAAAGAATGGACAAGACATGCACATTACTTGATAGAATGCCACAAAGAGATAGCATCTCATTAAATGCAGTAATCACAACATATGAACAAAATAGATTTGTCGATAGAGTTGGATAGAGTATTTGAAATAGCTTATGCATCATTCTTTATGGCAGTACGATTCAAACAAGCTATCAGGAAATTTTTACTAAGAGAAATAACAAGGGAGAACCATGGTTGAGACATAAGGCATTGATGTCTATGAAGATAAACCATTTACTAAGGATCTCAACATAATGGTTATAAGATTAAAATTACAAGGTGTAAACACCACAAATACCAGACCATGAGTAGTGAGAACTTGAGATAAAATATCGACCCACTATTTATCCATAGCTATACCATTATCAAAGATGTTGAGACTACAAGATATGTACACAAAAAGGAAAGCTCAATAAACATATGTACATAGCAATAAGACAAGGGTCGTGGCATGCTATAGAATATGGATAATATGCGTAGAACAATTAGACAGTTTAGCCTACCAAGGTGGCCCTAAAGGATCGATATTCTTTTAAGCATCATTTAGAAGGTGATGTTCTCAACTTTCACAAGATGATGAATGATTTTATTGTATAGACAATAAGTTAGCACTTGTAAAACAAAAACATCTTAAGCTACAGACCACAATAAATATTTACCAACTAATTCTTGGAAGGCTCATAAGCATTAACCATTAATACCTTGTGTTACTTGATTTCTCGCTTGAAGGATTTCGTAGAGCTTAGAATACATTCGGGAACACTAAAGGGATATGAGCATAGATTTAGATATCGATTTTTTATAAATTGTTACATGTACGATATAGATTAGAGATCTGGTATCAAAGTGAGCAAGCCAATCGAAATCATGGTACAAAAGATATTGATGGGGTATCTCCTAAGCGGTAGGTTCATAGTAATAAAAGTTGGAGGATCCTTTGGTTGTAGTAGTGTCAACAATGGAAACACCATATACAGGAATTAAAGAAAGGTATATTAAATGCTAAGTATCAATTATCAACAGAAAATGGACATATTGAATTACATAATGACTTCAAATCGAATGCCAATGGTAATGCCATACAAAATTTGCATCGGATTCTAGCAAGTATAAACCAACGAGAATTCGCAACAAGGAGAAAACAAATTTGACCAGCATTGATCAGAAAATGAAATAAAGAATAGTGGCGAAGCCTACTTGGATTCCAACGCATCTGAAATGGATTCTAGTGATGATATCAACTGTCACATTCACAACAATCCACTTCTTCAAATCAACTCAATAATGATCCAATTTTTCTAATTCTAATATTTTTTTTTTAAATTTTTTCATAAAATGCAATTATTCTAGAGAAAAAATTCTTTCAAATCAAGTTCTCTATTTGAAAACTAAAAATGAAGGTGAAAAACCTCCCCAAAAGAGATCATTATTAAAAAAAAAAAGTGATTCGATTTTCGAAAACAAAAATCAAGCAATAATCACTTAATAAGACAAGTTTCCATTTTGCAACCAGTTCAAAGCCATGCATAGATTCGAACCCACTTTTTCTATTTTTTTATTTGCCTTAACAACTTGTTCGAAAATCTCATCTAATTTATTTATTTAAAATTATATTATTTTCCTCCGGTGATCCCACAATGCTTGTATACAATTTATGGGAGATTCTGATTTTTGCTGAAATCGCATATTTTTAGAAAATATAATGATTGAAGCCTTAAAAATTTTTATTTTAAGGATTCCAATTGAAGAGGGTTTGATCAAACCACCTTAGATCAAACCCCCTTGGATAGAACCCCACTAGTTTTAAACTATACCGATAACGAAATCTCCTTTACACCTATCAAAATGCTAATAAAAAATCACTTTTGATTTACCTTTTGAGGGATCAAATGAATTCATTTAAAATATATTTTTTGCAAGTATGTATTCCTTACTATAAGCTTCCCAAAAAGTATAATTTTAAATAAATTTAATTTTATTATTATATTTATTTTTTATTTCTTGTGAAAGAAGGTTTTTCACTGAAAATCAAACTCTTTGCTCTGCACATGTGGAAAAATAGAAGATTATCAAAAAAATAAATTGAAAATTATGAGTGCACCAGATATTGAAGTCTTTGATCCAATAGAAAAAAAATGAATTTTGATACATACAAAAAAAATTGTGTTATACTGTCCGCCTATGTTTGAATTGTAATTGGTTTGACTTTTAAACTTGATTAATGAAAAATATTCAATAAAATTATAAGAAAACAATTGGAAGCACTAGATATTATAGTTACAAATTTAAATTAAAAAAAAAATAGAATTTTATCCTTCATGAAAAAAAAATTATGTGTTATACGGTGAGTGTCACTCCTTAAAAATGGTGTTTACTGAAAAAAACTAGTTTTCGAAGGAGATGGAAAAAGAAGTGCAATCTAATTCCAATTTTTTTGAAAAAAATATATTTAGATTCTATAGACAAAATGCCACAAATCACTAGTTTGCATCATCTTCAAATTCTTCATGGTTTAGCCACTGTAGGTGTTTGAAAGTGAAGATTTAGTGAAAAAAAATCAATTTAGTGTCAAGTTTGGCCAATAATTGTAAACTAGTATTGTGGGATCACCCCTTCATTTGATTTATTAAACTTTAATGATAATAAAATTAGAAATTATCATTAAATTTAATTATAACAATACTTTATACAAAATAATTTAATTTAATTAATTAACAATAAACCATATACTATCTATTTTTCACTCTTGATTTATTTAGTTATTTATTTTATATTCCAAATTAATTTAAACAACCTTATAGCCAATTTAATTCAAACAATCCAACCAAATTAGTCAAACATCATGAAAGGGCAAATTGTGGAGGGTCACTACAAATCAAAACAACCAATAAATGACTAAAAATGGTTTAGTCATCAATTTGGTCACATTATAAATGACTGAAAATAAACTACTAATGGTCACGTGACAATGTTTAGTCATTTATAAACAATTTTTAGTAGTTTTTTCAATCAAATATTGTTGTTTTTGTACTAGTGGTAAAGTCATCTCGGGCCTACTCTTATTGCAATAGTGCAATTGTGCGTGTTTATGCATTTCATGCTATTTGGGTCAATGTTTGAATACTTCACAGTCTGAAAATATGTCATACCTTTGGAGATTGCACTATTTCTATTATACTATAGATCTAATCTTGGTCAAGTAGAAATTGGTTATTGAAGAATTGTCCACCTTGAATTCTTTGTTGTTTCATTATTACACTTAGGATTTAGAATAGAGTTCTTTCTAAACATTTATATTTTGACAATTCTTTGAGACTACTATTAGAATAGGAATTCAGCATCACTGAATTGTTACATTTGATGAAATAAACATTTCCAGATCGAAGATCTGGAAAAATTATTGATTTAAGAGTTTTGGCTTTGTTTTACTATAAAGGCCCCTTGTGATTATCAACAAATCACATTATCACTGAGTTATTTGTGCATTATGAAGACTTGATATTAGAGACCTTAGGGTTGTTTCTTGAGGCTTGCTAATAGAAATTTACCTTTAAAGAGAGATAAGATACTTGTATTTTGTATGTGTTGTTGCAGTGCTAAAAGCACCATCAACAGAGGGTAACTCGCTTTGGTGAAAAATAATGTCTATGTTAATCACATTCATTCATTTAACTATGGTTGTCACCTCATTTGGATTTATATTAAGAGGAAGCACAACTTGTTGTAAGCCTATTTGAAACATATTGTGGTAGTTAGATGAGGCTTGAATAAGATCCCATAAGGATATCTTAGGAGGAGTATTCTTAAGTTGTTCAGGAAGATCATACTCCTTTCCATTATGTAAAGGTAGAGGAGCACTAGGAAAGATAAGTTGAGGTAATGGTAATGAAACTGGAGTGGTTTGTGGTTACCCATTATTCCTTGTATTATATATGCAATCAATAGTATTGTACAACTCGGTTACTGTGAGACATTGTTATTATCAAGTTGTCATGTAAATTTCAAAATATCTCCTAGACGTAATGGTCTGTTTTTAGGTGGTTCTAAAGTAAGTATGAATTTATTTTGAAATTGAGGTTGATGTGAGGGTGGGTAAATGATAAGTTGGGGTGTAATTATGTTAATGTCTCTTTGTTTTGATTTATTATGACAAGCCTTAGTGGATGAACTTTGTGTGATGAAATTCTCAAGGGCTTCATCTAACATGTTAAAGTCATCACTACTAAAGGGCTTGAGGGATGTATTAACTTGATAAAAGAGATTTTACATGGTCAAATGACTATACTTTCTCCAAGGGTTTCATCAATTTGTTCTTTTTTTGTTTGTGTCTTTTGATGTTTTTAGTTTTTGTTTATGTTTTCTAATGATTACAAAATATAAACTAATCTATCTAATGATACAATGATGCTGAAAATAAAAGAAAAGTTCATAAATATAACACTATATTTAACTAAAATATGCAAGAAATGTTTTCCATAATATTTAAAAATCTAACTAAATAAGAAATAAATTGAAAGCACAAACTGTTTCAGTCCAAACCAATTATCAGATCTAAAAACAACATAAATGGAAAATAGAGACTAAAAAGCACCCAAAAAGTTTTCTAAAATTTCTATATAGGGACTCATTCACCCATGGGTGAATGGGTACTTGTTTAAGGTTTTCTAAAATTGAATTTTCAGAATCTAAATTTATTCTATGTGATTTCTATTCTTCATCTGTAATAGAGGTTTCTATAATAGATTTTACCAAATTAATATATCTAAATGAAAGTTTAACTAAGGTAAAATGATGGACTAAGTGACTTTTTTAGTATGAAATTTGTATCTAAATATGAATTTAGATGATTAAATGATGATCTTGATCTAAGTACATTACAATGTAAATGCAAACCTAAAGTAATTTTTCTAATTTTTTATAACTTTAAGTGATGCAAACATACAAAATTAAACCCCAAATGAAAATTTCTCTAATGCAAGGTTAAAGTACCCTAAATTTAATGCAACTAATGCAAACCTAACACAAAATTAGTGCAAAACATGGATCTAGGGTTAAAGGAATCTAATTTTTAGAATTTTGTTGTACAGTGTCAGGTTCACCAAAATAAAACATAGAAAAATAAGAGTTTCCCAAATTGGTAAGGTGATCCAAAAAAGGGAAAAATTGGTCCTAATTATCTAATTTCATCATGAAATGAGATCCTCACAAAGAATTGACTAACAACCCTTAGGTGAATTAACCCTTTCTGAGAATCTTCATGTTTCCTTTTTGTGTTGATGACAAAGGTTAAGGTCAAATAAGAATTTGGAGAGAAAAATTAAAAATATTAAATCAACTCCAAAATGCAATCTATCACTTGGACTTAGTAGATTAAGCATAAAACTAAGAGAAACCAAAGTTTCTAGAAAATTTGGGAAAGGTAAACATTGTGCACCTATCACAAAATGTTGATTCTACAAGCCTGTCACAGACTCATTCACCCATGAGAAAATGGGTCTAGATGCCCTATTTTGGAAAATTCTAAACTTGAGATCTGATCTTGAAACCTACAATTCTTCCTTGTAACTTTGAACTTTCGCTCCCAGATCTAGACCTGTGATAAATCTATAAAACATATTTATTGCTTGATGGTGGATAGGGGTTTTCCTCAGTCAAACCCAAAATTTGGTAATTAAACCTTGATGAGAAGTATAGATCTGAAACATAAAATGTGTGTGCAAGCCCTAACCTTAAGTGTGTCTAAGTTTAGGAGAGCTTAAAATGCAAGAAAACCTTGTTGAAGTGTGTTAGAATATGATCCCTAAATGAACATGGACAATGGTGAAGATCTTCTTTGGGAGATCTCAAATCACCATAATAAGTCAAAAAACTAAATATAACTTCCTTTAGGTAGAAATTAGAATGATAATAAAAGATGAAACCACTTAGGAAACAAGTCATTAGGATTGGTTGAATCTTGGTGCATCTCCCAAAATTGAGAGTCCATCATGATTCTCCATAGGCATCTATCATCAATTTTTGAATATGCTTGATCTTGTTGACAAAATGAGCTTGAAGACCTATAAAAATAAATAGAATATTGCTCCAAGACTTCACTTTTGAATGCTTGATGTATTTCTCCTTTCTCTTGAATATGAACACTTGTGATCTCATGTGAATCTCTCTTTCTTGCTACTGTAAAATGAAGATGAAACTTAGTTTTATAGGCTTCCTTTCTAATTTTCCATTTATTATATATCAAAAGTTGACACTTAGAATTTGAATTTAAGACCTTGAAATGCTACCAAAAACATGTCTTAAGTTGATTTTTAGGCACTTAAAGGGGACCCATTCTCCTATGGGCGAATGGGTCCTACCATAGAACTTCAAGACCTAATAAATGTTAGGGAATTAATTTAATTAATAACATTTATTCAATGCAGTTTATTGTGTCGAGAAATAAATAAAATAGTCCTTGGGATACATAATAAAGGGTATAGGGGCCGATTAATTATATTTTAAAATGCATAAATGTCAGGTCACTAAAATAGGTCCAAATTAAGTGTGGAATTGTACTTTCACTTAGAAAGGAGTATAATTTTCTACACTACAATATTATAACATGTTAAATTTAAATCTATAGTGATGTTTATTTATATTAATATTTTTATTTCAAAGAAATGAATATCTATTTTTCCTTGGTATTTCTTTGGGATTTGACTTGGGGGTGTCCAACCTGAAAATTCAACATCCCCAATGCACTTATTGGGGTCACAATGTCTTTTTGAACATTACCCTTTGTGCTAACAAATTTTTTTATCTGAACCTGATGAAAAGAAAAGGGTTTATTCAAAAAAAAATTAGCATTCTATCAATATTAGATATTCTTTATTTTGAATTTAATAGATAACTATTATTGATTTTCTACATGTGCTATGTGTAAAGTCCTAATTGATAGGTTGATTGAAAAAAACTATAACTTTTAAATGGTATACATTTTTTGAATCCAAAATATGTGTCACACACTATGCTTCACAAACTATAGTTTAGAAATAAGTTGAATTTCATAAAAAATTTACCAAGTTGGGATGGCTAGACAAATGGTTTTTAATATTTTTAAATATTCCCACTAAAAAATTAACAAATAATTATTTACTTGCAAAAATATTACAAAAAAATATGTGTCACATATGGGCATGTGTCCTCTACTTATATTGAAATATTTGAAAAAATATATTTTCTCATAAATAACGTGGCCAAATAAACACTTCCAATTTATTCTTTTCTAAAATTTAATTTATTACTACATTGAAACTTTAAATTTTCACCAAGTCAAATTACTTTTTTTTCCAAAACAAGCCTAGTAGCTTACAA
Organism: Sequoiadendron giganteum; assembly: GCA_007115665.2. Taxonomy (NCBI): domain Eukaryota; kingdom Viridiplantae; phylum Streptophyta; class Pinopsida; order Cupressales; family Cupressaceae; genus Sequoiadendron; species Sequoiadendron giganteum. The sequence goes on along the minus strand of CM021108.1, from coordinate 209,573,674 downwards.
ACCATATTCAATTTGCTACAAATTATATTCCTACATATTTTCAAAATTATGTTAATAACCTATTCAAATTATTATGTGAAGTTGCTTAAGTTTGTTAATCTATATTTTCATTTCCACTTAAGGACCCTAGTTGGCCCATCATGATCCTGCATTGATCTCGATAATTTATAAAAAGTGTTGATTTCTAAAAAGTGAATTTCAAAATGTTTTGAAATGTGATTTGAAAGATTTTAAAATCCAACACTTATATGGGGTTTCTAATTTTTTTTACACTAAATGTATTTTATTTACAAATATTTTTAAAAAAATGAAATATATTTTGTCAAACCATAAATTGCAAAGGTTTAATGAAAAACTATTATCACTTCAAAAATTTGGTTCCTCAACAATAAAGAGTTGGAAAAAAAATATATTAAAGCTCTAGTTCTTCTCTTCTCATAAGAGCATCCAATAATGAGTGCTCCATAAAATTGGTAACCCTTCAACAAATAGCTAAAAAATATAGTAATACCTTTCTCTAATACCATGAAAGGAAAAATTAATAAAGAAAAGGAAATTACTAATCAATAGAAATATTTTTAAGGAAAGAAACTACCATAGAGTTTAAAAGCCAAAGAAAGTGCCTCACCAACAAGTGAAGAGGAGACACGATAATTTGATAAGGGAAAAAGAAGAAAAAACCCCAATATTATTTATATGGAAAATGTCTAAGAATAATAGAATTGAGAGAGAGAGAGAGAGAGAGAGAGAGAGATAGATCACTTAACCATTAATCTTACTTGAGGAATGAGAGGATAATAACTTCAATAAATATAGGTGAGAAGAGGAGTTACAAAGTAACTCCCAACTCTATGGATGACACCATTCATCCTATGTGTGTGAAAGCTTTCAAGATCCTCATAAGGGGGATTCTACACCTAAGACACTAATATTCCTTAATAAAATTATTAAATAAAATGAGTCATCCTCACACATGTGTCAGGAGACAAAAAGGAAAAAGGACTTGTAGGGATTCCTTTGAAATAGCTTACAAGTAAATAAATAATCACAATTAATAAATAACCTTTACCAAATAAAGATTAAAATTCTAACAATGAATAAGAGGAGATTTTCATATTTTATCTAGTCACTTCCACAAACGAAGTGAAGTCCACAGGTTTGAAAAAAAGATACAACTCTAGTTGTTTGAGGATTGATTATACTAGTGATAAAAGAAATCATTGAAGAGAAAGAAGACACATGAAGCCATGGAAGGAGATTTGAATTGTAGTAAAATAACAAAAAAGTTCATAAATAAGTAAGTTTAAATTATTTGTTTCAATGTGAAAAGTTGGTAAACATGTTAAAAAAGAGAAATATAATTTGGAGGAATAATTGTTAATTTTTAAGAAATGCAATTCAAAATCAATAGCATATTTATGTGAGTTAGGAAAGAAAAGATATGGCTATTTATGTGAGAATCAGAATCTTGAAAAATAATTGAAGAATGTTAAAACAAAAAATATAGAGTTATAAGGAAGATTAAAATTTAATGAGGTGAAAGAAAAAATAAAGAGATTAAAAGAGGAAAACAATTTATAGTAGAAGGAAATATCAAAATTGAAAGAAGAGAATGATGAATTAGTAGCATGCAATGAAATTCTAAGGTCAAAACTATTGGTATGGGTGATCCCACAATACTGGTTTACAATTTGTGGGAAAACTGGACACTGAAGTAATTTGTTTTAACTAAATCTTCATTTTTGGGTTCCTATAGCGGCTAAACCATGAGGAATTTGAAGATGATGCAAACTAGTGATTTGTGACGTTTTGTCTATATATTTTAAATATATTTTTTTCAAAATTTTTGGAATCATATTCCATTTCTTTTTCGATCTCCTTCGAAAACTAGCTTTTTTAAAAAAACAACATTTTTAAGGAGTGAGGCTCACTATATACAACATAATTTTTTTTGTATGAACGATAAAATTATATTTTTTTAAAATTTAGATTTTTAACTATGAGATCTAACCAATTCATTTGGTTTCATGGTGTTTTATTAAATATTTTTTCCTTAATCAAGTTTCGAAGTCAAACCAATTACAATTCAAACATAGGCGGACCATATACAACATAAATTTTTCTGTATGTATCGAAATTCAAATTTTTTTTAATGGATCAACGACACCAATACCCAACCTGAACATATTTTTCAATTTTATTTTGATAATCTGCTATTTTTCCACATGTGCAGAATAAAAAGCTTGATTTTCGGTGAAAAACCTATGTTTCATAAAACTAAGAAAACAAATACATAATAGAACCAAAACATATTAAAATTATATTTTTTGGATAGCTCGTTCCAAGGACTACCATATTCCAATTGTTTCTGTGAAATATCGTCCATTTTCATCCTCAACCCGAGCTTCGAAGGGTGGGAAGGTGGGAAAAGGGGGATTCTAGTGAACCCTAGTTCACTCGAACCAGGGTTTGAGTGAACCCCCTTTCCATAGTGGGAAAATGTGGGTTCCCACATTTAAGGGGTTTGCTTGAACCCTAGTTCGAGCATACCCCTTTTGGTTTCAATCGAACCTAGAGTTAGATCGAACACCCCAAAATGATTTTTTTTTGAATGGGGTCATTTTTTGGAAGTTTTCCTTCCTCACTCCAATTGTAAACCACTTTTGTTGGTTCACCCGTATGCGATGTTTAATGTGGTAGAGAATATTTATGTTGTTCTTGTTGGACTAACCTCTAGCATCTCCTTTCGGGTTCGCGACATGGTTAACTGCCTCTCATGGATCTTAATTGACACTTGTATTAGGCATTGACAGGTTGATATTTTGGTGCAACGACAAGGCCAACAATTAGTATCAATGCCAGTCATGGGTTTGAACCCCTTGGGTGATGCTAAGGGGGGATTGTTGGACTAACCGCCAACATCTCCCTTCAGGTTTGTGACATGGTTTAACCGCCTCCCGTGGATCTTAACTGACACTTGTATCGGGCATTGACAGGTCGATCTTTTGTTGCAATGACAGGGCCAACAATTTCCTTGATCAATTAGTTGGTTTTGTATGATAAAGAAGAAGCTTTTTATGAAGAATGTAAAGATGAAGATGATAATTTGTTTGAATATAGAAATATTGTTCATTTTAATGAGAATAAAATTGGTTTCAAAATTAGCAAAAGAATGGGATATAAAGGTCATGCATAAGTACAAATAAATTAGTCAAGCAATGAAATATATAAGTAGTGTTCCCAATACAATAGGGAAGGAAATATGAAAGACATTTGTTGGGATCTACATCCATGTAGCATATATGGTTTGAAAAACCATAGTGAAAATATGTGTTGGAATAGAGAGTGGATGAATGAATCTACGAGAGGATACATACAAATAAATTATTGATGGAGTTATAGATTGAATTGGAAAAAGATTATATGTATGTTCAAAATTTTGTTCAAGTATAACTATACTCATATATGAAAAATGATAGAAATCATGAGAGATTTGAATGTTTGAGAAATATCATATATATTTTCTTGTAATACATCAAGAAAAATGGAAAACTATAGTGAGTTTGTAGGAAGGGTACATCTATATTTTTTATAATTGACAAGATAGAATCAAAATCTTGTAAAAAAGTGTAGTAGCATGAGGAAGATTACTTTGTAGAAATGAAGAAATTGAATTTGAATATTGTAAATTAGAATATTAATTGAAAATTAAGTTGACAAGATAATTTTCAAAGACAAAAAAATTGAATATTACGAATGCTGAAGCATATGCAATCAAAATTGAAGGGGAGTTTTGAAATTAGTTTGTCCCACATTGACTTAGAAACTGACTTGGTGCATGGCTAGTTGATTCCTCTCTCATGAACAAAATTTGATTCTGGAATTTGATGAAGATAACGTTCTCAAATAATATGTTCATCATCACCTCACTACATCTTTGCCAACTATGTTGGAGATCGATAATCAGTAATGCGAAAATTTATTCTTATTATGTAGTCACCACTTATAATCTGATCTAATTTAATGTTTGTCCTATCCTTATCCTATGTTAACCACTTTTTTAATTGTTGCGATTTGTAAGACTAAGATGTCATATTCAATGCTATATTAAAACAATAAATAGAGTTTTTTTGAATTCTAATAGTAATATACAAAACTTACCCTTATGTAGAGTCTTTTATTTGTATGATGTAGCATATGCTTGGCATTCTATTATATACTCTATCATTATTTTTAATGGTTGCAAGTAACTTATTAATGAAGAGTTGAAGTTGTAAGGCCCCAGCCCTATGAGCATCAATTATTGTTATGATTTCCTTTAGTTGCTTCAATTATTATTGGTTAACCTCATCAAAATAGTGAAATAGATAAGTATACCTTGATATAATATAGTGATGTGTGTTGTATAAAGTGTAAGCTATGATGTGTGTTAGACGATTCATGAGGATATAATGTAGGTTATTTTGTGAATTTAATTAGTGCTTGGAGTATGAATCAAATCAAATAAATAATTAGCTAACTATCATTATTCTCACTGCATTATCCATCCAATACTATAATAAGGATAGGATCTCTTAATGGTGTAGGGAAGTAATATATTATCTATTGGTTTGGTATTGTAGCACTTTTAATGTATAATGATAGTGGAAGGATTGTAGGTTTTTTTATAAGAATTGTACCCTCATTTCAAGGTTATATTTTCTTTGCACATGTATTAACTTCCCCATTTATGATCATACCTTCATAATTTGACTTTGGAAAGAAAATTATTTTTAACACTATTGATTTATTTGTTGAATAGTTAATTATGTTGTAGCTTAACACTTGGATTATTACTACAGCAAAAAATCCTTTGAATTTATCTAGATGTTATTTTCAACATTATCAACATTATTTTCTATGTACTCGTCAAGGATACTTCTAGAATTAAAATTGTAAAATTTCTAACATTGAGTGGAAAGAATTGGGCATTCTTATTTGTAAGATTGGGTCATTTTAAAGTCATTCTCATCCAAGAAGAGCATGGCGAGCATGGGGAGGTATGAAGTTCAAATTCAATTTTGATGGACATGTGAATGCTATTTTTAATTATTAATCTTATGATGAACTAACAAGTTCCAAGGAATGTTCAAGTAAACTCTAAAAGTCGACCTGGGAAACAAGAGAACCTTGAGGACACTAGTCATCCCACTCCACAATGTGGAGTAATGTGTTGTGGAATAAGGTGTAGTTTTGTTTCTGGTATGTTAATTGAAGGGTTGATTTTCAAGGTTGAAGGTGGACTTATAATTTCATTTTTCTTAAAAATTTATTGGTGGAAGGGATGAAGTATGTTAGGTGGGAAATTATTGTCCAAAAGGATTATCCATGTTAGGGCAAGGAGATTTTGAGATGTTTATATTGGAGGTTTTTTTATTTTCTTTAGGGTGGGGGGGAGTTTCTCGAAGGTATGGATAGAGGGATTCAGGGCGGCAAAGATGTCGAAGAGGAGAAAAAGAGAATAAAGAATACCAACCCCAAAACTTCCACATGTGAAATTCTTTTATTGTTATGACAATTTTTATGGGACAAGGTGAATTTGTTCATATTGTTATAAACTATTACTGTATGGCTCCTTGTGGTTGTGAATTGGAATTTTCTAAGTATGACTGGTTGTGGGTCTTGCTTGAACATCTATGCATTCATTTCTTGCTTGAACATCTATGCATCCATTTTCAGTTCAGATCTTGTTTAAAGGGGTGCTTCCTATGTGTTATGAAACTAGTGAAATATATGTGTATGAAATGTAATATTTAGGGTCCTCATAGGCTCTCTTGGCCAGGGGTTAATGGTGAGAGCCAGAAGGGCTTGATGACCCATTTACAGTTGGGTGGAAACTAGCCTACTCTCCTTTTTGTTTTCTCTTGTTTTCATCCTTACTATGAACAGGGTATCAGGATGCAACTGAGAATTCTCCTCTTGAAGTACTCGACCCCTTAGCCTCTTTTGAGGTTATCCAATTTCATACAATAAAAGAAATATTGTGAATACAAATCTGTGAAGAATAATTCCATTTGTATGACTGTGTATAAAATTTGTGTAGAGTAACTCTATTTTAAGGAGGGTGATCCCACAAAGCTGGTTTACAATTTCTGAGAGGAACTGATTTTTGCTAAAATCACATATTTTTAGAAAATATAATGATTTAAGCCTTTAAAAGTTCCATTTTAAGGATTTCAATTGAAGAGGGTTTGATGAAACCACCTTAAATCAAACCCCCTTGGATAGAACCTCGCTAGTTTTAAAACATACCTATAAATGAGTCTCCTTTACACCTATCAAAATGTTGATAAAAAACCACTTTTGATTTACCTTTTGAGCGATCAAATGAATTCATTTAAAATTTATTTTAAATGATTATTGTAGTCCTCAAAATGAGCTACCCCATGAATATAATTGTAATATATTTTGGTTTTATTATGTATGTGTTTTTTTTGTTTTATTAAACATAGGTTTTTCACCGAAAATCAATCTCTTTGTTTTGCACATATGGAAAAATAGAAAATTATCGGAATAATTTTTTTAAAAATATGTTCATGTTGGGTATTGATGTCCTTGATCCATTAAAAAAAATATATTGAATTTCGATTCATACATAAAAATTTATGTTGTATACAGTCCGCCTATGTCTGAATTTCAATTGGTTTGACTTCGAAACTCTATTAAAGAAAAAAAATTCAATGAAAAAGTATAAGACTAAATTAAAGTGCTAGATATCATAGTTAAAAATCTAAATTTGAAAAAATTAGAATTTTATCCTTCATACGAAATTTTTTATGTTGTATACGGGAGCGTCACTTTTTTAAAATGTTGTTTTATAAAATAAACCAGTTTTCGTGAGAGATGGAATAAGAAGTGCAATCTTATTCCCAAAATTTTGAAAAAAATATTTTTAGAATATACAGACAAAATTTGATGAGACTCTAGTTTGAATCATCTTCAAATTCCTCATGGTTTAGCCGTTATAGGTGCCCAAATGTGAAGATTTAGTTAAAAATAATAATTTCAACGTCCAGTTTGACCAAAAATTGTAAACCACTACTGTGGGATAACCCAGAACTATGGATAAAATTTGTGTAAAATAATTCTATTGTTTGAAATCATATACCCTAGTGGACGAGGGTTTGAAATATTGTTGCAATAGGGTGAATAGTAGCTCTGTGTATAAATAATTGCCACATAATAAGGTTCAGTATGAAATTGGGTCAAGAGCCTTCTTATACTGGTTTATTTAGGTAGTCTCCTCCAGTCAAATTGTTTTACGAGTACTTGTAAAATGGTTCATGCACCTTGTAATGGAAAATCAAAGCAATTAATTGTTAACTGCATTACTGTATAGTTGTAAATAGTAATATAATTATTTCAAGCATAAAAATTAATTCCCTAAAATAGAGAACCCTCACCTTATTGACTGTTTGAAATACTGTTGCTTCCCTTTTAGGGCAAACTTTATGGATAAGTAGTATATTATTGCAGAAATTAATTACTGGCTACCCAAGATTTCAAACCCCCTTGCAATGCCTGTCAGATGTTGAGGATTTTTTTAGGAAAATCTGGGGGTGCGAGTGAGATGGAAGGATCATGTGGCTTCCTTGACGCTACATTGGGCTTCCCTAGCAAAACCCACCCTTTTTTTGTCGAACCAGGACCTCACTCAGGCAATCTAGAACTGCTAATACAGGTATATCTACCTACAAATTACCGAGTAATCTAATCTCCATAGTTTTGACTGCAACACTACAAATTTTGGGTTGTCACTATGGTAAACACTGAAAGAATATGAAATGAAAAATGTATGTACATATTTTATCTAAATGCCTCCATAAAAAAAATAACATAGTAACCTCAAATTATTTTGAGCCAGTAAAAGATGCAACTCCATAATTATGTCAGTGACCATTCTATCTATAGAAGAAAACACACAAGAAAAAGGAGGCATATCCAGATCCCTTATGCTCGAACTTGTTCCTTCCTGTGTATAATGCCAAACAAAAAATAATATATATATAATGAAAGAATAAAATATAATTTGATTACAATAGAATGCTGACCGCCATTGATAAAATATGCAGCTCCAAAAATTTGTAAGGACATTGATTGCTATTCCTTGCAAGAGGAAAACACAATGAAATAGAATTTGTAGACACAAAAACAAAATAAAAATGTATAAAATGCCCTCAGATCTGGCCTCCTAAACACTATTTCTAGAGGGCAGTGTGGGAGCGGAATGGAGGAAAGAGGGGCAACTATGGCATCTTATGAAGATCTCATAAGTTTTCTTCCAAAAAGAATTCATGAGCAGCCCTAAAGCCATCCAAGCAAGTTTCCAAGCAGCTGTGAGGTGGTAAAAAATCTAGGGTTAGGGTGTTGCTTGGTTAGAATATAAAAACAATAAAAGAAAGAAGATAAAATTACCCTCTCGTGTTTAATGCCCACGCCATAAATAATACAGGCATGGAAACATTTTTCTTTTCATATATAGGCTTACCTAAATAAGGTGGCCGTTTATGTGGAGGAAAAGAAATAGTGGGAGGGGGATACGTTTAAAGAAAGCATGACTATTTTATTTATACTATATATACATATAAAATTATAAAGTAATTCGTACAAGATTAAACAAAAAAAAAGCAAGGAGATACAAAGTAAATGTCTTCATATGTTTGAATTAAATTTAAAATAAAGTAAAGTAATAATAGTGATTATATTTAAGATATGAAATGTAAATATCTTTATATGTTTTTTTTAATTTAAATTTAAAATAAAGCAAAGTAATAATAGTGGTGATATTTAAAATATATCAAGTAAAGTTATATTTTTATATGTTAAATTGGGTTTTACTTAGAATTATATAGGAAGTAATATTAGTCGAAATCATCACTTCAACATAATAATAATAATAATAATAATAATAATAATAATAATGTCATATAAGTATGTTCGCATTTTTTATTTGGGGGATATTGAAAACACTAAGTTCCAAAAAAAAAAGAAATTAATATAAACTTAATTGCATTGATCATATTAGTATATTTCCATTTGTTCCATAATAAACCTTAAACAATTAACTCCCCATGATAGCTTAGAGTCAAGATGGTGGTGTGTTATTTTCGAACCAACAACATTGCAACCCTAACTTTAGAATGAGAAATTAAACATCAAGTAAACCTTATTAGCCTGATATCAATTGGGTGGTCATCTAATAAATTCTTACATAACTTAGATTATAGAGCCTACCCTATGTTCGAGTTTGAGGGTGAGCGTGATGGACTCTGTGCACCCGAAGTCATTTATCCCCCACTCCTTGCTCCCGAGTGACATGTTGATGACGATGTTGTATGAGAAATGCTCCTTGATGCAGGTAGTATTCAACCATGCAAGTGCATGTTTATAGATTGTTAGTGTTTTAGTGTGCACATTGTAACTTTGTTCAAAAAAAAAAATAGTTGTGTTTTTGCACTTGTCCAAAATTTAGGGCATTACATTTTGGTATCAGAGCCGAAGTTGGAACACTGGGTACTCTGGGATTAACATGGGTCTTATAGTTTTGTACATTGTGAATTTTGGCAATATTTTAATCAATTAGCTTTTAAATTCAACTTAGTAAATTGTGCGAGTTAACCTTATATTTAACATTGAAGTCCAATTTTAATAAACCATCTAACATAGGAATTAATTGTAAATTAAAATTTGACCTTATGAGATATTTAGTTAATGGTAATTAGCCATAAGAAATTACAATCTTGTGAAGACCAAACCAATAGACCATCATGCTTTCATAGAAGATGTGAATGTGAGGAAAGAATAATAGTTTAATTAGTGAGGATTATCAAGTTGAATTTATAATTGTTGTCATCATTTATTGTGAACCTTAAAAGTTGGGTGAGGTTAAATATGACTATGAGGAGTTTAATAAGCTCGTGGAGAAATGCAAGCACCTTATTAGCCATGTTTCTGGAAACCTAAATTTATGTCACCTTGCACACCCATAGTCTTGGAAGGACATTAATCATTCTTATAAAATTTGATCTAATTAATTATTATGGATGGTTTAGTATAGGCTTGGTAAATTAAATAAAATTATTATTGATCATATGGTCAAACTTGGCAAGATCAATCATATCCAAGTACACCATAGTGGATGCAATGAACTATTGTAGAAGATTGATTGAAGGATTCACCTAGCAAGCTTTAAATTTGAAATGGATGCTTCAAGTTACCCTAAAAAAGAGCAATAGGTTTAGTGATTAGATATAAAATGATGTAACCAGTTTTGTAATAAAAGCACCAAATAGATATCGTGCATACTAACACTTCAGAACTCCTTGGATAACCTTAAAAGGTGTAACTATTTGACCTAATTATGTCTACCATGTTGTAAATCATGATTGATGAGAGTGAGCCACTTCTAAGTTTCACGACTAATCAATACAACTGACAAGTGTACCACCCTAGAAAACCTTGTTAAATTCAATTTTGTGTGCAATTTTAATTTCCCCTAGTCCAAGTTGGAGGTTTGATAGGAAGTAAATTGAGTATGCCACTTATGGAGTTATTTAGCCTTGCTCCCTTTAAAGATAATAACATACAAATTAAGATCATTATTTAGCCTTCAAAAGAGCCCCTTTTATTAAGTATTGGAAAACCTAAGAAAATTTACTTTTTGTTTGTAAAAAATTACATAACCAATAAAATCCACTTCAACTCATGACCTTGTTGTGGGTTGAAAATCTGTTTTAGATGAACAAATGAAGTTGTTGTACCTTATCTTTAAAGGAAATGGTGAAACTAGAACTTGTTTAAGTACATTCCTAAGTAAATGATTACCTAGAATTTTTAAGGGGACTATACAAACTACCTAACATTTATGCTCTATTGCTAAAGACTAAAATAGCAAGAAAAAGAACATGATTTCCTAGGATCAAGCTAAAGATGAAAATGCATTGAATTTCATAGCTAGGATATGAGAGTTGAAGGATAGCTAACGTGGTATTAAATGGGCCCCTTGCTAGTTAGTTGAATTTTAGACCTTTTTGGAAGGACCTTGTTAAATGTGGATTAGAAATTAAAATACTATCTATGGGAGTTATTTATTTATTTATTTTCTTATCTTTTCCTATACATTGCCAAGGAATAGAAACTTGATAGTGAAAGAATAATAAATCTTAGATGTTATAAATAAATTAGTAGCATGAGCAAGTGGGTTTTGTACTTAAAATTTGTAGATTTCTCTTGTGTTGGTTAATTAATTGTTAGTATTCTTTTTAGTCAATTAATGAGTTATGCGAGAGTATGGTGAATTGTGTAAATGGTGGATTAAAGCATATAAATAGGAGGCATGAAAATAGGCAAGTAAAATTTCTATTATTGTTGTGTGTTACTATCCCTTGCTTGTATTCACCTAAAATAACGTTTATACAAGAGTATAATCAAGGAAAATTGAAGCTAGTTAAATTTCTAGTACTTTCTACTTCTTGGTTTGCCTTCATGTCTTATAAAGTTGGAGGGAATTGTGATCATGAAAAGAAATAATATAACAAGTGTTAGATGATTTAACCCTAGGATATAAAATACAAAATCGTGGATATATATAAAGGATAATGAGTTATAATAAGCTACCATTTAATAATTTATCATGTATTTTATGCATTGATGGTAATACTCCTTTTATTACAATGTTTTAAAAGATAATAGTTTTCAAATTAATTTGTAACTAGGAACCTCCTTGCCACATGGGGTGTAAACTAGAACAAAACCACCCCTTATTTAGACCCACTAGTAAACACAACAAATCTAGTCGAATGAAAATTGAAACAAAGCTATAGAGATTTGACTTGGCTAAATGTGTAACATAAGTACTAGTTAATCAAGAAAGAGTGTGATGAACCATCTATTTCCAAAATTTATGAAATTGGAGTTATATCTATGTTATAGTTATGTATCTTCTAAAAAATTATTTTATTTATGAAAACTAGTAGATGTTAACAAAATGGTTAGACAAAGTGATAATGTTGTAAGGTAACCAAAGTGTGTGTGGGTGTAACAACATTTGTGTTATTGTGTGGTGAACTACACAAAGTGTATTGTGTGGTGACATGTCAAGTGGAAACCTTGTAAATGTGTTGCACCCAAGTACGTGATACAAGATATCCAACTTGGGGTAAGGGTGGGTGGATGTCTAGTATGATCCCCTATGTGTACCCTTTGTGATGGACTTTATGTAAGCTATCTAGTTGTGAATTTATGCAAATGTGTTAAATGTGTATCTATTAAATGGGATGTGATGCATTCCTTTGTGTTAGTCTTATTTTTATGTTAAATTTGTACCCCTAGTGTATGGTTCCCCCCCTTATGGGAGTGTGATGCCAGCTAGTGTAAATAGGGGTTAAGGGGAACATGGTCTCCCATCAGGAGATTATGAGCTCAGGGCATTGCCCTAATCCTGAGAAAGGATCTATGTCGAGTCATTGTAATCTTCCCATGGATGATAACTATGGCCTACTCCCCCACATATGAGAGCCACAATTGTTGGTTCATAGTGCAAACCTATTCCTTGATGTTTATAACCCATGGGTAAAGGATGGAATAACATGGACCACTAGTGATTCATATTTATGTAGTTAGGGTCCACCAATTACTTGTATACATGTGGTCAAGGATCACCAGTGATGCATATTTATGTGGTTAGGGACCACCAGTTACTCATATTCATGTGTTCAGGGACCACTAGTGCTTCATATTTATGTGGTCAGGGACCACCAACGATGCATATTTATGTGGTCGAGGACCACCAGTTATTGATATTTATGTGGTCAAGGACCACAAGTTATTACATGCTATAATACTTATGTGGTTAAAGAATCATCATTCCCCTCATCCCCTTAGGTGGCTTATCAAGTTACATGGTGCTCGTGATGTGCAAATTTTATTGTTGAAACATGAATTATTCGTAATTCTTGATTGATGTTTTATTTTACTATGCACTAGCAATGTGTAATTTTAAATTTATTTATTTAGGTTGTTTAGCCATTTGAAGGTTGCTATAGTCCAATTTGCCTCAAGGACTTGTTTTATTTCACCTTTGAATTATGATCAGAATTTTGCAATGTAGCTACAATTTATCTTCTTTTTTTTTCTCTTGAATTTATAGTTCCTCTTTGGGAGTTTGATTGAGACTTGGGTTTGGGATCTCATCTTACTCATTTTGAGGCTTTTTCTTTGGTTACAAATTACTGGTACATGTGGTGTAATGTGAAATTTGTAGACTACCATATCCTGAGGGGTTCCCTGGCAGGTCGTATAGGGGAGTATATGTGCTGGGGAATCATCTTGAAAAGGGTTATAAATGGGACTAGTATGGGACGGTCATTGATCCATTTTTTCCCTCATTCTTTGATTGTTCTTATCTATATGGATGAGTCCTTAGAGAAGGACCTCAAGGTAATCTTTTGATTTTCTATGGTATCAAGGAATATCCATCCTAGTAAAACCCATTGTATGAGCCTTGTGTTGTGCATGATGATTGCATATTGTGATGCATGTTAAAATCATAAGTAAATGTGATGTGGTATACCTGTGAACTATGTGAGAAAGATAGTAACAATTAATGTAAAGTTGATATTCTTTGAGACATGGTATGAGTGCCATGATTATAAGGTAAAATTTTCTCATAAGGACATACTTGGGACAAAATATTTCTAACATCATGAGTGATGCTCATGGTGCAAAGGGATTTTGAGGTATACCTATAGATGCTAATATGTTTTGATATATTCTAGTGTAGTTGAAAAATGGTTACATGGATAATGATTAATAACTACATGAATGGTTGCTAACATTTTTTTTAATAAGAGTATAATGAATAAGTGTTTTTGTCAAAGGAGGCCTAGTATGAGTGTCATGGGTAAGATAAAAATAAAATGTACTCTTATGTAAGACAAATCTAAACATTGTGGGTGGTATTTGTTAGAAGATGGGTATTCATTAATAAGGTATTCATTTGATTTTAATTATATTTGTATAACCCTTGTGATGTGAAACATGTGAATTTAATTATTATATATGTGCAAAATTTCAAGTGAGTATATTGTGCAATAAGTTATGAGGTAAGTGTTAGAAAAATAGCAGGGTGACGGGGAATGAGCTAAATATTATTGGGGATGTAACTTGATATGTTTGTGAGGATTGAATAAACGAAACACCTTCTTATTGTGAGGATTGATTAAATGAAATTCCCTCTTAAACATACACTTAGATAAAACCTAAACCTTAAGAATGGTAGTCCATGAAAGGTGTTGTTGCAACCTTAGTTATATATGTGGCCCTAAAATTTAAAAGGAATATGGTTGTTAATCTAAGAGCTATGTAGTTGGCATTGACACACTTCATTTAAGCTTGTTGGATCTATTTATTTTGTGTATGCTTCTTATTGGAGAATGGTGTAGGAGATCTATTATTGTATACTCAATTTTTTTTTCTTATGATATGATTTTAGTCAAATTAGCAAGTGAAAAGTTGTTTCCACATACTTATGGGTATTCTTGGGTTGGGTTATGTTCCCCAATCCTTAGTAACTTCTAGGAGGAAGTTTATTCTAAGGGGAGGGGAATGTAAGGCCCCAAACCTATGAGCATCAATTATTGTTATGATTTCATTTAGTTTCTTCCATTATTATTTATTTCTGCTTCAGGTAAAAACAGGTTTTGAAGGGACCCAAAACCCTTTACAAACACAAACAGGTTTTGAAGGGACCCAAAAACCTTTACAAACACAAACAAGGCTGCAAAAAGAACAACTTGCAGCCAGCCAAAAGCCAGCCCTCAAATAAGACCTATCAAGATTTACATTTAGAACTACTCTTGTGGGAATAGAGAGTCATATCAAAAGAAGGCCAAGAGATTTTAGATTTTAGATTTTAGTTCCATTGTTATTTTTTAACCTTATCAAAATAGTGAAATAGATAAGTATACCTTGATATAATATGGTGATGTGTCTTGTATAAAGTGTAAGTTGGGATGTGTGTCGCACAAGTCATGAGGATATAATGTAGGTTATTTTGTGAATTTAATTTTTGCTTGGAGTATGAATCAAATCAAAGAAATAATTAGCTAACTATCATTATTCTCACTGCATTATTCATCAAATGCTATAATAAGGAAATGATCTCTTAATGGCCTAGGGAAGGAATACATTATCTATTGGTTTGGAATTGTAGCACTTTTAATGTATAATGACAGTGAAAGGATTGTAGGTTTTCTTATAAGAATTGTACCCTCATTTAAAGGTTATATTTTCAATGCACATGTATTAACTTCCCCATTTATGATTGTACCTTCATAATTTGACTTTGGAAAGAAAATTATTTTTAACACTATTGATTTATTTGTTGAATGGTTAATTATGTTGTAGCTTAGTACTTGGATTATTACTACAAGAAAACATCCTTTGAATTTATCCAAATTTTATTTTGAACATTATCAATATTATTTTCTATGTACTCGTCAAGGATACTTCTGGAATTAAAATTGTAAAATTTCTAACATTGAGTGGAAAGAATTGGGCATTCTTATTTGTAAGATCGGGTCATTTTAAAGTCATTCTCATCCAAGAAGAGCATGGTGAGCATGGGGAGGTATGAAGTTCAAATTCAATTTTGATGTACATGTGAATGTTCTTTTTAATTATTAATCTTATGATGAACTAACAAGTGCCAAGGAATGTTCAAGTAAAATCTAAAAGTTGATAGGGGAAACACAAGAACCTTGAGGACCCTAGTCATCCCACTCCACAATATGGAGTAATGTGTTGTGGAGTAATATGTTATTTTTTTTTCTGGTGTGTTAATGTAAGGGTCGATTTTCAAGGTCAAAGGTGGACTTATAATTTCATTTGTTTTAAAATTTTGTTGGTGGAAGGGATGAAGTATGTTAGGTGGGAAATTATTGTCCAAAAGGATTATGCATATTAGGGTAGGGAGATTTCAAGATGTTTATATAGAGGGTTTTTTATTTTCTTTAGGGTGGGGGGGTTTTTCTCGGAGGTATCGACAGAGGGATTCAAGGCAGAAAAGATGCCGAAGAGGAGAAAAAGAGAATAAAGAAGACCAACCCCAAAACTTCCACATGTGAACTTCTTTTTCATATGGTTATAAACTATTACTATATGGATCCTTGTGGCTATGAATTGGAATTTTCTAAGTATGACTATTTGTGGGTCTTGCTTGAAAATCTATGCATTCATTTCTTGCTTGAACATCTATGTGTCCATTTATGGTTCATATCTTGTTTAAAGGGGTACTTCCTGTGTGTTATGAAACTGGTGAAATATTTGTGTATGAAATGTACTATTTAGGGTCCTCATCGGCTCTCTTGGCCAGGGGGTAATGGTGAGAGCCACAAGGGCTTGATGACCCTTTTATGGTTGGGTGGAAACTGGCCTACTCTCCTTTTTGTTTTCTCGTGTTTTCATCCTTGTTGTGAATAGGGTATTAGGATATAGCAGGGAATTCTCCGCTCTAAGTATTTGACCCCTTAGCCTCTTTTGAGGTTATGAAATTTTATACAATAAAAGAAATACTGTGAATACAAATATGTGAAGAGTAACTCTATTTTAAGGACTATGTATAAAATTTGTGTAAAATAATTCCATTGTGTGAAATCATATACCCTAGTGGACGGGGGTTTGAAATATTGTTGCAATAGGGTGAATAGTAGCTCTTTGTATAAATGATTGCCACATAATAAGGTTTAGTATGAAATTGGGTCAAGAGCCTTCTTATACTGGTTTATTTAGGTAGCCTCCTCTAGTCAAATTTTTTTACGAGTACTTGTAAAATGGCTCATGCACCTTGTAATAGAAAATCAAAGCAATTAATTGTTAGCTACATTATTGTATGGTTGTAAATAGTAATATAATTATTTCAAGCATAAAATTAATTCCCTAAAATAGAGAACCCTTGCCTTATTGACTGTTTGAAATGTTGTTGCTTCCCTTTTAGGGAAAACTTTATGGATAAGCAATATATTATTGCTGAAATTAATTACTAGCTACCCAAGATTTCAAACCCCCTTGCAATTCTTGTCAGGTGATGAGGATTTTATTAGGAAAATCTGGGGGCGTGAGTGAGATGGAAGGAGCATGTGGCTTCCATGATGCTACATTGGGCTTCCCTAGCATGCCCTATTGGAGTTAAAAAGACACTGAGGGGGGGGCTGAATCAATGTCATGAAGTGATTTGAAAATTTTTATAGAAACTTAAACGAAACAGATTTATGCTCTCATTTTTGAATGATTAACTCATCCATATATTGAATGCAATCACATATAACTGAAATGAGAAGTATGACAGTAAAACATAGCATAATAAAGAATTCTCATAATAAATCAGAGGAACCATAGATGAGAAAAGTGACACAAGATATTCCGAGTGGAAAACCCTCCTAGGGTAGAAAAACCACTCCTAAAATGCTGCCTTTTAGGTGTCTATTTGAAAAACCACTTTTAACAATGCCTTATAGGCTGATTTTTGAGCACCAAATCAAGGAGCACCAAGCCCTCATTTTGAAACACCAATTTCAAGGAGCACCAACCCCTTTTCAGTTTACATAAATAGAATAATACAAAGGATCTCTTTGTTTCACTTTTTCTTCCAAGAGCCTCTCAATAGACAATCCCTACAATCCTCAAGGTTCTCAGTTCAACATGCAGAATTCTAGACATTATCTAATCTTAAGACAACTTTTATTTTTCTTGTGTTTCAAATTTACAATATTAGAGTATAACATGTCTATCAGAATAGACCATGCATACAATACACTATTCAATCTCTCTTGTTCTCAGTTATTACAACAAAAAACCTATCTTTCTTTACCAACAACAGAGGTGTATTGAAATATGATAAAACTACTATCGAATTTGCTAGGTATCATATAAGATTCAGAGAAGTGACCAAATGAATAGATTTCTTCTGATAGAATTAGCAAGAGTGTGTATTTTAAGAAAATAACACTGTAACCCTCAAAGCCCATGTAAGGTGGATGTAATAATTTTTTATTATGAATCTCCAGCAAAGGGTTTTCTTTTCTAATAATCCAATGTGTCATTTTTGTATTTGATCTCAAAACCCTAGAGAAACAATAACAAATCTACAACACTAAAATACAATAATACCAAAACCCTTTTGAACTAGATTTCAGACACCCTCAAGAATTTAATGACAGGTGGAGCTCATAGAACCACAATATCCTTCAAGAACATTTTCAATGTTGTTAAAGACAACAAATAAATCACTGCAAGAACCTAAAAATAGTTATGTAACCGAACCCAACTCAAGATGAACTTCATGATCAAGAATAGACACTATTTTTAGACAACCCATCATGAGAAAAGAAAACTTACCGAAGTGAATGCAAAATTTTATTTTAAGAAAGATATTGTAAATTGTGTTCCCTTTTAAATTTGATTTCAGATACCCTCAACAATATTACCCAACAGGAATATAGAAATGTAACCGAAGACTGAAAGATTTCTTCAAATGAGAAATGATAATACCTATTCAGACTGGAAGAGAAACATCTAAATACCAGTGAGATTTGATATATGCCCAGGTCATTATCTACCTTATTCCTTCCTTCACAGTTCCCACCTGACAACAACCTTCCATACACAGTGAAACTGAAAATAGTAATACAAAAATGACAAAGAACTGATTGTTTCTCATTCTCCATGGCGGCAAGAGAGGCTAGGGTTTCTACCCTTAGCAAAATTAAAAACAAAAAATAATGCTTGCCATAATTTCCTTTCACTTAGCTTTCAACGACCTCTCAACTGATGACTTTGACAAGTCACAAAAATGTTTGAAGTCCAAAATTATCATAATCAAATAATCATTGCATTTCAAATCCATGGACAAAGACTTTAGTTGATCTCAATATTTACCAAGTGTCCGATGCCATTTTAAAAAGATTTATAGCTTTTGAAGTCCGAAATCAAAACAAAGACATGAGAAATAAAAACATCATAGAATAATTTTTGAGATCGCTGACCATGACCTTTGCCACAAATGACGACATACTTATTACTTTAAAAACCTATTCAAAGTCCAAAGATCAATGTCGAAAATGAAATTCCGACAAGAGGATAATAAATTATTTTTGTCAATGCAAGATTTAAATATGACTTTAGATCACTTGAATTGCAAATGCAATACTCCTAACAAATGAACCATATCATATACCCATGCAAAGATATCAAATGAATGATCAAACTCAGGTGCCAAAGTGAACATTAGTAGAATGCCAACCCAATATGTCATGTCAAGTAATGTATCATAACTGATGAAATTAGAGAGATATGTGCCAAGATCAACCAATGATACCAGTGAACTAAACTGAGAAGCATCAATGGAATTGAAAACCAACTGATAATGATATACTTGAGTAACGATGCCATAAACCTGTATAAGCAAGATAACCTTTATTTTCACATAAAGCTCAACTTGATCTGTACCATAGGATGCAATAAATATGAATGCAAACCAAATCCATAAAGTTGTCCATAATCAAAGTACTAAATGCCAAAACATGAATAGACCAAGAGTAATCTGAGCCTCAATCAAGTATCACAAAGTCAAAAGCTTGAATGCCATAGCTGAACCAATGAATTGCCAAGATCACATAGATAAGATCAGAGAGCTATAATACTGAGTTTGACATAGAGGAAAAAATATCAACAAACTCCCCCTTTGTCCTTGATGGCAAAAACTGAGCCATCAAACCAAAAAACTGAACCAGTACCAAGAGCTCATAATTTTCCCCCTTTTTGTCACAAGGACAAAGGGAAATCAGTGAAATGCCAAGAATCTGAACTGAAAGAGCTATAGATATAACAATGGAGCAGCAAATAGAAAACCATATGAGGCAGCAAGAAGCTACTAAAAGAGCTTAAAAGCTCTCCCACAAACCAAGATGGAGCATTAAGAGAGCAAAGATTGAAAGACAACTCCCAATCTAGACCAAAGTCTTTCAAATACCTCTTTAGCCAAAGGCTTACTAAAGATATCTACTACCTGTGCTTGAGTAGGAACATATTGCATAGAAACCTCATTAGCCAACACCTTTTCACAAAGAAAATGGCATTTAATAGAAATGTGTTTAGTGTGAGAGTGCATAACATGATTTTTAGAGATATTAATCGCACTAGTATTATCATATAGAATAGAAACAGGTTTAGGAACTTCAATACCCATGTTAGATAGAGATTGTGACATCCAGATTACTTGAGTACAACAAGAGGTGGCAGCAATATATTCTGCTTCAACAATAGAGAGCAAAAAAAATTCTTGTTTCTTGTTGTGCCATGCCACTAATCGGTCACCAAGAAAGAAAGCAACACCACTAGTGCTTTTCCTATCATCTAGACAACCAGCCTAGTCAACATCAATATATGCAATTAATGAAAAATCATTGCTTCTAGGATACCAAAGACCATAATCAAGAGTGCCCTAAACATATTCAAGAATTCTTTTAACAACAGTAATATGAGATTCATTAGGAGATGGCTGAAATCTTGCAACCATGCAAACTACCTGCATTATATGAGGTCTAGAAGTTGTTAGATATAACAAGCTGCCAATCATTGACCTATAGTTAGTTGGATTTACATCTGGAGAATCCTCAACCTTGCTAAGTTTGCAGCTTGTAGCCATTGGAGTGCTAACTAGATAACATTCATCCATTTGAAATTTCTTGAGCATCTCTCTTGCATACTTTGTTTGAGAGAGAAATATACCAGTTTCAAGTTGAGAGATTTGAAGACCCAAAAGGAAAGTTAATTCTCCCAACATGGACATTTCAAACTTAGATTCCATAATCTGAGAGAATTTTTTACTCAGTTAATTCTCCCAACATGGACATTTCAAACTCTGATTCCATAATTTGAGAGAATTTTTTACTCAAAGCAATATTATTGCAGCCAAAGATAGTATCATCTACATAGATTTTAACAACCAGAATATCAGAACCTTCAATATTAACATAAAAATTGTTGTCTACACCTCCTCTAACAAAACCTTTTGAGATCAAGTGATTATCCTGTCTAGAGTACCAAGCTCTAGGTGCTTGTTTTAGGCCATATAGAGACTTTTTCAGCCTGTAAACATGATTAGGCTTGTTTTTGCAAATAAACCATCTAGGTTGTTCTATATAAACTTCTTCATCTAAATAGCCATTCAGAAAACCAATTTTGACATCCATTTGATAAACAATAAAGTTCTTGAAAACAAAATAAGCCAAGAATATTCTAATAGATTCAAGTCTAGCAATAGGTGCAAAGGTTTCACCAAAGTCAATACCTTCTTGCCAAGCATACCCTTTGTAGACATACCTAGTCTTGTTGCTGTAAACACCAAAATATGCAAAATTGCTTCAAACAAAACCATTAGATTGTTGGTCAGTTTAAAACAACCAGATTTAGCATTCCTATGAAATATTCAACCATATTTAAAATATGCAAACTAGATAAATAACACAAAGACATCTAAGTAAGAGCATATAAAAACATGATCAAACTCAATTCCATAGTGGGAGTGGTGCCTCTTGAAATGTGGAAAGAAAGCCCTTTCCCACCCCCTTCATAAGCAAAATTGCCAGAATGAAAGATGATGATGATGAGGAGCAAAATTAGTTCTCATGTAGAGAGTAACTTTGCATAGAATGTGTTGTTGTGTTGTATTCAAATTGTCTTGTAGTTTTTTTGGAGAAATGATTTGCATTTTATAGATTCAAGGGTAGGAGATTGAGAGATTTTGAATGAATGTGGGATTATTCACAAGCCAATGACAAGATGACACTTGTCAAGGTGTGAGAGGGTGAGGAATGTGAAAGTCTTGGCCAATGTGCCAATTTCAAATTTGAATTTTGCATGAAATGACATGTTTAGGGGGGATGAAAGGTGCATTAAATGTGTAGACATACGAAATTAGCATTACTAATTAAACATCACATTCGATCATTCTTTCCTTTTAATTAATTAAATCAAATTAATTAATTAAACCTCTTAAAGTCTTGATTTAATTAAATCTAATTAAATCACTCATATTCATTTCTTCTCATTTGATTTAAAATAAATACAAAAATTTAAATCAAATGTCATATCACCTAAACTTCTGTTAGATTAATCAAATTATGATTAGTTTAATCCTAATTACATGAATCCTCTAGATTCATCCACTTGCACAATAAATCATTTAAATTTATTTATTAAAGCACTTATTTTCCCTCACAAGGGCATATTCCCAAGGAATATGCCCTCATTAACTTTCATGTTTGACTTTTTGGACAAACACAATTCCCCCCAAAAACCCTCAACCACATGCATTAATGGCCATTTTCAAATTTGAATGGGCACTTTAGCCAAAACTTTCACAAGTATGGGCCAATCCCATTGTGACAAGTGGCTCTCTCCTATTGGATGGGATTTAGTCCCACATTGCCTAATCTTGGCTTCTCCTCTCTCAACTTCTCCTATAAATGCAATGCATTTTCTCTCATTTCAGGATCCACATTTAAAAGCATCTCCACTATAGGCAACTTGAGTTCATGAGCATGTCATTGTCTATCATCTCATCATCTTGGCAATCTTGCTTATCAAGGGTTGGGAAAGGGCTCTTTCACATATTCAAAGAGCACCAATCCACCATAGAATAGATATACTTCATGTCTTCTTTGCATGCTTAGATTAGTTTTGTCATTTATTTTGAAGAATGTTGTATTATTCTATGACGATATTGGAATCATGTTAACCAAATTTGCAGATTTTCATGTCCACAAAATGTGAAGTTTCACTTGTGCAAGAGATGTGTAAGAGCATTTAATGCTTTGTTGGAAGGGACAAGTCCTTTGGAGGGAAGATTCAAATTGGAAAAATATTCCATCTTGACGCCTTTTTGAAAGAAATTAGAAGAATTAATAAATCAAAGAAATGATTTATTGGTGCAAGAGGGTGGGTTAGTTGAGAGTTTAGATTTGATTCTAGTTGAGTCAAAAACTAGAGAATGACTGATTATGATTAGAGGTTAATTAGTTCAGATTAATTAACTTGGAGGATTTTAGGAGATTGACATTTGATTTAGATCATTTTGATTTATTGAATCAAATAAGAAGAACTTTAAGACTTTAAGAAATAATTTTATTTATTTAATTAAGCCTAATGAAGCTAAGGATATTAATCAATAAATTGTTTTAATTGATTAATAGCATAATTGAATGCTAATTAGAGTGGGATGCATGATGTTAGTTTTGCATGTCTACATTTTTCCCCTCTTTGAAGCAATGTACTTGTTGCATTGGTTCAAAGAATGATGTTGCTGACATCGAAATTAAAAAATTCTTTGGTTTTTTTCAGATGCCCGAGCGGAAATAAGTACGTTAGTACATTGCCCCCTCGAGAGATCAAGCGAAAAGATTCTATTTGAGGTTAATCTCGTGATAAAGAGGTTGAAAATTGATGTATGGATGGCGAGACTATATGATCTATATGATAATGATGATGTAAATGAGATATTTGGAAGATGCTTAGAATAACAAATTTATATTATCCTAAACAACTTAAATGATTATGAAAATGATATGACGTGATTATGTATGAGATGGATATGGCATGATTATGCAAGATAAGAGTGTGGATGCAGGATGGATGCATTGTTAGTGTGAAATAGGATAGAAGAATGAGAGCGATCAACCCTTGAATCCAATAAAATGAAGAAGTCCAACAAGTCCACTAGTTGTCGAGACTTTAAATGGATATGATGATGAATGATGATGATGTATTGCTTATCCAAGGATGGAAAAAGAGAATACCTTTCTTTATGTTTGATAACACATGTAGGTGCAATGCATCAAGGTATTAAGAACCAAGATGGCATGGTGCCTAGTGTGATGGCATTTGACTTGTCAAACAGATAGGAGTACTCTTGTTCACACTTTGATAAACATAACCTTATTCAGAATGCAGTTCAGATATTCCAGACATCTCAAGCCAAGACATAAAAAGGAAAGCCTTCTGATGTGGTCAGCAAGATACCTAAAAAATCCTTCCTACAAAAAAAACAAAGAATGCATGACGAAGTTATTTTACAAGAATATCCAACAAGCACAATAGATAAAAAGATAATGATCATTGCCCCATTCCTTTCTCTCTAAACCTGATTTGTTTAGGCATCATGGAGAGGTCCTTGGAATGAGCACAAAATAAGATAAGTCAAAAATACCAAATAAAGTAAACAAACAAGCTAATATTCTTAATACCGCTAGCCAAGACTAACTACTGTGGTGTACCTGATGCTTATGTCCATCACAGGAAAGCTTCATCCTAGGACATATTGTGATCAGGGTTTTGATGGGACTGATTTGGGTGATAAGCTATTGATATTCTGAGTTGACCAACTTGCTTTCTTACTGATCTAGACTTGAGACTTTGACGATTAAGCATTCACTTTGGAACCTCCTAAACTTGCTTTTCACTAACTCACCAAAGGGTGAAAGTGACGATCATTTTATTATGAGTGAGACGATCACGGGTGAAAGTGAGATGATGGGTGCACTATTTTGGATTTTTTCAATATTTTGAGGCTATTTTTGTTATTTTTGAGATGTTTTACAAATTTTTTTGGTATTTTTGAGATTTTTCAATGTTTTTGGTATTTTTCTGTCTCAGGGGCTGATCAAGGATGGCCTTTCCAATGTTTAAGCTCAGAGACAACATAGTTTGGACTCTAATTGACTTGACTACTAATGAGATAGATGGGAAAATGGATTGCCATTGCGATGGATGCCTAAAATCCTAAAATGTGAAAAAGATGGACAAACGAATGCCCCTGCGACAAACGCATAACTAGATGGGCAGACAGATGCCATTGTGACGGATGCTTTAAATCCTAAAATGTGAAAAAGATGGACAACTGAATACCCCTGCGATGGATGCCTAACTAGATGAGCAGACGGATGTCATTACGACGGACGCCTAAAATCCTAAAATGTGAAAAAGATGGACAAATGAATACCCCTGCGACGGACGCCTAACTAGATGGGTAGATGGATGTCATTGCGACAGATGCCTAAAATCCTAAAATTTAAAATAGATGGGCAAACAGATTGCCTTTGTGACAGATGCCTAAGGACTTGCCTAAATGTAAAATAAATGGGCAAACGGATTGCTAATGCGACAGAAGCCTAAGGACTGACCTAACTGTCTCGGGGGATGATCAAAGATCAACCTTGCCTACGTTCAAGCTCAGAGATGATGTAGTTCAACAAGGTGGAAGACTGACAAGAATCAATGATGAATTTTTTGAAGATTTGCTTATATTTAGACATGTTTTTTGATATTTGATGAATTTTTTGAATGTTTTTGGTTTTTTTATTTTTTTGATGTTTTTGAGTTTTTGATGGATTTTGATGATTTGGATATGGATTTGTGATGATATCTGTGCTTTGTTTTGAGATTTTGTTGAAAACCAAGCTTAATGTTGATCAATCAGATCAATGGATTGATAGTTTGACTAAGTGTGTTAAGTCAAACAAAAGTGATAATGCACTTGTAAATCCTAGGAATTTGTGTTATCCCAGAGTAAACTCATACAAGAGGGTAGTTTGACTAAGTGTGTTAAGTCAAATGAGGTGATTATGGATTCAATAATTTGGCTAAGTGTGTTAAGCCAAATAAGATGATAATGCACTTGTAAATTCCAGGAAGTTGTGTTATCCTAGAGTAAACTTGTGCACAAGATGATAGTTTGACTAAGTGGGTTAAGTCAAACAAGGTGATAATTGATTGATCAAGATTGATGAAGCTTGATTTGGAAAAAAGTTTCTTTGATGATTTGATGTGACGTTGACATGCGCATTAAATGAGACTGATATGAATTGTTTGGATTGATGTTCGATCAAAGATAAAGCTTGATAAGGAACGTTTTTTTGTCAAAATATGCCATGGGCTAGTGAATTGGATTCATGCTCACAAAAGCCTAACCAATTTGATTTTGTGTTTTCCAATGTTTGGATCGCCACATAAGTAGGAGGATATATATCCAGATTTATTCTCGAAGCAAGATGCAAATATTTGCCCCCAGTGTCTAGCAATGTTTGAACGACCATGGGTAGATTCTCGGATGAATGGATACGAATTATCTTGCAATAAGATAAGGGTGTTCAAAATAGAGGATTCTCATTCAGATAATGCTTCAAGTCTCAGATAATAGCAGGTAGGATGGGATCAATGAAAATGACTCATGTCAAGACGATTACCACAAGCAAGTGTAAAGTGTGCCCCAAAATTTTATCAAGATAATACAAATAGATGGTAATGGGTTGGATAAACGGTTCATGGATGAACATATGATATAGCCGAAATGTTGGCTTTATTATGGATTTGATAAGATGCTTTCTCCTGACACGTAGATGCTTGATTTTACACATGATGCCCATTTGCCAGGTTCTCATCATGGTACTTGTCCAAAGTGCCACTAAAGTGATTTTTGCTAGAGGATGATTTTTCCCTTTACTGTTTTCAATCCTTTTTCTGATTTTATTTTTTTTGGAATTTTTTGATTTTTTTTGTTGTCACAAAGATGACTATTTGCCAGGTTTTCATCAAGGTGACCATTTTTTCAAGATATTTTTATGATTTTTTTGTATTTTTTGAGAGATTTTAAGCTGATGTTCAATCGCCTGATATTGCTGACATTGATGCTTCTGTCATAATGCGCCATCGATATCCTTCTTGAAGAAGTTGTTTTACCAAGATATGTGCATTTGAAAGAAAATTTTGAGAAATTTGTTCTGCTTTGTCAATACCAAAGTTAACTTTGTCTTTATGCACACATCGCGATAGGGTGCCTTCTGAATCCTTATGATGAAGGTTCGTTGCCAATACATGGTCAATGTGAGAATTGGATATCATGCATGGTGGCATGGATGGAGTGTGTTTAGGAATAAAAGATGGATTGGTTGATAGTTTGGAACCTTTGACTCTCCAAACTTGGGAAGATGAGTGATGATGAGTGGATATAGAAGTGTGCATAGATTTAGGACCAATTGCTCGATATACTTTATATGTTGCTTGAGAAGTCTACTTTTTCCTTTGTGGACATCCTTGATGGATACCTTTCCCTTCTTGATTTTGCCCCATAGTTTCTTTGACTAATGGAGTTTGATAGGGATAATATTTCTTTGTATTCTTTGGTATCTAGATGTATTTGTTTTGTCCTTCATGCTTTAGTACTTCTTTTTATTTGATGACATTCTTCGTGCTTTGATTCAAATCTTTCTTTTGTTGTTGGTCCCAATTCATGGATGGGGTGATGGGTGGATGAGGATTTATGATGTGGCGGGTTGTAGTATTGACATCAATTTTATCATAAGGATTCTTCATGCTCCCTATGTTGACGTTTGCTTAAGATGAAGTTTCCCCCAGTTATATGGAAGTATTACTGATATGTTGAGATCCCTTGATTGTCGAATAACCAAGGCCTTGACGCTTAGGATTTCCAATAATCTACATTGGTTCAAGGATACCCTATTCATGTAGGCCTAATCCTCTGCCATGATAATTCATCTGCTAAAAAACTTATTTGCAATAGGATATGATTTACCTTGGAAACAAGGTGCTAATCCTTCGCTGCTCTGTGGCGGATCTTTGAAGGTCATAGCTCTTTCATTGATAAGATAATTTTCCCTTACAAAGTTGAGTGTTCCAAGTTTATAAGTGATAAGATCCTTCGCATAGGGGATGACTTCTTCATTGATATCTTTGGCTTGATCTTGTGAGATATCAAATTGTAATGCTTCCTCAAAAAAGTTGATGCTTCACTGTCCATTCTTGATATTCTTTCATATGACATTTCTGATTCACAACTTTTGTAGAAGCCTTCTTCATGACCCATTTTTGACATGTCTCTACATTTATCTATATCTTGATCATGTGTACAAATGTTAAGAGTATGAGACTCTTGTTTTGAATGAATATCATCTACATGTGCATCCAAAGAAAGCATCTTATGGGTAGATGGAGGAGTATGTGCTATATGGATACAATCATCATTTGCGGTATCTTGTATAGATAGGAGAGTGCCCATTAGATCATTGTAGTATCTTGGAGATACGAATTCTCGATCTTGAGTGATTTTAGAACTATTTTCAATATGCTTTGGAACAAGTTCTTGACATGGGTCAATTTCAAAGGATGGATTGCTTATAGTGGGTTCTTGGACATCGTCATTGGGAAGTTGCTCAATATTCTTGTGAGCTTTGAGTGGACTTGGATTGAATGGTGAGCTAGAGATTCCTTCAATATCTGTAACCATGAGGTCAAAGGATGTCAATATGTCTTGGGAGGGACCATTGCTAGACCTTGATGAAATATTTTGATCATGCTTTGGAATAATTTCTTGAGATATGTCCTCTAACTCATAAGGTGAGGTAGAGACATTTTCAATAGGATCATTGGTCGATGGATTGCGGATTATGTCAGTAGGATCAAATAATTGTAACACATCTTGAAATAGATCACTAAAAAGTGGCTCTTGATGAATGTTGAGTTGACCACTGGATGGGGTAGAAGCATCTCCAAGATCTTGAACATTGTTTTCAACAATTTTGGAAGATAGATTACCAATGTTTTCAACCATAGGATCAAGTGATGTTGATATTTCTTGAATTTGATCATTGTTGTGTATTTTTTGTGGATTTTGATCGTGATTGAAAAGTAGCTCTTGGTGTATGTTGATTTGATCATTGGTCGAGGTGGAAACATCTTCAAGGTGCTTATTGATAGATTGATCTTATTTTTGATTTCAACAATTGTGGTGGGAATCTATTGCAAGCTTTGTTGAGCGAGTAATGCATGTGTTTTTTGTTGAGCGAACAATGCTTGTTGTTGGTCGTATTCCTACTGTAATTGGTAGTCTTGCAAGGCTTGTTGATATGCTTCTTGTTGTGCTTGCAATTGAGCTTGGTATTGTGCTTGCGCTTGCGCTTGCTGAGCTTGGAATTGCGCTCGTGCTTGAGCGTGTGCTTGTTGGATTCCTTGTGCCATCTGAGCGGCATGTGCAACTTGCACAACTTATGTGGTTTGTTGGTTTTGGAGCGCCTTTTGCGGGAAGCTTCTTGAGCGACTTGCAACATGATGGAGAATGAATTGGCCGTGTTGATTTTTGGTGGTGGTGGCGGTGGTGGTGGTGGTGGGTTGGGGATGGTGTTGATTGTTGGGATTGCTTGGATGGTTGCCACCTATTGTTGTGATACCGATGGCAAAATGCGATGATTTGGTATGATGTTTTGATTTGGCATTATAAGTTGACTTTGAACATTTTTTCGGGTGAGAATCATATTGCCTTGATTTAGGTAACTTTGATTTTGCATGGTGTTACCTTGAATTGAATCTACATATGGAGTTGCCAATATATTGCTAGGATTTTGAACAACATTAGGGGGATTTACAAGCATATCTATCCAAAATTTCACCAAGTGTGGACTAGAAATGTTCATTTTCAAAAAAATTGTATTTGGTATGTATGGATTTGGTGGGATAATGT
The DNA here is from genome assembly GCA_007115665.2 of Sequoiadendron giganteum. Lineage (NCBI taxonomy): Eukaryota > Viridiplantae > Streptophyta > Pinopsida > Cupressales > Cupressaceae > Sequoiadendron > Sequoiadendron giganteum. Next base: position 209,544,051 of record CM021108.1, on the reverse strand, counting down.
TGTTTGGAAAACTCAAGCATTGAGCATTTGGTTGATAAATTTGCAAATTTGGACTTGGATTTAGATCTATCATTAGGAAAGGTGTTCCAAACTTTAGATTGGGCATACTCACATTCGTATCATTGAAGTTTGGAGGAGATAATGATGCCATGTTTGAATTGCATAAATGTGAGATTCGATAATCAATTGCATAAATGTGAGATTCGATAATCAATTGGTATTGCGAGACTTGGATAATTTGGTTGACTCGAATTGCTCATGATGTATGAATCGATTTTAAATTCCATGTTCCTCTTGTGTTGTGATCTTGTTTGAACCATAAAATGAAGATCAATTTTCAAAAATGTAAGAGATGAACCTCTAATTCTTTAGATTGGTCTAAACCTTAGGTTCAAAGAAGCGAAGAACTAGGATAATTCAAGGATCAAAACACTGACGAGGATGAGATAAATGAAAGATGAGTGATACAGCTGAATGGAACTTGTGGATGCTAAATCTGCACATGGTTTTGCATAGACTAGCATCCTCATAGAATACCATATAATATTCTTCCAAACAATTAATAAAACTAAATCAAACATGCAAAGAAGACATGAAATACAACCTATTCTATGGTGGATTGGTGCCCTTTGGATATGTAAAAGAGCCCTTTCCCAACCATTTTCCAAGTTAATGAGATAGAGAATGAGATGCTATGAGCTCAAGTTGCCTATAGTGTAGATGCTTTCAAATGTGGATGATGAAGAGCAAGATTGATTCTCAAATGAAGAGAGTAACCTTGCCTCAAGATGTGTTCCTGTTTGAAGGAGAGAAGCCTTCAACTTATAGTTGAACTTGAAGGGAGGAGAGGCCAAATTGATGAATGTGGGATCATTCATGGACCAATGACAAGATGCCACTTATCAAGGTGTGAGAGGGTGAGGAATGTGCAAGTCTTGGCAAATGTGCCCATTCAAATTTGAAAATGGCCATAAATGCATGTGGTTGAGGGTTTTTGGGGGGAATTGTGTTTGTCCAAAAAGTCAAACATGAGAGTTAATGAGGGAAAATAATTGTTTTAATAAATCAAATAAAGTGATTTATTGGTGCAAGTGGATGAATCTAGAAGATTCATGTAGTTAGGATTAAACTAATCATGATTTGATTAATCTAATAGATGATTTAAGTGATATGACATTTGATTTTAGATTTTTGTATTTCTTTTAAAATCAAATGAGAGGAAATGAGCATTGATCATTTAATTTAATATTGGTGATTAAATTAATAGACCTTAGGAGATTTATGATTTAATTAAATAAAACTTGATCTATTTACTCAAAAGGTGAACATTGACGATGATGTCAAATCTGCATGTCTACATTTTCCCCCTCTTTGAAGCAATGCACTTGTTGCATTGGTTCAAAGAATGATGCTACTGACATCAAAAATAAAGAATTATCAGATTCCCCAGTGAAAAGAAGTATGTTAGTACATTGCCCCCTCAAGAGATCGAGCAAAAATATTGAGGTGGATCTCGTGACAAAGAGGTTCAAAATGAATGTATGGATGGTTAGACTATATGATCTATATGATAATGATGTTGAGAATAAGATGTTCAGAAGATGCTTAGAATAAAAAATTTATATTATCCTAAACAACTTAAATGACTGTGAAAATGAGATATGATGGATGCAGGATGGATGATGTTGTGCTGTGATGATATGATCTAATAATGCGAGATGCATGATGGATGCAGGATGGATGCATTGTTAGTGTGAAAGAGGATAGAAGAATGAGAGGGATCAACCCTTAAATCCAAGAAGAATGTAGAAGTCCAATAAGTCCATTAGTCATCGAGACTTTATTGGATATGATGATGAATGATGATGTGTTGCTTATCCAAGGATGGGAGAGAGCGTACCTTTCTTTATGTTTGATAACACATGTAGGTGCGATGCATCAAGGTATTAAGAACCAGGATGGCGTCGTGCCTAGTGTGATGGACTTTGACTCATCAAACAGATAGGAGTACTCTTGTTCACACTTGACAAACATAACCTTATTCAGAATGCAGTTCAGATATCATAAACATCTTGGACCAAAACATATCAAGGCAAGCCTTATTATGTGGTCAACAAGACACTTAAAACATCTTTCCCACAAACAAACAAAGTACATCTGATGAAGTTATTTTACAAGAATATCCAACAAGCACAGCAGATACAAAGATAATGATCATTGCCCCATTCCTTTCTCTCTAAACCTATTTTGTTTAGGCATCATCGAGAGGTCCTTGGAATGAGCACAAAATAAGATAAGTCAAAAAGACCAAAATAAAGTAAACAAACAAGCTGATGTTCATCGTACCGCTAGCCAAGGCTAAACTAATGTGGGGTACCTGATGCTTATGTCCATCGCAGGAAAGCTTCATCCTAGGACATGTAGTGATCAGGGTTTTGGTGAGACTGATTGGGTGATAAGCTATGGATACTCTGAGTTGACCAACTTGTTGACTTACTAACTTAGACTTTTGAGACTTTGACGATTAGGGAGTTCACTTTGGAACCTGCTAAACTTGCTTCTGACTGACTCACCAAAGGGTGAAAGCCACGATTGATTTTATTATGAGCAATGTCTATTGCGGGTGAAAGCGGGATGAGACGAGTGCACCATTTTGGGTTTTTCAAATGTTTTGAGGCTGTTTTTGGTATTTTCGAGATTTTGACAAATAGACTAACTTAAAGACTTATCCTAGGGGTCTCGGGAGTTGATCCATAGATTAGCCTTGCCTACATTATACACGTAGAGACCACGTAGATCGACTAACGACAAACTTGACTGAATAAAAGATGGATGGGCAAGCGGATTGCCAATGCGACGAACGCCTAAAGGACTGACCCTAGCTATCTCAAGGGATGATCAAAGATCAACCTTGCCTACGTTCAAGCTCAGAGATGACGTAGTTCGACAAGGTGAAAAACTTGACTTAATGATGAATTTTTTGAAGATTTTCTGATATTTTGACATGTTTTTGAGTTTTTTGAATGATTTGGATGTTTTTTGGATTTTTGATGAATTTTGCTAAATGTTTTTGAATTTTCGCATGATTTTGACAATTTGGATATGATATGTGATGACGATATCAGTGCTCTATTTTGGGATTTTGTTTAAAACCAAGCCTAATGCTGATCAATCAGATTGATGGATTGATAGTTTGACTAAGTGTGTTAAGTCAAACAAAAGTTATAATGCACTTGTAAATTCCAGGAAGTTGTGTTATCCCAAAGTAAACTTGTACAAAAGGATAATTTTGCTAGGTGTGTTAAGCCAAACAAAGATGATAATGAACTTGTAAACCCAAGAATGTTGTGTTATCCTCGAGTAAACTCGTGCACAAGATGATAGTTTGACTAAATGTGTTAAGTCAAACAAGGTGATAAATGATTGGATTTGATTGATCAAGATTGATGAATCTTGATTTGGAACAAAATTGTTTTGATGATTTGATGTGACACAGATGTACACATTAGACGTGACTGATATTGATTATTGGATTGATGTTCGACAAAAGATAAAGATTTATAAGGAACGTCTTCTTGTCAAAATATGCCATGGGCTAGTGATTTGGATCTTTGGCTCACAAATACTATGATCAATTTGATTTTACGTCTGCCAATGTTTGGAGTAGAGGATATAGATCAATATTTATTCCTGAAGCAAGATCTAAATATCTGCCCCTAGTGTCTAGCAATATTTGAACGACCATGGGAAGATTCTTGGATGAATGGATATGGATTATCTTGTGACAAGATAAGGTGTTTAAACAAAGGAATACTCATTCAGATAATTCTTCAAGGCTCAGATAACATTGGGTAGGATGGGATCAATGAAAATGACCCATGTCAAGATGACTACCATAAGCGAGTGTAAAGCGTTTACCAAACCTTTATCAAGATCTAGATAAGGTGGAAGATGGATGCAAATATATGAAAATGGATTGGATAAGTGGTTCCTGGATAAATGAATGATATGGATGGAATGTTGGCTTTGTTATGGATGCGATAAGATGCTTTCCCTTGAACTGGTGCACGTAGATGCTTGATTCTACACATGATGCTTGTTTTCCAGGTTTTCATCATGGTACTTGTCCAAAGCGCCACTGAAGCGGTTTTCACTAGAGGATGATTTTTTTCTTTATTGTTTTCAATCCTTTTTCTGATTTTTTGTTTTTTGTTGTCCCCAAAATGCCTGTTTGCGAAGTTTTCATTAAGGTGACCATTTTTTAAGGACATTTTTTTGATTTTTTTGTATTTTCTGAGAGATTTTAAGCTGATGTTGAATTACCTAGTACTACTGATGTTGATGCTTCTGTCATAATGTGCCATAGATATCCTACTTGAAGAAGTTGTTTTGCCAAGATATGTGCACTTGAATGTAACTTTTGAGAAATTTATTCTTCTTTGCTGATATCGGAGTTAACTCTGTCTTTGTGCGCACATCGCAATAGAGTGCCTTTTGAATCCTTATGATGAATGGTCATTGCCAGCACATGGTTAATGAAAGAATTGGATATCATGCGTGGAGACGTGGATGGAGTGTGGTTAAGAGTAAAAGATGGATTGGTTGGTAGTTTGGAATCTTTGACTCTCCAAACTTGGGAAGATGAGTGATTATGGATGGATACAGAAGTCTATGTGGAATTAGGACCAACTACTCAATAATATTTATATGTCATTTGAGAAGCTTGCTTTTTCCTTTGTGGACATCTTGGATGGATACTTTTCCCTCTTTTGTTTTGCCCCATAGTTTCTCTGACTAATGGAGTCTGATAGGGATAGTCTTTCTTTGTATTCTTTGGTATCCATATATATTTGACTTGTCCTTCATGCTTCTTAGGTTCATTTTCCTTGGTAGAATTCTTCATGCTTCGATTCAAGTCTTTCTTTTGATGTCGGTCCAAATTTGTGGATGGGGTGATGGGTGGATGAAGATTCGTGATAAGACATGTTGTAGTATTGGCATCAGTTTCATCATAAGGATCCTTTGTGCTCCCTATGTTGACGTTTGCTTGAGATGAAGTTGCCCCCAGTTTTGTGGAAGTATCACTGATATGTTTATATTCCTTGATTGTCGAATAACCAAGTCCTTGATGCTTAGGATTGCCGATAATCTGCACTGGTTCTAGGATTCCTTTTTCATGCAAACCTAATCCATTGCCTTGATAATTCATCTGTAGAAACATTTTGTCTGCAACAGGTTATGATTTGCCTTGGAAACAAGGTGCTAATCCTTCTCTGCTCCGTGGTGGATCTTCAAAAGTGTCGGCTTCTTTATTGATGAGATAACTTTCCCTTACAAAGGTGAGTGGTCCAAGTTTATAAGTGATAGGATCCTTCGCATGTGGGATGACTTCTTGATTGATACCTTTAGCTTGATCTTGTGAGATATCAGATTGTAGTGCTTCTTCAAGAAGTGTTGATGGTTCACTGTCCACACAAAATTCTTCCTCATGACTCACTTCATAGGATGTTTTTGATTCACGACTTCTGTAGAAGCCTTCTTCATGTTCTTTTTTGGAGAGGTGTCCATAGGATGTTTCTAATTCACAACTTCTATAGAAGCCTTCTTCATGAGTTGTTTCTGCTATGCCTCCAAATTTTTCCACATCTTGGTCTTGTGTACCAATGTTAAGAGTAGGAGACTCTTGTTTTGAATGATGATCATCTATGTGTCCATCCAACGAAAGCATCTCATGGGTAGATGGAGGAATATGTGCTATATGGATATGATCATCATTTGTGACATCTTGTATAGATAAAAGCGTGCCCATTAGATCATTGTAGTATCTTGGATATACGAATTCTTGATCTTGAATAATTTTAGAACTATTTTCAACATGCTTTGGATCAAGTTCTTGACATGGGTCAATTTCAAAGGATGGATTGCTTATAGTGGGTTCTTGGACATCGTCATTGGGAAGTGGCTCAATATTCTCTTGAGCTTTGAGTGGATTTGGATCAAATGTTGAGCTAGGGATTCCTTCAATATCTGTAACCATGAGGTCAAAGGATGTCAATATGTCTTGGGAAGGAACATTGCTAGACCTTGGCGATATATTTTGATCATGCTTTGGAATACGTTCTTGAGATATGTTCTCTAACTCATAAGGCGATATAGAGACTTTTTCAATATGATCATTGGTCGTTGGATCATGGATTATGTCAATGGGATCAAACAATTCCAACACTCCTTGAAATAGATCATTAAAAAGTGGCTCTTGATGTATGGTGAGTTGATCATCAGATGGGGTAGAAACATCTTCAATGTGCTCATTGATGGATAAATCTTGATCATTGTTTTCAACAATTGTGGTGGGAATCTGTTGCAAGCTTTGTTAAGCGAGTAATGCATGGGTTTGTTGTTGTTGCCTAAACAATGCCTGTTGTTGGTCGTATTGCTGCTATAATTGGTAGTCTTGCAAGGCTTGTTGATACGCTTCTTGTTGTGCTTACAATTGAGTATGGTATTGTGCTTTCACTTGTTGAGCTTGGAATTGCGCTCGTGCTTGAGCATGTGCTTTTTGGATTGCTTGTGCCATTTGAGCGGCATGTGCAACTTGTTGGTTTTGGAGTGCCTTTTTGCGGAAAGCTTCTTGAGTGGCTTGCAACATGATGGAGAATGAATTTTTCATGTTGTATTTTGGTGGTGGTGGTGGTGGTGGTGGTGGTGGTGGGTTGGGGATGGTATTGATTGTTGGGATTGCTTGGATGGTTGCCACCTACTGTTATGATATCAATGGAAAAATGGGATGACTTGGTGTGATGTTTTGATTCGGCATGATAGATTGAAATTGAACATTGTTGTGGTTGAGAATCAAATTCCCTTGATTTAGGTAACTTTGATTTTGCATGGTGTTACCTTCACTTTGATCAACACCTAGAGTCGTCAACATATTGCTTGGATTTTGAACAAGATTGATGGGATTTGAAAACATGTCTACCCCAAAGTTTACCAAGTGCGGATTCGAAATGGTCATGTTTGGAAAACTTGTATTTGGCATGTATGGATTTGGTGGGATAGTGTTGTTTGGAAAACTCATGCATTGAGTGTTTGGTTGATAGATTTGCAAATTTGGACTTGGATTTAAATCTATCATTGGAAAAGGTGTTCCAAAATTTAGATTGGGCATACTCACATTCGTTATACTTTTGAGGTTTGGACAAGATAATGATGCCATGTCTAAATGTGAGTTTTGATAATCAATTGGAATTGTGAGACTTGGATAGTTTGGTTGACTTGAATTGCTCATGATGGATGGATCAAGTTTATATTCCATGTCCCTCTTGTGTTGAGATCGATTTTGAACCATAAAATGACGATAAATTTTCAAGAAGGTAAGAGATGAACCTCTAATTCTTTAGATCATTCTAAACCTTAGGTTCAAAGAAATGAATAACTAGGATAATTCAAGGATCAAAGTGATGATGAGGATGAGATAAATGAAAGATGAGTGATACGGATGAATGGAACTCTTAAAGAAACTTTGAAAGAAATGCTAAACCTTTTAGGACTTTGATTGATCGTCACTGGATTGATAGTTTGACTAAATGTGTTAAGTCAAACAAAATGTGATAAATGCACTTGTAAACATTAGGAAGTTGTGTTATCCTATAGTGGACTTGTACATAAGAGGACGGTTTGACTAAGTGTGTTAAATCAAACGGGGTGATGATTTGATAATTTGGCTAAGTGTGTTAAGCGAAACAAGATGAACTCGTAAAGCCTAGGAAGTTGTGTTATCCTAGAGAAAACTTGTGTATAAGATGATGGTTTGACTAGGTGTGTTAAGTCAAACAAAGTGGTTTTGATTTCGCCTAAAAGTTTAGCATAAAAGATGTTCACAAAGTTTCCAAGAGTTGTTGCTGAGGTGACTTTTGACTGATTTTGATGGTTGAGAGATGGATAAAAGTGATTGAATTTGATCCTATACTTGACCTAGAATAACACTTCTTCTTACAAGACCTCGATGTTGAAGAACACGCTATATTTCCTATGGGAGGAAAGTAAACCTTTCAAAAATTTTGGGATTCTGGTGATAGTAAAACTCATACAACTCAGGATCTCAAGACACTCCTCATGAGCTTTCAGACTAAGCTTCTTGAACTTTGGTTTTGGGATTTTGATCTTGCGGGAAATCATGTTAGAAAACACATGTGTAATCCAATTTGTCTTTTATCTTGTCTTAGTGAATTCTTTTTACCAAAAGCACTTGCTTGATTATGTTTTCAAACTGAATGTCTAATGTCCTGCTTTCTTCCTCATCCCACAAGGTCCATTATGTGGAAATCAAAGAAAATAGGGCAAAATTCTCCTATGTTTAACCTTATTGAAAAAAAATGATGATGGAATCCACGCACTTAGAAACCTCTAAGGATATGATCCCTAGGGAAAGCAAGAGTGCTTAAATTCATCAAAGGATATTTGTTTCCTCCAAGGTGTTTGAAGTTTGAAGGTTCCGTGAATGTTTGTTTTCAAATGTTTTTAGGAACCAAGAAATGTGTTTTCCACTTCCAAGCACTTTTTACAACCCTAGGATGATGAGGAAATATCTTGTTGGGTTCCCACTTGGACGAATCCAGTTGCACATATCTTGTGCGAATGGATAAATGCTTGACCACATTGGCTCCCCTCCATGACACTCACTTATTCGGGTCAGCCAAGCATTAGTACCCATGAATCTCCCATGGCATACTTTCCATTTCCACAACAAGACCACATGTATAATGTGGGACGGCTTCAAAGGACATGACCTTTTGCACCAACAAGATAGACAAGGTCTTGGCCTTTTTCTAAACAAAGGGTTCTAATGCGGACATTCCGTTCATGGGGGATTATCCAATGTCGGTGATAGTCCATTTCTGTCCATCTTGTCAGAATAATCCTTGTGATTTTTGAACTTTCCTCAAGAATCCACACTTATATACCGGTTGGAAGTCGCTTGGCATTAGCGTGTTCCCGGTTGGGTCGTTCCCTTGGGTGAGTACTTTTTCCCACAAGGCAGGCCCTCTAAGTTAAACAAAAGCGAATAAACTCATCCATAGTTCGATCAACCTTTGTTTAGAAACAAAGGGAGAACACTCCCAATAAGTTTATTCACACTCGCAAAGTGTTTTGTCCAGTTTTAAGTTCCCAAAATGAAAGTGTGAAGGCAATATTTGTAACAACTTAGCATCACCAAAACGCTTTTGATTCTCAAGATCACTGTGAAACATGAGAGAAGTGCATACGCATTTTAAATGATGCTAATTTGTGAAAAATATTGAAAAACATGGAAAACACTTGTTCATTTTAAGTCCTCAAAGCTGTGATGAGTTCGTTTTAAAAGCACCAAATGAGATGTGAATTTGCCTTGGTCAATTTTAACCCAAATCAAAATCTAGTAAATGTCTAAGGTTATTTTTAACCAACTTTGAAAAGATCAAATCAAGTGGTTAATTTTAAACCCAAAAAGAAATGTGAGTTGGTTTAAAACAGAAAAAAAAAAGGTAGTGAATTGAAGCTCTAAGATTTAAAAACAAGCATTAAAAAAATTCTTTTTTCCAAGTTATGATTTCAAAATATCCAAGTCCACTCTATTTGCCCTCATTTTCACTTGATTCCAAAGTCAACCTCAAAATGAAAACAAGTAAAGGTTTTGACTCTTAATCACTTAAGCCTGCAGGGTGTCATAAATCATCAACGTCAATCAATAAGATACATATAAAACCATCAACAGTGATTTGGAGATAAAGAAAATTTCCTTTGAAAGTAACATTAGGAAAACCAAACTTCAAAAAGACAATAATGAAGGCTATCATTTTAACTTAACCTCTCAAACCTCTTGTAATTCTTTGCGAATGCCCTTCTACTTTTAAAAATTGTCAGCATATTTTAACTATTAAAGAGACAATTGATTTATTAATTATGTTCCAATGGAGATACCCTTCAATTTAGCACTTTAATTTCTGTATGCTTTTCTCCATTAAAAACTATTTTTTTTAGCCTAAAAAATAGTGGCGAATTTTGAAGCATCAACAAAATTAAAGCAATCAAGAAATCACTTCTAACAGGCATGGCAGATTGAAACCCTCCAAGACAAAAACAAATGAATGTATCCAATGAGAATTCAACATATTCAGGAGTATGTGAATACAGGGTTTGGAGATGAAAATTCTAATTTGTCAAGACAGTAGTTGATTTCTTCCTAAACGTTCGGTGATAAACATTCAAAATACCAAAATGATATTGTCAACATATGTCAGAGAGAACATTAAGATACACTTCCTGTTCAGGTAGTTGAAGTTGTATTTAAAACATCTTATGCAAGTGGGCTCCAAAAAACAAGATAAATAGCATCCAATCGCTGTTTTAAATAAATAAAGATTTCGATCAACAAATATTTTTGAAATTAGAAATCGCGCCCCCCTTTAACGTGAATATAAAATACCACCAAATAGTCTCCTGAGTCTCCTTCACATAATAGTGCTTTTAAGGAATTTAATAAAAACTGATATTCATTTTCCTTTAAGGCATCGATTTCAAATTCAATCAATGCACTAAATCTCATTTAATGGAAGATTTGATAACAGTAAGAACAGATCCAGTAAAATGTGATTGTTGCTTAATCAAGATATTCTTTGTAAGTATTGGAATATTGGATTCCTAGAAATTTTTCCATACTACTGTAAACTCATACATGAGACAAAAATCAGGTTAGTTCAAAATGGTATACTCGCATGTAAACCTGCAAAATGATTTCTTAAATGAGAAGCGATGTTCGCACAATAAATGGTGTTCAACAGTGGCTGGCATTTCTGATAGAAGTTGAAGAATTTAATCAGGAATAGATCATCTCCTAAGTAGACTTGAAGGCGAGTTACTACGTGGTGGTTGGCACCTGCAGCTTCAAAAGAAATCAAAATTTTCAATGATGTGATGCACCTTCACCAACAAAATATACAATTCACTGAAAAACATTAAAGTTTAGCGCACAAATCCTAGAATTCTGAGAATAATTATCATGCAAGTTTATTAATTCCCTACGACTTTCTGATAATAGTGACTTTATGTGTTAAAGGGACCTTGATAACATCACGAATAAAATTATGCGAGATATCATACATAAATTTGCATCCTTTGTTGGTACCTAGTGTGAGTCTTACGCTGATTTAAACACTAGAAGACAAGTGTTAAAAAAAACCGAATGACAAGCAAAATCAAGAAAGGTTTTCAAGAATAAAGTTAGCACCTATTGTGGGATTAATATCTAATGCAAAACATCAAGCACAGGTTTATATTTTCACTACATTGCACCAACATAAGCCAGGAAACAATGTGGTTGATATGACGTGAAAGGTTTGGGTGCATCATAAATGCGGATAGGCAAAAGAGAGGTGTTGAAAGATAACGCCAACCTCATGACTCATTTTAGTCTAACCAATAGATATTGTTGTCGGTTGTTTGAGATCCGTAATGTGCATGTACTGGAAGTGTAGTGTACTAACCAACCTTTAATTGATCTGGCCAACATAATGCGTAATAATAGATTTATCCTACTACGAACTGTCATGCGGTTGAAACGTCTATCCACTATTTTCACTCCTGAATAGGCGCATTAACCTCCACTATTCCTATCTGACACATCTGACAAGATGGATAGTTTTTCTTCCTACAGCGACGCCCTGGACTTTCTTCGAAATTGGTATCACCAAACACTAGAATAAAATGACCAGTTAGAGCAATAAAGAAGAGATCCACTCTGCCTCTAACATGCGGTGGTCCTTATATAGCTCCAATACCCACCGCTTTAACACCTGTTAAGGATGCATTTTCATGATTTCTTTTGTGAAGGTAAGTATTTTGAATCCCTACATGAGCTATTCCGAGTGAATTTCAAAATGATTAGAAATATAATGTTATTATTGCAAGGTTGTGAAAGATCAATGGCTCTTGTATGCGCTAATTGCACACAACCTTCATTGGTAATAAATATAGAATGCCAATGCTTATAGGAGACTTTGCAGATGTGCGACATATAACTTACTGGCTTTACAATAACAGCAAACAGGTTGTGAATCAATAGGTAGATCGAGTATTTAGGGAGACAAATAAACTTATCGTATTTCTATGTTCTCATCTGATAAGAAACCTGCTGGCTGTAACAACCCTCTCAAAAGGATTTTGTGAAGCTAAGGAAATTTTCTGATTCACACCAAACAGAGAGATTTCTAATAAGAAACAGGTAAAAAAAATAGACTCAGCCATCGACTACCTAGAATCTAATTGCTTTAGTGGAAAGCAATAATGTTTTCAAAGTACTTGCTTCAGCTATAGGCATTATCTCCTATGCGGATGCTATTTGATTTAGTCAGGTCAACAATAACTTCACCATTTAATGCAGATAGTGATAGGGAGTGGATAAATCTCAACGTGCTTCAAGAAATAGTTGAGAATGATTACAAGAGTATTAAATAATTAGGACATAGAACTCAGACGAGACCTCACCAAAATCCTAAAGATTTCTCAAATACGCACTTTGAAAGATGAAAAGAAACATTTCTCAGGATCAAATTTATGGAAAAGACTGAATATACTATTGTAGATCAAAAAGGAGATTCATGGGAAAGACAATAACATTACATTTAATGATGTCAGAGTATTTACTTAAAAATAAGTTAGAAAATATATGATGGAGAACACCATATCATTGTCAAAGAGATAGCAGTCATTTATGTACTTTGTATTTGGTTTTCTTTTCATATGCATATATAAATCTAGAGTACCATATATCCCTTCATCAGGTCATTAGAAAACATAATTGGCATGAAATATGACAAAGGGAGTGACAGATCTCTGCAACTCTTAAAGCAAACAACTTACTACTAAACCATGATATTGAGCAGGAATACTATAGACAAAGACTTTAAAATGACAACCATAATAAATATGATTCTTTATGATTAAAGACAAATACCTACAGAAAACTCTAAATGACGTATTTCTCTAATCAAATTGCAAACAACAAATCGTTAGTTTGGAAAAGCATGATGCAAATTGATACCCAATTTGAAAGGTTTGAAATAGATGTGTGAGAAGACCTCCTTCTAGCGCCATTTTGTGGATGCTAAATCTGCACATGGTTTTGCATAGACTAACATCCTCATAGAATACCATATAACATTCTTCCAAACAATTAATAAAACTAAATCAAACATGCAAAGAAGACATGAAATACAACCTATTCTATGGTGGATTGGTGCCCTTTGGATGTGTAAAAGAGCCCTTTCCCAACCCTTTTCCAAGCTAATGAGATAGACAATGAGATGCTATGAGTTCAAGTTACTTATAGTGTAGATGCTTTCAAATGTGGATGATGAAGAGCAAGATTGATTCTCAAATGAAGAGAGTAACCTTGTCTCAAGATGTGTTTCCTGTTTGAAGGAGAGAAGCCTTCAACTTATAGTTGAACTTGAAGGGAAGAGAGGCCAAATTGATGAATGTGGGATCATTCATGGACCAATGAAAAGATGCCACTTGTCAAGGTGTGAGAGGGTGAGGAATGTGCAAGTCTTGACCAATGTGCCCATTCAAATTTGAAAATGGCCATAAATGCATATGGTTGAGGGTTTTTGGGGGGGAATTGTGTTTGTCCAAAAAGTCAAACATGAGAGTTAATGAGGGAAAATAAATGTTTTAATAAATCAAATAAAGTGATTTATTGGTGCAAGTGGATGAATCTAGAAGATTCATGTAGTTAGGATTAAACTAATCATGATTTGATTAATCTAATAGATGATTTAAGTGATATGACATTTGATTTTAGATTTTTGTATTTCTTTTAAAATCAAATGAGAGGAAATGAGCATTGATCATTTAATTTAATATTGGTGATTAAATTAATAGACCTTAGGAGATTTATGATTTAATCAAATAAAACTTGACTTATTTAATCAAAAGGTGAACATTGACGATGATGTCAAATTTGCATGTCTACAGAACTCTTAAAGAAACTTTAAAGGAAATGCTAGACTTTTTAGGACTTTGATTGATCGTGATTGGATTGATAGTTTGACTAAATAAGTTAAGTCAAAAAAAATGTGATAAATGCACTTGTAAACCCTAGGAAGTTGTGTTATCCTAGAGTGGATTTGTACATAAGAGGACGGTTTGACTAAGCGTGTTAAGTCAAACGAGGTGAAGATTTGATAATTTGGCTAAGTGTGTTAAGCCAAACAAAATGAACTCGTAAACCCTAGGAAGTTGTGTTATCCTAGAGAAAACTCATGAATAATATGATGGTTTGACTAGGTGTGTCAAGTCAAACAAAGTGGTTTTGATTTCACCTGAAATTTTAGCATAAAAGATGTTTACAAATTTTCCAAGAGTTGTTGCTGAGGTGATTTTTTGACTAATTTTGATGGTTGAGAGATGGATGAAAGTAATTGAATTTGATCCTAGACTTGACCTAGAATAAAAATTCTTCTTACAAGGCCTCGGTGTTGAAGAACACGCTATATTTCCTATGGGAGGAAAGCAAACCTTTCAAAAAGTTTGGGATTCTGTTGATAGTAAAACTCATACAACTCAAGATTTTTTCTTGAAGCTTTTTTGTAAAAGTTTTAAACCAATTCTTTCTTTGAATTCGAAAAGTCTCTCAAGACGCTCCTCACGAGCTTTCAAACTAAGCTTCTTGAACTTTGGTTTTGGGATTTTGATCTTGTGGGAAATCATGTTAGAAAACACATGTGTAATCCAATTTGTCTTTTATCTTGTCTTAGTGTATTCTTTTTACCAAAATCACTTGCTTGATTATCTTTCAAATTGTATGTCTAATGTCCCACTTTCGTTTTCATCCCACAAAGTCCATTATGTGGAAATCAAGGAAAATAGGGCAAAAGTCTCCTATGTTTAACCTTATTGAAAGAAAATGATGATAGAATCCAAGCACTTAGAAAACTCTAAGGATATTATCCTTAGGGAAAGCAAGAGTGCTTAAATTCGTCAAAGGATATTTGTTTCCTCCAAGGTGTTTGAAGTTTGAAGGTCCCATGAATATTTGTTTTCATATCTTTTTAGGAACCAAGCAATGTGTTTTCCACTTCCAAGCACTTTTTATAAGCCTAAGATGATGAGGCAATATCTTGTTGGGTTCCCACTTGGATGAATCCAACTACACATATGTTGTGTGGATGGCTAAATGCTTGACCACACTGGCTCCCCTCCACAACACACACTTCTCGGGTCAGCCAAGCATTAGTACCCATGAATCTCCCATGGCAGATTTTCCATATTTACAACAAAATCGCATGTATAACATGGGGTGGCTTCAAAGTACATGACCTTTTGCACCAACAAAATAGACAAGGATTTGGCCTCTTTCTAAACAAAGGGTTCTAATGTGGGCATTCCGTTCGTGGGGGATTATCCAACGTCGACGAGAGTCCATTTATGTCTAGCTCGTCGGAATAATCTTCGTGAGTCTTTAACTTTCCTCAAGAATCCACACTTATATACCAGTTGGAAGTCGCTTGGCTTTAGCATGTTCCCGGTTGGGTCGTTCCTTGGGTGAGTACGTTTTCCCACAAGGCAGGCCCTCTAAGTTAAACAAAAGGAAATAAACTCATCCGTAGTTTGATCAACCTTTGTTTAGAAACAAAGGGAGAACACTTGCAACAAGTTTACTCACACTCATAAAGTGTTTTGTTCAATTTTAAGTTCCCAAAATGAAAGTGTGAAGGAAATCTTTTTGACAACTTAATATCATGAAAATACTTTTGATTATCAAGATCATTGTGAAGCGCGAGAGAAGTGCATATGCATTTTAAATGATATTAACTTGTCAAAAAGATTGCAAAACATGAAAAAAACTTGTTCATTTTAAGTCCATAAAGCAGTGATGAGTTCGTTTTAAAAGCGCCAAATGAGATGTGAAATTTTCCCTGCCCAACTTTAGCCTAAATCAAAATCTAATAAATGTCTAAGGTTCTTTTCAACCAACTTTGAAAATATCAAATTTTTTATTGATTTTAAGCCCAAATTGAAAAGTGAGTTGGTTTAAAATAGGAAATGAGAGTAGAAATTGGACGCTCAAGCATTAAAAAATGCTTTGTTAACTTCAAGTTTTAAGGTTTGAATCTTCTTTAACTCCAAGAACCTCCATGGGTTGTTTCCAATGCTTCAATGTTGTGAGTTCTTCATGCAAACGAAGATCCCTCCTCCTTCCTTTTCCTATAAAAAGAAAAACAAATCATGTGAATACCAAGTTATTAAATTAAAATCACTTTTTAAGTGCTAACTTCAAACAATGGAATGATTTTAAATAAAAACACTTATGATTTCAAACCAATGAAGCATTAATTAGAGTCGTGTTTTCCAAAGAATTAAAAGCAAATCTTAACCAGTGATAGAGAGTTTTCAAATAAAGCAAAAAGCTTCTCCTATTATCAATTATTTTTTAACAATCTTAGTTTATTAGGCAAACTAAAGTGACTTGTTAATTAACCATTGATGTTATGGAATTGCATACGTTTGAGCTAAGAGTAAATGTATTCAAAATATTTGTAACCTAGCACATCAAGACAAAAACCAATACAACCATTAGATTGTAAACACCAAAATCTACAAAATTGCTTCAACCAAAACCATTAGATTGTTGGCCAGTTTAAAACAACCAGATTTAGCATTCCTATGAAATATTCAACCATATTTAAAATATGCAAACTAGATAAATAACACAAAGACGTCTAAGTAAGAGCATATAAAAACATGATCAAACTCCATTCCATAGTTGGAGTGGTGCCTCTTGAAATGTGGAAAGAAAGCCCTTTCCCACCCCCTTGATAAGCAAAATTGCCAAAATGAAAGATGATGATGATGAGGAGGAGGAGCAAAATTAGTTCTCATGTAGAGAGTAACTTTGCATAGAATGTGTTTTTGTGTTGTAGTTGTTTTGGAGAAATGATTTGCATTTTATATATTCAGGGGTAGGAGATTGAGAGATTTTGAATGAATGTGGGATTATTCACAAGACAATGACAAGATGACACTTGTCAATGTGTGAGAGGGTGAGGAATGTGCAAGTCTTGGCCAACATGCCAATTTCAAATTTGAATTTTGCATGAAATGACATGTTTAGGGGGGATGAAAGGTGCATTAAATGTCAAGTTTTACTTGTGCAAGAGATGTGTAAGAGAGTTTAATGCTTTGTTGGAAGGGACAAGTCCTTTGGAGGGAAGATTCAAATTGACAGAATATTCCATCTTGATGCCTTTTTGAAAGAAATTAGAAGAATTAATAAATCAAGGAAATGATTTATTGGTGCAAGTGGGTGGGTTAGTTGAGAGTTTAGATTTGACTCCAGTTGAGTCAAAAGCTAGAGAATGACTGATTATGATTAGAGGTTAATTAATTCAGATTAATTAACTTGGAGGATTTTAGGAGATTGAAATCATTTTGATTTATTGAATCAACTAAAAAGAACTTTAAGACTTTAAGAAATAATTTTATTTATTTAATTAAGCCTAATGAAGTTAAGGATATTAATCAATAAATTACTTTAATTGATTAATAGCATAATTGAATGCTAATTAGAGTGGGATGCATGATGTTAGTTTTGTATGTCTACAGTTGTGACAAAAATTTCCATTTTCATCATGTTTATTTCTGAAAATCCATTTACCACCTATGACATTCTTGTCATCTGGTCTTGGGACTAAATCCCAAGTCTAATTTTTCTCAATTTGATCAATTTCTTCTTGCATAGCATTAAGCCAACATTCATCAGTCAGAGCTTCATCATAATTTTTTGGCTCAAATTGTGTAACCAAACAGAAAGTAGTAACCTCAGCTATGTGAGCTTTTTCATCAAATTTAGCTATTTTTCTTCTTGTTTGAACTCCTGTAGATTTATCTCCAATAATCAGATCTTTAGGATGGTTTCTAACAAGATATTTTGAAGGCATTTTTTGACACACATTTTTCAAGACTTGTTTCAGTATTTTTAGGATTTGTTTGAACAAGTTTAGGACTTGTTGATTCAACATCAGGCTTTGTTGTTTCAAAGCCTTCTGAATTTATTTCAAGTTCAAATTCTTCTTCCTCATCATCCTACATAGGTTCAACATCTAAAAGCAGATTTTCATCAAATTTGACATTGACAGATTCAACAATCTTATTTAGCCTGTTATTAAAGAATTTATAGGCTTTGCTATGAGTGGAGTATCCTAAAAATATACCTTCATCAGATTTAGATTGAAAGCTGCCTAAATTATAATCATCTCTCTTGATAAAATATTTACAGCCAAATATTTTGAAGTATTTAATTGAGGCAGATTTACCATACCATAGTTCATATGGAGTGAAATTGGATTTCACTCTGATTTGTACTCTATTCAAGATATAAACAGTTGTATGAACAAATTATTTCCAGTACATCTTGGTAGTTTTGCTTCATCTAGCATTGTCCTTGCCATCTCTTTTACTATTTTGTTCTTTCTCTCAACAACCCCATTCTGTTGAGGTGTTCTGGCAGCAACATATTGTCTTTTTATGCCATGTCTTTCACAATAGTCAATGAATTCTTGTGAAGTGAATTTACCACCTTTGTCAAATCTGAAACATTTCAATTTTAAATTTGATTCCCTTTCAACCATTTTTCTAAAGACTTTAAAATGTTCAAATGCTTCAGATTTATGCTTGAGAAAAGTAACCCATACCATATGAGAGTAATCATCAACAAATAAAATGAAATATTTCTCACCATTGACAGATCTAGTCCTTGTAGGACCACATAAATCTGTATGAACAAGTTACAGAGGCCTATCAGAAGAATGTTCTTTAGATTTAAAGCTCACCATTGTTTGCTTGCCTTTGAGACATTCTTTAAAAACTGTATTTTTTGGTTTACTTAAGACAGACAAACCTCTTACATTCTAGTTTTTTCTGATCCTAACTATATTGTCAAAGTTAATGTGACTTAGTCTCTTATGCAACAACCAAATTTCTTCAACTTGACTCATTAGACACATACCTTGATTATTTTCATTAACAGATGTGTCAAGAAGATTGTAAACATTTCCTTTAGTCCTTCTTCCAACTGTAATAGCCTTTCCAAGCTTGTTTTTAATCTCACATCCCTGTGAAGTGAACATAACATGATAGCCACTATCACAAATTTGAATGACACTTAGAAGAGTGTGCTTTAAACCTTATATGTAATACACATTGTAGATAGGAGTGTCCTCATTCAGAAGAAGTGAACCTCTTCCTTTTATTTGTATACCAAAATTATGTCCAAACTCCACATATCCACCTACATAATCTTCAAGTTTTATGAATTTTTCTATCTTACCAATCATGTGGTTAGAACAACCACTGTCCAGGACCCATAAGTCCTTTTTCTTGGAATGAAAAGCAGCTTGAACTAACATAGTTTGCTCTATGTTTTTTACATTTTTAGGTTTCCAAACCTTTTTGGTTTTCTACTATTTATTTTGCATATTAGCTTTGCACTGCTTAGTAGAATGACCCAAGGTATTGCATTTAAATAATCTGATATCTCTAGCAAAACCAAGGTATTTCTTATGACCAAACCTAGGTATCCTAGAATTGATGAGCCTACAAGAGCTCACTTTGTGCCCAAATATGTTGCATAAAAAAAAGTACCCATAAAAGAAAGGGTTGAAATTGTATGATGTTCAACTAGTCCTAAAAGGATGAACATGATTCTTATTAGAATCAAGATGATTTGATTCAAAAAATTTGTTTTTAGCAACATATTTTTGCTTTGTATCATCACTAGAACATTCACCCTTTTCAAACCCAATACCAGTTTTATCCTTGTTCAATTTTTGCTTACTAAGCATGTCATTAAGTTTTAAAGTACTCTCATACTTTTCAATGGTCTTCCTAAGATCAACAATTTCATGTTCAATATTTTTAATTTCTTGATCTTTATGACTTATACCGATACGAAGAAAATCCTCAACACTCTTGGGTTCTTCAAGCTAAGTCTTCAGAGAGATTATTTCCTGATTTGAAATTTTCTCTTGAGCAAGAGCTTGACCAGAATTTTGTTCTTGAGAAAGAATTTGTTTTTTGAGTTTTCTAATCTCTTTTAAGGCACATTTCAGTTCACCTTCGAGATCTACTTGACCATCTTCAGCTTCATTATTGTTAGTATCTTCTTGCTGAATGATTTCAGCCATGAATAAGGTTTCATCTTCTTCAGAAAAAGAATCTTCAGATCCAGTGTCTATTTCATTTTTACTAAATAGACCTTTCTTCTTTTTGAAATTGAATTTTTATTTAGGTCTATAGGCCTTTTTCTTAGGCAATTTTTCAGATTTCTCATTGTCACTATTCAGATCACCATAGGGGCACCTTGCAGCAAAGTGACCTATTTTCCACAATTAAAACACTTGAAGGTAAGTTTTCCCTTATATTTTCCAGATCCCTTTTTAAGCTTTCTAACAAAATGGGATTATTTAGAATCAGAAAATTCTGACTCAGTAACCTCATCTTTTTCTTTCTTTTCAATGTTAAAGGCAGTTTCTTTTCTAGAGGAATTTCTTTAACTGATTCTCATTTCATAGGCAGTTAGAGTGCCTTGTAAGCTGTCTAGGGTAAGCTAGTCAAAGTGTTTATTTTCTTCTAGAATAGAGACCTTAGCTTCAAATTTAGTTGGTAAGGTTCTGATGACCTTAGTTACAACATCAAATTCTTTTACATCTTCTCCTAGCCCTATCATAGCATTGACAATTTCATCAAATCTCAAGAAGTAATCAACTACTTTTTCATCGTCCCTCATTTTTATTTCCTCAAACTGATGTTTTAGAGTAAGTACTTTTGACTATTTAAATTTTTCATTTCCTTGATAGATGCTTTCAAGTTTAACCTAGATATCCCTAGCAGAACTACAGTGCATGACTTTGATAAAGAAATCTTTAGTTCATGCACATAGGAGAGAATGTTTTTCTCTTGCATTAGTTTCATATCTTTTCTTTTCATCAGAAATCATGGGCAATGTAGTTGGTACAGTGTACCTAGTTAACACTATGCTCCACACATCAAGATTAATAGAAGTCAGATAAGTCTCCATTCTGATTTTCCAGAATACATAATTCGTTCCATCAAATAATGGAGCTCTATTCATAGATGTGCCTTCATGAGCTTGAGACATTTTAAACAAATTCCAAGAGCATAATTAATCCCAGGTTGATTAGACCTATCAAAGGACCCTATGGTTTGATACTAATTGTTGGAGTGAAAAAGACATTGAGAGGGTGGGTGAATCAAAGTCAAGAACTGATTTGAAATTTTTTATAGAAACTAAAAAAAATATATTTATGCTCTCATTTTTCAATGATTAACTCATCCATATATTGAATGCAATCACATATAACTGAAATGAGAAGTATGATAGTAAAACATAGCATAATAAAGAATTCTCACAATAAATCAGAGCAACCACAAATGAGAAAAGTGACACAAGATATGTCGAGTGGAAAACCCTCTTGGGGTAGAAAATCCACTCCTAAACTGCTACCTTTTAGGCTTATATTTGAAAAACCACTTTTAACAATGCCTTATAAGTTGATTTCTGAGCACCAATCCCTCATTTGGAAACACCAATTTCAAGGAGCACCAACTTGTTTTCAGTTTACAAATATACAATAATATAGAGGGTCTCTTTGTTTCACTTTTTCTTACAAGAGCCTCTCAATAGACAATCCCTACAATCATCAAGGTTCTCAGCTGAACCTACATAATTCTAGACATTATCTAATCTTAAGACAACTTATATTTTTCTTCTGTTTCAGATTTACAATATTAGAGTATAACATGTCTATCATCATAGACCATACATATAATACACTATTCAATCTCTCTTGTTCTCAGTTATTACAACCAAAAACCTATCTTTCTTTACCAACAACAAAGGTGTATTGGAATATGAAAAAACTACTATTGAATTTTCCAGGTATCATATCAGATTTAGAGAAGTGACCACACAAATAGATTTATTCTGACATAATGAGCAAGAGTGTGTATTTTAAGAAAATAACACTGCAACCCTCAAAGCCCATGTAAGGTGGATGTAATAAGTTTTTATTTTGAATCTTCAACCAAGGGTTTTCTTTCTAGTAAGCCAATGTGCCATTTTTGTATTTGATCTCAGAACCTTGGAGAAACAAAAACAAATCTGCAACACTAAAATACAAGAATACCATAACCCTTTTCAACCAGATTCTAGATACCCTCAAGAATTTAATGACAGGAAGAGATCATAGAACCATAATATCCTTCAAGAAAATTTTCAATGTTGCTAAAGACAACAAATAAATCATTGCAAGAACTTGAAAATAGGTATGTAACCAAACCCAACTCAAGATGAACTTCATGATCAAGAATAGACACTATTTTTAGATAGCCCATCATGAGAAAAGAAAAGTAACCGAAGTGAATGCATCATTTGATTTTAAGCAATAGATTGTAACTATTGTTACCTTTTAAATTTGATTTAAAATACCCTCAACAATATTAACCAACATGAATATAGAAATGTAACTGAAGACTTAAAGCTTTCTTCAAATAAGAAATGATAATACCTGTTCGGATTGCAAGAGAAACATGTAAATACCAGTGAGATTTGATATATGCCGAGGTCATTATCTTCCTTATTCCTTCCTTGACAACACCCCCCTGACAACAACCTTCCATACACTGTGAAACTGAAAATAGTAATACAAAAATGACAAGGAAACGGTTGTTTCTCATTCTCCATGGCGGCAGCAAAGGCTAGGGTTTCCACCCTTAGCGAAATGAAAACCAAAAAACAATGCTTGCCCTAATTTACTTTCACTTGGCTTTCAACGGCTTCTCAATCAGTGACTTTGACAAGTCACAAAAATGTTTGAAGTCCAAAATTATCATAATCAAATAATCATTGCATTTCAAATTCGCAAAAAGAGACTTTTGTTGATCTCAATAATTACCAAGTGTTCGATGCCATTTTAAAAAGATTTATAGATTTTGAAGTCCGAAATCAAAATAAAGGCATGAAAAATAAAAACGTCATAGAATAATTTTTGAGATCGCTGACCATGACCTTTGCCATGAATGTCGACATACTTATTACTTCAAAAACCTATTCAAAGTCCAAAAATCAATGTCCAAAATGAAACGCCGACAAGAGGATAATCAATTATGGTTGTCAATGAAAGATTTAAATATGACTTTACATCACTTGAAGTGCAAATGCAATACTCCTTACGAATGAACCATATCATATAACCATGCAAAGATATCAAATGAATTATCAAACTCGGGTGCCAAAGTGAACATTAGTAGAATGCCAACCCAATATGTCATGTCAAGTAATGTATCATAACCAATGACATTAGAGAGATATGTGCCAAGATCAACCAATGATACCAGTGAACTAAACTGAGAAGCATCAATGGAATTGAAAACAGCAGATAATGATATATCTGAGTAACCATGCCATAAACCTATATAAGCAGGATAACCTTTATCTGCACATAAATCTCAACTTGATCAGTACCACAGGATGCAATAAATCTAAATGTAAAGCAAATCAATATAGTTGTCCATAATCAAAGTATTGAATGCCAAAACATGAATAGACCAAGAATAATCTGAGCCTCAATCAAGTATCACAAAGCCAAAGACAAAATGTCATAGCTGAACCAATGAATTGCCAAGATCATAGAGAGAAGATCAGAGAGCCATAATACCAAGTTTGACATCAAGGACAAAATATATCAACAGGCCCCACCCTTTTTTTTCGAACCAAGACCTCACTCAGGCAATCTAGAACTGCTAATATGGGTATATCTACCTACAAATTGCCGAGTAATCTAATCTCCATAGTTTTGACTACAACACTACAACTTTTGGGTTGTCACTATGATAAAAACTGAAAGAATCTAAAATGAAAGATGTATGTACATATTCTATCTAAATGCCTCCATAAAAAAATAACATAGTAACCTCTAATTATTTTGAGCGAGTAAAAGATGCAACTCCATAATTATGTCAGTGACCATTCTATCTATAGAAGAAAACACACACAAAAAGGTGGCATATCCAGATCCCTTATGCTGGACTTTGTTCCTTCCTGTGTATAATGCCAAACAAAAAATATAATATATATATATAATGAAAGAATAAAATATAATTTTATTACAGCAGAATGATAAGCGCCACTGATACAATATGCATCTCCAAAAAATTGTTAGGACATTGACTGCTATTCCTTGCAAGAGGGAAACAAAATGAAATAGAATTTGGAGACACAACAAACAAAATAAAAATGTATAAAATGCCCTCAGATCTGGCCTCCTAAATGCTATTTCTAGAGGGCAGCGTTGGAGCAGAATGGAGGAAAGAGGGGCAGCTATGGCATCTTATGCAAAGCTCATAAGGCTGCTGCCATAAAGAATTCATGAGAAGCCCTAAAGCCATCCAAGCAAGTCGCCAAGCAGCTGTGAGGTGGTAAAAATTCTAGGGTTAGAGCGTTGCTTGGTTAGAATATAAAAACAATAAAAGAAAGAAGATTAAATTACCCTCTCGTGTTTAATGCCCACGTCATAAAGAATCCCAGCATGGAAACATTTTTCTTTTCATATATACGCATAGCTAAATAAGGTGGCTATTTCCGTGGAGGAAAAGAAATAGTGGGAGGGGGCTAAGTTTAAAGAAATCATGACTATTTTATTTATACTATATATACATATAAAATTATAAATTCATTCTTATAAGATAAAACACAAAAAAAGCAATGAGATACAAAGTAAGGGGCATAAGTAAATATCTTCATATGTTTGAATTAAATTTAAAATAAAGTAAAGTAATAATAGTGATTATATTTAAGATATGAAATGTAAATATCTTTATATGTTTTTTTTAATTTAAATTTAAAATAAAGCAAAGTAATAATAGTGGTGATATTTAAAATATATCAAGTAAAGTAATATTTTTATATGTTAAATTGGGTTTTACTTAGAATTATATAAGAAGTAATATTAGTGGAAATCATCACTTCAAAATAATAATAATAATAATAATAATGTCATATAAGTATGTTTGCATTTTTAATTTGGGGGATATTGAAAACACTAAGTTCTAAAAAAATAGAAACTAATATAAACTCAATAGCATTGATCATAGTAGTATATTTGCATCTGGTCCATAATAAACCTTAAACAATTAACTCCCCATGATAGCTTAGAGTCAAGATGGTGGTGTGTTATTTTCGAACTAACAACATTGCAACCCTAACTTTAGAATGAGGAATTAAACATCAACTAAACCTTATTAGCCTAATATCAATTGTGTGGTCATCTAATAAACTCTTACATAACTTAGATTATAGAGTCTTCCCTATGTTCGAATTTGAGGGTGAGCATGATGGACTTTGTGCACCTCAAGTCATTTATCCCCCACTCCTTGCTCTTGGGTGACATGTTGATGATGATATTCTATGAGCAATGTTGCTTGATGCAGGTAGTATTCAACCATGCAAGTGCATGGTTATAGATTGTTAGTATTTTAGTGTGCATATTATAACTTTGTTCAAAAAAAAATAGTTGTGTTTTTTCCCTTGTGCAAAATTTAGGGCATTATAGAAGTATTGTAGAACTTAGGTCTGTTTGATAGGATTTCATGTTAAAAAATTTATTCTGTGTGTTGTGTTTTATCCTGCCCATCCACCACCTTCACTGTAAAAAAATTCAAATGAAAGGTCAATTCTCCACACTTGATGTCACCTACTTCTATGATAATTTGTATCTTTGTGGTTTTCTACTTGATATAAAATGCCCAAGATCGCCAAGAATAATTCCACTTCAAAAAATGGAGGATGATGAGGAGGAAGAGGGAAGAGAAGATCCTTGGTATATATGTATGTTAGTTGTACATGGCTACTTCTTCTATTGGATTTTGGGGATTTTTTTGACTATTGTGCACAAGGAGGACATAGTGAACATGATGCATCTACATGTTAGATAATGTTGTTAATATTTTCTAATGTATTTACTTTGAATTAGAAGGTTATCCAAATAAATACCATAGATCTCATCTCAAGAATAGTGATTTACTTCTTGAACAAGAAGACAAGATATGCATTTCAAAATTTGATCCTTCATCGCTTGTGGAAAATTTGAACAAGAAGAAAGTATTATGTCATCTTCATTTGCATGTCCTTCAAACTATGTGAATATCCTTTACAAAAATATATTAATTTCTTATATTTCCCATAGGTCTTGCTAAGTTCCAATGTATATTTATTCTTACATTCTTAAAAAAATATATTATGTAAAGGGCCATGTACATAAATTTATATCATTAATGTATAATTTATATGCTTCTCTATATTCTTTTTAAATTATTTGAAAATTTCAAGAGATGTATTAATGTTGAGAGATCTTATGTCATAGTAAGGGGTGGATTTTCTCTATTTTTTTTTTAATTCTTTGAAAATTTCAAGAGATGTATTAATGTTGAGAGATGTTATGCCATAGTAAGAGGTGGATTTTAATGGTATAAGTGTGTTAGACATAGTTTTAATATTATTTCCCTCAGGTATCATAGGTTTGTTGGAGAGTATACCTCTTGACCTCTTGTTTGCAACATGATGCTTTAGCCAATAGAGCTAGGCCCCTCACCCCATCATAAATTTGATAGTTATTTATACATAAAAATATTAATAATTAATAATTAAAATAAACATAAATATACAAATACAATTGAAATATTTTTTTAATTCTTGTACTCATTATTTTTCAATTTATAAACAAAAAGGTAGATATAAAAATAAAAGAAATTCTTAAATATAATGATGGTCTTTTATTACAATTTGAAGCTAAGGTTTACATTGAAATGCACATTTATAAAGATTTTACAAGTGTATTACAAAAACCAAGTCTTAGAAATAAATTAGATCCAAAGTAAATAAAATATAGGTTGAATGTTTTTTATCTTTTGATTTATCTTCTTATATATTTACAATAATATTAATGAATACATCTCATATATACATGAAATAAATTAAATTAAAATCATTAAAATTTTGATACTATTGATATAATTATGTAGTTAAAAGATATGGAGTAAATTGTTTAATAAAAGTTTAGATAAAACTTTCTTCAATATATATATCGTAAAAACACCAAGAACTATCACTCAATGTCTTTTAGCTAGATGTACTTAAGATATTTATATTTATCATAAAAATATTAAAATTATTAGTTGAAGGTTTATAATACAAAAAATTGTTTGTACGAAGATCTTAT
This sequence comes from Sequoiadendron giganteum, assembly GCA_007115665.2. Classification (NCBI taxonomy): domain Eukaryota; kingdom Viridiplantae; phylum Streptophyta; class Pinopsida; order Cupressales; family Cupressaceae; genus Sequoiadendron; species Sequoiadendron giganteum. The sequence goes on along the minus strand of CM021108.1, from coordinate 209,516,719 downwards.
TGAAACATAAATTAAAAACAAACATTATGTTAGGCACATGTAGCCCGATTAAGATGAGGAAGTGGATCATTTCAAAAAGGAACCATTTATGGTGAGGGTACTTTAGAGGGAAGATAAATGGTCTTCCACTAAATTTAAGAATCTTTGATGACAATTATAAATAACACATGTCAATTAGGGGGCAGAAATTATATTGAGAGGGAGTCCAACCTCTTCATCAAGAAGAGGACAACAAGAAATGGATTTGACTGGGTGCTTGAATTTGTTGCTTGAGAGTAGATAGCAACATTTCTTGTAGAGGGATATCAAGTGAGGTTTTTGTCTAAGTAAAGTAGATTCCCTCAATGTTTGAGAAAGTGTTAAATATGATGGAAACGTAATGCAATTTTTTTTCTCTATGTAATTTTAGAAGCATATAGATGTCAAACATGATATTTCTTATTAAAAAAAACATACTACTTCATAAAGAAAACAATAGATGAATTTAATTAGATCTAAGATCTTGTTTGTAATACTGAAGAAAAATTAGAAAAAAAATATTTTTTATACTTCTAATGTCTAGATATATCTATTTATATTTTAAATATTAAATACTTCATAATCAGCTAACTTGCTATGGACATACAACAAATTCATCGTCAAGAATTCAGGGATGGAAAATTCACCGTGAGCAATTCATGCCACTGAAAATTCACGGCCGCAGAGAATTGATAGCTGTGAATTTTACTTGGTGGTGAATTTTCCATCAGTGAATTTTCCGTTGATCAATTTGCTGACGGTAAATTTTCCTAAAACCCTTTATAATATCATGTATTTAATAATATCCACTCCAATTAATTATATGTAATATGTAGTGATGAGTTATATAACCACGGCTAATAGTGGTAGAGGGAGTACTTCTCTTCAGAATCTATAAGTCCTTGACACTAATAACTACAAACTGATAGGACCCATTTCCACTTCTGTTATCATCCTCGTATCCCTTACAAATCGTTTTTTTATTACAACATATTTTTGTGAATACAAAACAAACGAAAGAAGATAACAAACTAGGTCTTAGAATCTAGTTGAAGAGTTAAAATTTGAAAATGCCTATGCTCATTAAACCCGTACCCTGCATACTTCAGATATCATGGCACTGCCCTCTACGGCATCTGGTGAATGGATTTATTTATGGTGGTGGCGTGCCTTATATTTTTGGTGGTGCGGATGAAAATTAAGAAGAACTCCTCTCCTTTTTCCCACAGCTCCTATGTGGCAGTCATGACCAAAAGCCCCTATGTGGCTACTTCTCATCTTCCTCAGCATATCCCAGTGCCTATCCACAGTTCCAGGACGACCCTAATCGTGTTTCTTGGATAGGATGATGTAGATTTAAAAAGTCTTCTTCGCAAACAAGGTTCTACTTTAAAGATTTGGCCGTTTGTGGCCTTCTCTCCTAACTTGCATCCTATTTTTCACATTAGCCACCACTTGTTTGAGGATAGGGTGGAGGTTTACCATTGTATTTTGATAGAATCTATAGACATAATGTTGATTTGGGTTAGATTGTAATATTTTCTCATTTAATCTTGGAGGTCATGGGCAATAGTTTGGGTTGCTTCTTGAAAGTTGATTCTATTTTTTTAATTTCACTGAGACTTCTTTCACCAATACTTTGGTGGAAATGGACTTGTTGAAGGCTATATTCGAAGACTTTATTTTGGAGGTGAATGGTTGAATTTGGCCTCAATCCATTGACTACTAGGATATCCCCTTTCTATGCAAACAATGATTTACCATTAGACATTTAGCTTCATATTGTGCTTGTGCTATCCATAAGTCATCCTCTTCCACTTGGTGACATAACACCCCCACCAACTATCTTATTGTGTACACTTAGAGATCAACTTCTAATTTACAAGAGTCGAGGTTGTAGTAACCCATTCCCATGGATCTACAAATCTATCAAGTCCTATCAATTGGTGAGTTCCCCCAGTTCTTGATTTGGTTGTTTTGGTATCCCTTTAAACAACTCCTGCTCTACTCTTAGCCTTGGTGCAACACCCATCTATTGCTATTATGGTTGATCATCAATTGGAATATCTAACTAGACATTCCTCTACTTGTGTTGTGCCCCAAAATGGACTCTCAATGAGGGCTTCTCCCATCCTCTTAGGTTTGGAAACCCAAAAATAATATTTCCTAAATAATTTTTCAAAGATAGAATTTGTTATGTAAGATTTATGTTGTTACATTGTAAAAATATTTATACCCTTTGTAAAGCCCAATTTTTCCTAAAAATAAATTCAACTTGTATAAAAAGTGATTATAAAATATTTTAGCTAATGTGGTAGCAATAATGTGGTATGATACTTGAGGCACAACTATTTAATTTTAATGGTATATGTATTAGTGTGATGGTTATTCCTTATGTCGCATAATTCATTACCCAATACCTCACTAGAGGAATGTTAGTGACAATATAAAATGTAATAAGAGAGAAACATAGGGTTATAAATTATACTTGTATAAAATTGGTAATAAAGTACTCTACCTAATATAGTAGCAGTAATGCAGTATGCTAGTTTAGGCACAATTATTTAATCTTAATTATATATGTATTGGTGTTGTGATGAGTCCTTGTGTAGCATAAATCATTAGTCATTATATCACTTGAGGAATCTTAGTGACAATAGTTTTCTCCTATAATTGGTTGTATGTACAATGTGTAGGGGATTGGAGGAGAGAGAAAATTAGAACATGAAAATATTTTTCTAAGGAGATGTAAAGTTTTAAGTACTACATTAGATAAGGTCATGGAGAGTATGTTGTAGATAAAATTCTCTACCAAAAAGTAGTAGAATATTCAATGATAGATGTGCAAAGAAAAGGAAATAAAAATAAATATAAAGCTATGGAGGTTGATTTTTGTATGGAAAATTCATAAAGGGATAATTTCCATAGAGGTACAATCTTAGTACATATAAAATGATGAAGGCATGGTGTCCCCTGTGTGACTCTTAGAAACATAAAATGATACATGAGCACATAATAGCATCAAATAGGTGTATTGCCTCTTGGAATACGATCAATCATGTGCTCATACATGTGATATGGGGGAAGACATGATTCCCATAGTGAAATAGAATAATTATAGGAACATGATAATTCAATGAAAGAATAATGTGAACTAGAAAGGATTGGTTCCCCTAGTGAAATAATTTTTCATAAAATAATGTCTTTAGAAGAATGATATGATAATGAAACTACATTGTAGAATGGTGAAGGAATGATACCCTAACTCTTAACAAAATAACTCTAGAAGATTAATATGAAAAAAAAGTATATTTTATAATAGGGAAGACATGATCCCTCTATTCTAGAAAGCTAGATCTAGAAGCATAATATGACAATGAAATTGCATTGTAGAATAAGGAAAGCATGATCTCCCAACTCTAGAGAGATGGATGTCGAAGTGTGATAGGATAATGAAACTGATGTTGCAAGATCCCACCTTGCATGTGACTAATACAACCTTAAAATGTTATATATTTCTCATAAATAGATGGTTAGATATATTGCAGGTGATAAATAAGGTGATTGTCTAAGAGTAACCTTGTAGTTATTTTTACTTTATGTCTAATTGTCATTATTTTACTTAATGAGGATGTATGTGCATGTGAATTATTGAATAAGATTTGAAATTATAAGACAAATTTGAAATAAGATAATTGTTGTGACATATTACATTGGATACGTAATTAACTATCTAATTGATTCATCAATAAAGTTACAAGGATTCGATTTACAATTAATGTGCATTATTATTATGGTCTAACTACAATTAATTGTGTTGTGCATGAAAGTAACTGAGTCAACATGGGACTAACATTAAATATTAAGTAAGTATTGTGGTTGTGGTTTAGTTATTTTGGATATCTAGATAGAACCTTAGAATCTAGAAAATACTTTTGAGGACTAAGACCTATGTGTAATGGTGATTTATGCGGGGTTTAGGTGTAAGATGAGTTGTGGGGATAATTAAGTATTATTAGTATGTGGTTAAATATGTGAGTAGGGAATTAGAGTTGAGGACCCTTAATTAAGTTAAATTCGAATTCTTTCTTTCATGTGATTTTAAGATGCCTTAAAAGGTTTATTCTAAGTAATTTCACCTTTTCTAGTATCCTAAGGCATGTACCTATGGGTCGGGGACCTGTTTATGACCATATCTAAGATATGACCGTTTTTTAATGCCCATTTAAGGGAGTTACAAATTTGGAAGACCTTGGGGTAAGAGAAGTGTGCCTTATCTCTCAAACTCATTTATGAGATGAGACAATGGAGATGGAGTGGAAAAGTACTCCATACCCCTCTTAATGAGGATAAAAACTTTTGGGATGGAGTGGAGTACACTCCTTATTTTCCCATCTCCACAAATTTGGTCACCCATGTGAGCACTTGTGGGATATTGTGCTTGAGAATTAAATGAGAGACTGACATGTTTCACTCCCTCATTCAAGAGGATTCAAGTTGAATCCCTTTATATTTTGTTGAGAAAGGAAAATAGGGTTGTTATCCACTTCTCCTTTTAGAGAATTCTTGGTTAAAAATTGAGGAGAAGAGAGAAAAAGTGGTGAGAAGGGAGGAAAGAAGGAAAATCTTGCATTTCGAAGTGGAAGATTCAAGCTTGGTATCATGGGAGGAAGGATACTCAATTCTACAAGCTATTTAGTGAGATAAGTCTTCTTTTCCTTAAAAGTTTTGAGTTGTTTTCATTTTATGATGTTACTTAGTTATTTAGTTGTGCTTGGGAAAGAAAGTAGGGTTGAGAGTTTTTCTATTTGAATTAGAATGTATATGTGAATATAGGTGATTTTGTTGTATAGAATGTTGAATCTCTTGAGGTGTGTATGGAGAACCCATTATCTTGGGTCTATATAAATGTGTTTGTTTGGGGGCATGGCTAGAGCCCATGCGGCTTCATGATGCCATCATGGTAGGGTGGAGAGCAAGCCTAAGTTCCTTGGAATGTAAATCCATTTTTTCATTTCTTTCAATAATATTGGTAATGCTTCAAATTTGAATTTCAGAAGATGAGTTTCACATCTATTCAATGAAAGAATGAAAAAAAAATTCCATTTTATTTCATGTGCATGGAAAATGAGTGTCTTCTCAATGTTATTTACAATATTTCATGTTAAAACATATTTTAAGTTTTTATAGGAAATTTTTTTTTACTTCTCTTTCTATTAAAAAGGAATGTGATACTTTCAAAGTACATCAAAGAGGTAGTAGTTGTAATCTTCTAGTTTAAATACCTTATTGGAAAGATATATTTGTAAAAATAAATGGAATTCTAATTTAGCTATTTATTTAATGAGTCAAATTTATTGTATTCACGAAAGAATATTAATATTAATTCAAGGTGTAGTTTTGAAATCTAGTGTATTTAAAAAAAAGAGGGAATATAATTCATGCATAAACTAAGGATCCATTCTAATCATTGTTTAAATTAATCAATTTCTTTATGCTTCATACAAGAAATAAGCCTTAAGTTTTAAATAGATAGAATTTCTTTTTTTATTGTAACATCATCATTCAATAAGTCTTTTTTGGATTATTGATTTGCACAAGTAAATATTTGTAGGGTGTTAAGAATAAAATATATTGAATAATGTTCAATTTAAAATCTGAAGTATAGAATTTTAGTACATATTTTTGCTTAAGCTATAAAATTTTCTTTAAGAGAGGATTTTTTGTTTTTTGGTTGATTCGTTGATTTTGGAAGGGGAGTGGATTCAAGGGTTGCATGGAAGCCTATCTAATTTTGGAGATTATTGTATCAGAATTTAAATTTGGACTATAAACTGCGCTTGCATGTACCTGCACTTGCTATTTCTGGGTGCCCGAGGCCTATAACAAGCTAGGGCTTCCTTTTTTGCTTGTTGCATGGGGGTTTGGGTGGGTGAAGGTTGTGGTTGGTAGGTGGTTGTGTGGTGAGGGGGAAGTGGGTGGTGCAAGTGGTGTGGCAGGGGTTTGGAGTGGGTGGACATGGTGTAGGGGTTCGGTGTGGGGATATGGCAGAGGGTTCCAAAAGCCTGGTGATTGCTAGTCCAAATCCATCTCAGGATTTTTTGGCAGCCATGCATGCACAAAAAATGGATTCATCTTTTGTGGGTGAGAGCTCTAAACTCAAGAAAGTGAACGGGTGCTTTCCGTGGAGTCAAGATCGTCTTGTTCTAGTTATTTCTCTTGAATCGGTTCAGAAGGACATATCTTATTGTAGCAAACATGTTTGTATTTGTAAGTTCTTTGATATTCGTGTCCCTCTCTTGGCTTTAAAGTCCTGGATCCATCATACCTGGCAGGTTGAAGGTGATTTCGATCTTTTGGTGGCTGCGAATGGCTATTTCATGTGAATATTTTTAGGATCAAAGATATATTACGCAAGCACAAAATGATGTAAAACCCAACAATTAGATTGATTGAAAGAGCAACCTTTAATAGGAAAGTACAATCAAATGAAGATCCACAAAATGTGGATAGGAGTCGAGTGGTGGAAAATCACCTACCACAAAGATAGGGTGAGACTCCTAACCTCCCATGAATGAAGGGAAAACCTCCTTCAACATGGAGTGGTGGAAAATAACTACCTTGACACATAAGCGTAAATACACCTAAGTAGGCTTAAGTAAGCCATGTGTACACCAAAATCATGGTTGATTTTTCTTGCGTCTCAAATCATAATCGTGTTTTTGAGGGAGGGCCATATTTTACAATCATGTTGGCTTGTTTATTAAGCCCTGAGATGATAGTTTTAATGCTATAGAGGATCTTCCTACATGGGTCCCTGTTTGGGTTCGTGTAATATGGCTGTCATTGGAGTTTTGTAGGGAGGATATTCTACACCAGATTGCTACTTTGTTGGGGAATCCAGTTTTCATTGCTCATAATACCTTGGATAAAAAGGTATTCTCTTATGCTTGCATTTTGTTGAAATTGATTTAAATAACCCTTTGTCAGATTCTTTGGAAATTTTTATTTTCTCTGCCTCATGGATTCAACAGTTAGATTATGATTCCCTTCCTTTTCATTGTCGCTTTTGTCACAAGTATGGACACCTTCAACACCAATGTCCTCGGGCACCCAAAGCAGCGGGGGTTTCTTCTTCTCCTTCTTCTGGGCCTTTAGTAGAGAAGGGGGATAAAGGAAAGGCACATGTCATTGAGGGTGGGCCTGATAAGGATTGCTTTATTCCTGTTAAGCCGAGGGATAAAAGGAGGGGTCAGAAGTGAGCCTATAAGGAAAGATAGAGTGATTAGGGTTTCAATCGTTTAAGGTCCTAGATAATCAGGCTTTGGAGGAAGGGATTCCTATTGTGATTTTTTTTAGGGCCACTAGTATGGATGTTGGGTTGGATATAGGGCTCGAGTAGGAAATTGTTGTTCATAATATTTCTCTGGCTTTGGAGCAAGGGATTTATGAGCCTCCTGGGGCCTCTGCAGATGTGTAGGATGATATTGTTTTAGCGGATTTAGCTAAGGTGGTGTTCTCTTCAAGTAAAGGTTGGGGATCGTCTCTTTCTTTGGGGGTGCTGCAACACCCTCTCAAGAAGGGGCATTTTGAAAATTCTTCTAAATTTGGTCATAAGAAGGATGTGGACAAGCTTAAATCTACTGGGGATTTTTGGTGGAATCTTGTTCTATTAAGACCCTTGAGGCCCACTTCTCCCAACCTTCCTCATGATTATTCTTTCATGGAATGCAAGGGGGTTGAATAGCCCTCTTGTCAAAAGGATATTAAGGATTTTATTGTGGTTCATTCTCCAAATATCTTTTGTTCAAGAGCTTAAGCTTTGGGTGGACCTCATGCTTCAAAATGCTCCTCGTATTTGGTTTTCTGGCTAGTGTCAGTGTATTGGTTCTAGCGGAACCTCTGGAGGTCTGGCTCTTTTCAGGGATCCTCGTAAGGTTGTTCCTCATTGGTGGATTTCTATCCAGTCTTCTATTTATGTGGTGGCTTCGGTTTTGGAATCTAGTTAGACTATTTTGGTTAGTAATGTTTATGCTCTGATTGACATCCATGGTAAAATTATGCTTTGGGCTCATATCAGGTATGTTAGGTCTTGTGCACCTTTTTGTCCTTGGATCTTAGCTGGTGATTTTAATTCTGTATTGAGCTTGGAGGAGAAAAGAGGAGGGTTTCCTAGGCTTGGTCCTGCTTCAGATCTATTTCAGACTAATGTAGACTCTCTTGCTCTAGTTGATGTTAAACCCTCTAATGGAATATTCACTTGGAATAATAGACGGAGTGGGCCTGAATCAATTTCTGAGCGGCTTGATCAATTCCTTGTCTCTAGTTCTTGGGTTAGAGGTATCTTGGTCATTTCCTCCAAGATTCTTGATTGGTGTGGCTCTGATCATTGGCCAATTAAGTTTTATGCTTCAAATTTTACCAATCCAAATAATCCACCTTTCAAACTTTAGCTTATGTGGCTGCGTGATTCTTCTTTAGGTGATCTTGTTGCTCAATTGTGGTGGGATGGAGCCCCTATGTATGGTACAACTATGTATTCTCTGGTTAAGAAGTTACAATATGTCAAGTATCATCTTAAGTGATGGAATAGGTCATGTTTTGGTAATTTTGGACTAAGAAAAGAGAAGCGCAAGATCGCCTTGTTGTTATTACTCGCTAGATTCAGGATTTGGGATTCTTGGAGGCTCTTGGGCATGATGAGGCCTATGCTTTGAAATGGGTGGAGGAGTGGGAGCTTCGTGAGGAGAATTTTTGGAAACAAAGGCTAGGATTGATTGGCTTCAAGAGGGTGATAGGAATACTACTTTTTTCCATCATTCGGTGCAAGCTCATTGAAATAAGTGTTTTATTTCTTCTCTTGTTAATTCTAAGGGTCTTTCGATCTCTTCGCAAGAGGCTTTGTCTAGAGAGGCTCATCAATTCTACTCTAATATGTCTATTGAGGATTCACTTCCTATAGAGGCTGATGAGAATACGGTCATTGCTTCCATTCCTTCATTGTTCTCTAATGAGTTGAATGCTTCTCTTATTTCCCTGGTTACTTTTTTGGAAGTGGAGGAGGTTGTGTTTGGGATGAATAATGGGAAATCTCCTGGCCGTGATGGTTTCCCAATAGAATTTTTCTAGGAGTTTTGGGATATTGTGAAGCTAGATTTGTTGGAGGTGGTTTGAAAGTCTCTTCATAGAAAGCAGATGCTTCATGTCCTGAATGCTACTTTTTTGGTTCTCTTTCCTAAGAAGGAAGGTGCTAACAGGCTTGATCTCTTTAGACCTATTGTGCTTGTAATATGGTGTATAAGATTATTACAAATTTGATTTTTGAGAGGCTTAAATCTTGTTTGTCTATGATCATTTCTGAGGAGCAAGGCAACGTTGTGGTGGGTCATGAAATTCTGGATGGGGTGGTGGTTGCGTTTGAAGTCATTCATTCCATGGCAACCTCTAAGGATAGGTCTATGTTTATCAAGTTGGCTATGACCAAAGCTTATGACATAGTTAAATGGAGTTTTCTTCAGAATATTTTGTTGGCCTTTCATTTTTCTTCTAATTGGGTGAGCTCGATTTTGAGTTGTGTGACTTCTTCCTCTTTTTTGGTTATTGTGATTGGTGAACCTTCAGACCTTTTTGGGGCTACTAGGGGCCTTTTTAAGGGGGATCCGCTCTCTCCTTATTTTTTTATTATAATGGCGGAGGGGTTGGGTCGGGTTCTTAAATCTCAGGTTTCACAAAGCTTGATTCATGGGTGGTAGTGGGAGATGGGCTTGCCAACACTTTCTCATCTCTAGTTTGTGGATGACACCTCTCTTATGGTTTTGGCTTGTATTCAGCAGGTTGAATCTTTTAGGAAAGCTTTGGATATCTACCTTGTAGCTTCGGGCCAGAAAGTCAATTGGCAGAAGTCTTCTATATTCTTTTTTAATACACCTCAGGCTATCCAACAATGGATTGCAGCTATTCTGCAGTTTCAAATAGGGTATCTTCCCTTTGTCTATTTGGGTATTCTTCTTGTTGTTGGTTGTTAGCCCAGGTCCTCCTAGCATTTTTTGTTTGATAAGCTAAGGCAGAAGGTTACTCAATGGGCTCATCGGTGGTTGTCTACAACTACTAGAGTTACTCTTCTAAATTATGTTATCCAGGGCCTTCCCATCTATAGGTGCTTTGTTCAAGCGGCTCCAATGTATTTCCTTAAGGAATTTGATTCCCTCTCATGTCAATTTCTTTGGAGTGGTAATTTGTTGTCTTCAAAGTGGAGCCTTGTTAAGTGGGAATCTATGTGTAGACAAAAGCAGGAGGGTGGTCTTGGTTTAGACTCTTCTATTTTGAACGAGAAAGTTCTTGCTTCCAAGATTTACGAGCGATGGTGTACCAATCAGCACCAGTTTGTTGGATGTTGTGGTTGTGTTGCTAATATTTGGTTGTCATTGATGTCAACACTATTAACATTGAATCTGCTTAAGGCTATATATGTCGAGGATATTTATAAAATTGCAAAAATATAGTATAGGCAACTAGTGGAGCTAAGAAGGTCAGAATGTGGTAAAGCTCTGTGTGTTGAAGATCTAAAGGTACACTTCAAAGGGTTTGTTGTTGAAGCTTTCTAGTATGTTGTTTGAAATTTTTAGAGGTTCGCATAAATATTTGTGGAAGTTATGAAGATTTGTGTTCCTATAGTTACTTAGTTTCTGTAGATGGTGTTCTTGGTTGAAGTGGATGAAATTTTGGTAATTTCATGTGTTGCACATGTACCTGTGACATTCATGGATGAGTCTAGATCATGTTTTATCCTTGTTGTACGTCTACATTGATTGAAGTGTTCGTAATTAGAGATTCTTCCATTGTATGCCCGAGTTTTCATGTTCTTGGCCAATATGATGATATTAGCATGTTGCGGATCCATGAGGATTAATATTTTATTGTTTGCAATGTTTGGAGGTGTTTTTTTGGGTCCTCACTAAGTTGTGATTAACTTGTGTTGGTGCACATTGTACTTTATTCATGTATCAAGGTCGATAGTTGTAATTCATTCTTTATTTGTGGTCAAATCAATAGTGGTTGTAAATTCATGTAAGAGAGAAATATATGAGATTGTTTTCCTCATTTAGAGAGAAGTAATCAAGTGTACAAGTGATGTACAAGTGCGAATAAAGGTCAAATCATTTAGAGTAGAGTGTGGAAGAGTTTGAGCAGAGTATGGAAGAGTTTGAGTAGAGGATGGAAGAGTTTGAAGAAGTATTTGTGCACCTAACTGGAACTATAATCAGGCTTTTGTAGAAGCTAATTTCTCAGTTCAACTTCATTATATGAATTTAATATGATTACTGTATGTAAGGCAGTGAGCCTTCCCTTTGAGCAGTGTGCTCTAGGCAGTGCACCTGAATGCAAGTGCATTCCCCTTTTATTCTTCATTATACTTCTAAAAGGGTATAATCTTGTGGACTAACATCTGCCGTGGTTTTTCCCCTAACAGGGTTTCCACATATAAAATTTTGGTTTTCATGCATCTCTAATGTGTTGTTGATTTAATGCTTGCACTGTTAATTATTAGATATGTGATATAAGGTTGACTAATGTTATATAAGTTTGATTTTGGTAACAACTGATTCACCCCCCCCTCTTAGTTGTCTATCCTTGTTTTGTCAACAATTGGTATCAGAGTTAGTTCCTCTGAAAGAAGCTTAAAAACTTGAGGTGATCCGAGATGGCATCATTCAAAAAGGATAGTCCTAGATTTGATGGTACAAACTAATATCTATGGAAAGTCAAGATGGAATGTCATTTAAGGTGCATTGGTGAACCTTTCTGGCAGATGACACAAATTGCATATAATATTCCTCAGAATGGTCCTTCCTCTGAAGATGAGATCAAGCAAGAAGAAATTAATACCAGGGCAGTATAAACACTAGTGAGTGCTTTGACAGATTCAAAGATGAAAAATGTGATGGGATTGAATATTTCATACCAGATTTGGAAAAATTTGGAAACACTGTGTGAAGGAGATGCACTAGTGAAAAGTGCTAAGCTACAAATTCTAAAAGGAAAATGGGAGACCTTGAAGATGAGTGAAGATGAGAAAATCTTTTCCTTCTCACATAAGATAAATGAATTGGTGATGGACATTAGATGTGTTGGTGGAATCTTGGATGATAATAAAATTGTGGCTAAGATACCTAGATCTGTGCCCCCTTCTTACAAGACAAAATCTCGTGCTATTGAAGAACTCAGGACAATGACAAATATTACAAAAGACATGCTGATTGGAAAAATTGCTGCATTTGAATTGAGTGAATTCAATGAGTCTTCTCCTAAGACTACATCTGCTTTCAAGGCTACTTTATCTGGGAAAAACTACAAGAGATATGATTCAGGAGAAAGTTCCAAGAGAACATTCAGGTATGAAGATGAAAAAAAGGAATTGGAAGAACTAGAAGCATTGATTGTGAAAAGAGAATCAAGAGGTCCTGGTAAGTACAAAGGAAATTTACCTATTAAATTTTTTTCTTGTAGTAAGATAGGTCATTTTGCATCTAGATGTCCTGAAAGACTTTCAAAGTATATCTTTGAGAACACTAGATTTCAAAGAAAGTGCTATTATGCTGAAGAGGGTGTAACTAATGAATAATTTGATAAAGAAACTGGAAATGAAGATGAATGGTTATTTATTGCTATCAAAGAAAATGATCAGGTGTCCATTGAATCTACTGGTAATGTGAATGTTGAGAAAGCTCTTGTAGCCAAAGTTGAAGAGAAAGATGAGTGGGTGATTGATAGCGGATGCTCACATCATATGACTTGTGATAAAAAAAAAATTGTAAGCTTGGAAAACTATGATGGTGGTGTTTTGAGGTTTGGAGACAACACTTCTGCTAAGATTCATGGAAGAGGCACTATTTATTTTGGTGGTAAGCACAATAATGATTATGTTCAATATATATAAGGCTTAAAGCATAACTTTTTGAGTGTTGGATAGATGGTAGACAAAGTTTACAATGTGCAGTTCAAGAATGGTAAGTGCAGATAAATTGGGAAGTTCAGGAAATATGATTGCTTCGGGCATAAAGACAAAAGGTAATATCTTTCAATTGAGTGCTACTAGTGAAATTTGTTTGATTGCTCAAATTGATGTAAGCTCGTTATGGCATAGGAGTTTATTTCATGTGAAAGGAATGTCAGATGGGAAAGCAAACAAAAAATTATTTCCAAAGCAAATAGTATAGCTCTAATGGAGTACTAGATTTGATACATACTAATCTATGTGGTCCTTCCAAAATTAGAAGCCTACAAGGTGAAAGGTATTTTATGTTTCTCATTGATGATTATTCTAGAGTGATATGGGTCACTTTCTTGAGAGAAAAACATGAAGCATTAGAAAAGTTCAAAAGTTTTAAATCTATGATAGAGAATGAGAAAGGTCAAAGGATCAAATGTCTAAGGACAGACAGAGGTGGTGAATTTACTTCATGAGAATTCAATTCTTTTTTTGAAAAACATGGAATCCAAAGATAATTATCCACTCCCTGAACCCCTCAATAGAATGGATTTGTTGAGAGAAAGAACATAACCATTCTAGACACTGCTAGAACCATGATTTTGGAAGAAAATATTCCTCATTTCTATTGGAGAGAAGCTGTAAGTACTGTTGTGTACACCATCAACAGGGTGAATGTCAACAGTAATTATGATAAGACACCTTTTGAGCTATGGTTTGGTTATAAGCCTACTATCAAGTATTTCAAAATCTTTGGAAGAAAATGCTACATCAAGAGAGATGATGATATAGGTAAGTTTGATGCTAGAAGTGATAAAGGAATCTTTTTAGGATACTCTACTAAAAGAAAATCCTACTGGTGCTTTAATAAAAGGCTGAAGAAAATGGTTGAAAGTGAAAATGTCAAGGTTGATGAAGATATTGGTAAATCATCCAGATCTAGTGGTTATGATTCAGATGATCAACATGATGGTACTAAAAATTAAAGTAATGTTCAGGAACAAAATCAACTTCAAATTGTTTTGGTGAAACAAGGGAATCAAGAAGAAGAAAATTGCAGAAGTGCAGAAGAAAGAACACAACAACAAGAGGTGAGAGAAAATATCAAAACTCCTAAGTATATAAGATGAAATCATTCTAATAGTTATATCATAGGAGACAATAGAAAAGGTGTGAAAACTAGAAAAATAATTCTGGAAGAATATTGTCCAATCTCTAAAGTTGAGCCTAGAAATATCAGTGAAGCATGCAAGGATGAACATTGGATGGAAGCCATGAAAGAAGAACTATTGTAGATACATAAAAATGATACATGTGATCTTGTTCCTAGAACTCATAAAAAAAATGTGATTGGAACCAAGTGGGTGTTCCGAAATAAGTTGAATGAACACGGTGATGTGGTCAGAAACAAAGAAAGATTGGTTTACAAAGGATACTCATAGATGGAAGGTATTGATTTTGAAGAAATTTTTGCTCCTATTCCTAGAATTGAAGTTGTTAGATTACTTCTTTCTTATGCTACTTTCAAGAATAACAAAGTTTATCAAATGGATCTAAAGTCAGCAGTTCCGAATGGTGATCTAGAAGAAGAAGTTTATGTTGAACAACTAGATGGATTTCAGTTGACTGATGAAAAGGACATGGTATGCCGATTGAAGAAATCTCTTTATGGACTAAAGAAATCTCCTAGAGCTTGCTATGCTAGATTGGATAAGGGTATGCACAGGATCATGATGGGCCAAAAAGTGGCAATATGTAAGTGATATGATGGCCCATGTGGCTGATGACTTTTTTTTTACCAAAAATTGATGAAATGAAAAGGGTTTTTAAAGGATATTCTTAGCTTTCCACCAATATAAAATTATGCTTTACTTTGAATTTCATAACTAATTATTATTCATTTTGTATTTGAATTACGACTAAAGTCCTGATTGATAGGCTGGTTGAAAAACATTTATAACTTTCATATGGTATCACATTTTTTGAATATGAAACATACGCCACATTCTATGCTTCACAAAGTATAGGATTTAAAAAAAAAGAATTGAATTTCATGAAATTTTTACCAAGTTAAGGTGGTCAGACGTACAAATTTTTATATTTTTTAAAAGTTGTAATAAAAAAATCATAATTAATTATTTACTTGGAAAAAAATTACAAAAAAATATGCATCACATTGAAACATGAGTCTTCTACTTATATCTAGAATATTATAAAAAAATCCTATCATTTTATTGTGGTTAGCGTGGTCAGACATACATCTATTTCTTATTTTTTCCTTGAAATTTAAATACTACTGCATTGAAATTTCAAATTTTCACCAAATAGATTTTTTAAAAACAAAAATAAACCTTGTAGTTTAGAAACTACATTAAATTTGCAACAGATTCTATTCTTACATATTTTTTAAATAATATAGTTAACTTATTCAAATTTTTATGTCAAGTTGTCTAGCTCTAATTTTTTTGAATTTTATTGCCACTTAAGGGCCTGTTTTTTCCATGATGATCCTGCACATGCCCATAAATACTTGTTGAAACTTGGATTCAATAAAGGTATTGTTGATGGCAATCTATATTTTAAGCTATATTAGAACAAAGAACTAATCATTGAAGTCTTTGTTGATGATATTATTTTTGAGGGTGATGATTTGTGTATGAATTTTTCTGATGAAATGAAAAGTGAATTTGAAATTTCAATCATAGGAGAGCTGAAATTCTTTTTAGGACTGCAAATCACTCAGTTAGATGATGGAATCTCTGTATCTCAGTCTAAGTATGTGAAAGAGTTACTGAACAAGTTTGACATGGAAGATTCAAAACCAATTGGTACACCTATTGTGATTGGATGAAAACTTACACAAAAAGATGATTCTCCTAAAGAAAAACAGATAAGATATAGTTCAATGATTGGTGGATTACTCTATTTGACTCAAACTAGGCCAGATATAATGAATGTTGTTTGCATGGTTGCTAGATTTCAAGCTGATCCTAAAGAGTCCCATGTGACTGCTGTAAAAAGAATATTCAGATATCTAAAAGGGACAACTTTGATCTTGGTCTTTGGTATCCTAAGGATGATGATCTTACTCTAAGTTATTTTATTGATGTTGATTGGGTAGGAAATGTAGATGACTGGAAGAGTACGAGTGGTGATGCATTCTTCTTAGGTAAGAAGTTGGTATCTTGGTGAAGAAAAAAGAACTCAATTTCACTATCTACTACTGAGGTGGAGTACATTACTGCTGCAAACAGTTGTACCCAAGTATTATGGATGAAGCAAATGTTGAGAAATGTCATAATTGATAATGAAGAACTTGTTGCCATATTTTGTGACAATTCAAGTGTCATTAATATTTCTAAGAATCCAGTGGAGCTGAGAAGGTCAGAATGTTGTAAAGCTATGTGTGTTGAAGATCTGAAGGTGTCCTTCAAAGTTTTTGATGTTCAATCTTTCTATTATGTTGTCTAAAAGTTTTAGAGGTTCGCATAAAGATTTGTGGAAGTTATGAAGATTTGTGTGCCTACAGTTACTCAGTTTTTGTAGATGGTGTTCTTGGTTAAAGTGGATGAAATTCTAGTAAATTAATGTGTTGTGCATGTACCTGTGATGTTCAGGGATGAGTCTAAATCATGATCTATCCTTGTTGTACGTCCGCATTGATTTAAGTGTTCGTAATTGGAGATTCTTCCGTTGTGTGCTTGAGTTTTCATGTTCTTGGCCGACATGATGATGTTAGCATGTTGCGGATCCATGAGGATTAATATTTTATTGTTTGGCATGTTTGGAGGTGTTGTTTTGGGTCCTCACTATGTTGTGACTGACTTGTGTTGGTGTGCATTGCAATTTATTCATGTATCAAGGCCAACAGTTGTAATTCATTCTTTATTTGTGGGCAACTGAATATTGGTTGTAAATCCGTGTAGTGGATATATATATGATATTTTTTTTCTCATTTAGAGAGAATTGCTCAAGTGTACAAGTGATGTAAAAGTTTGAATATAGGTCAAATCATTCATAGTAGAGTGTGGAAGAGTTTGAGTAGAGTGTGGAAGAATTTGAGTAGAGGGTGGAAGAGTTTGAAGAAGTTTTTGTGCGCCTAATTATAACTATAATTAGGCTTTTGTAGAAGCTAATTTCTCAGTTCAACTTCATTAGATGGATTTAATCTGATTACTATATGTAAGGTAGTGATCCTTCCCTTTGAGCAGCGTGCTCTAGGAAATGTGCTTGAATGAAAGTGCATTCCCCTTTTATTCTTCATTATACTTCTAACAGGGTATAATCTTGTGGACTAACATCCGCCATGGTTTTTCCCCTAATAGGGTTTCCACATATAAAATCTTGGTGTTCATGTGTCTCTGATGTGTTGTTGATTTAATGCTCGCACTGTTAATGTAGACATCCAAAATTAACATTATGCATTCCACTGTAACTAACATCATGCATTCATTTCTTCTACTAATCAATGAAAGCAATTTATTGATTTAATCCTAAGGTTCATCAAGCTTACTTAAATAAATCAAATTATTTAATTAAGTTCCTAAGGTTCTTCTTATTTGATTTAATAAATCAAACTGATTTAAAATCAAATATCAAATCCATAAAACCCCCTAAGTTAATTAATCTAAATTAATTAACTTCTAATCATGATTTTCATTCTCTAGCTTTTGACTCAACTAGAGTCAAATCCAAACTCCTAACTAACCCACCCACTTGCACCAATAAATCATTTATTTGATTTATAATTCCTCTAATTACATTCAAAATGGCATCAAAATGGAATATTCTTCCATTTTGAATCTTCCCCCCAAAAGGGACTTGTCCCTTCCAACAAGGTTTTAAATGCTATTTGCACAAGTCAACATAGCATTTATTACACCTTTCATCCCCCCAAAACATGTCAAGTCATGCAAAATTCAAATTCAAATTGGCACATTGGCCAAGACTTGCACATTCCTCACCCTCTCACAACTTGACAAGTGGCACCTTGTCATTGGCTTGTGAATTATCCCACATTCATCTAAAATCACTCAATCTCCTACTCTTGAATCTATAAAATGCAAAGCATTTCAACACAAATCATCTACAACAGCCACATTTGAAAGCACTTGCACTATAGGCAACTTGAGTTCAAGCATCTCATTGTCTATTTCACCTAGCTTATCAAGGATTGGGAAAGGGCTCTTTCACATACTCAAAGAGCACCAATCCAACATGGGATAGTTTTATTTCATATCTTACATGTTTTTGTTCATGTTTAGTTACAATGAATTATGAAATAATATCTCATAAGGATGTGATTTCTGTTATTTTGTTTTTATCATGTTACTAACCATGTTACTAACCAAATTTGCAAATTTTCATGTCTTACAGTTAATTATCAGATCTATGATATAAGGTTGATTAATGTTGTATACATTTGATTTTGATAACAACTAATTCACCCCCCCTCTTAGTGGTCTATGCTTGTTTTGCCAACAGAATTATGAGTTCGTATTCTCAACCATAAATATCTTCGAGGTATTGCTTCTTTTGAGGTTCCTCGCTATCCTCTGGAAGAGAGTGGTTCTATGATTTGGCATACTTTGAAAGTGGGGGTGCAGTTGATTAAGAGTTCACTTTTTTGTATCTATCATTCAGGGTCTCAGGCTCTTTTTTGGTCAGATTCTTCGGATGGTCACCCTCCCGTTCTCTCTTATTTTCCTCACCTCGAGTCCCTTTGTGATTTTTTTATTGCGGCTAGCTTTGATATCATGGAATTTTATAAGGTGGTGTAGCATTGTAGATCGACTGTAAGTTTTCATTGGAAGCATCCTTCTGAGTGGCCACTTGGAGGGTCTGAGGGGGATAAGAGTGAGCTTTCCCAGATTCTAGCTTCTCATGCTTGTAATTCTTTGAGGGGACCTGATAATTTGGCTTGGGATGGTTCGGATTTTTTTGGAAAATACTTTGTGTATGCTGGTTATAAGCAGTTGGGTAGGTAGTTGTTTGGGAACATTGAGGTCCCCTAGTGGAAGCAAGTTTGGCATAAGTTGTCATGGCCCAAGTGCAATTTCTTCATGTGGTTAGTGGCTCAAAATTGGTATCTTACTTGGGATAATTTATGTAAGTGTGGTTTCCAAGGTCCTTCTATGTGTGTTATGTGTCCTGGATGTGAAGATATTTTCTCCCATCTCTTCTTCCAATGTTCCTATGCTAGGGAGATTTGGCATTTTTGGTGGAGGGTATGAAATACAACCCACTAGAATGTTTCCTCATTGGAGGAATTTATGGAACGGTGGGGCAGGGCCCCTGTTTCTACCTCCTTTCTTCAAGTTGCTTAGGATCTTGGCCCATCCTTTATTATCTGGAACCTATGCTTGGAGAGGAATAAGCGAATTTTTTTGGATGCGTTGTTGATGGCACCTCACCTATGGTGGAAAATTTTGCATTCTTTTGGGGAAATTATTGTGGCTAAGTGTGATCTAACTGTGCTGGTGGACCCTCGTGATGTTTTTTTTTATAATCGTCTTCATCTTCCTCCTCCACAACGACAACTCATGCGCAATAGATGTAGACATCCTACCTTGAAGGTGAATAGGGAGGGAAGATGGTCTCCTCCTACTCAAGGAGTCATAAAAATCAACTCGGATGGCTCTTCTTGTGAAAATCCAGGTCATGCTGGCATTGGTGGTGTTGGTGAGGATAGCTCTAGAGATGTTCAGTTTATCTTCTTTATTTATAAGGGTCTTCATACTAATAATTTAATGGAGGCGCAGGCCATTTTATTGGTTGTGGAGCGAGGCAATCAATTGGGATGGCGTAGGATCATATGTGAGTCTGACTCCCAGGTTGTGGTGAACTTGCTGAATAAGTGACATTTAGATTATGTGAGCTGGCAGTTGGCTTTGATTGTTGAACAAATTCTCTCTTTGTGCTTCTCTGGAGTATATTAATTTCACTCATATTCCTAGAGAATGCAATGGTGTTGTTGATTGTTTGGCTAAATGGGCTTCTAATCATATTCATGATTGGAATTTGGTGGATCGGGGTCAACTACCCCTGAATTTGTCTCAACAGTTGGATCAATTGGTGGAACTTGATAGGGCTATATAATGCCCTTGCTTTGTAATTTTTTCTTGTTTTAGTAAAAAATTTACCCCTCCTTGATGTTTATAAACATTTGTTTAAAAATAAATAAATCATAAAAACCAATTATAATTAATTAAAAGAAAAAATGACTGCCAAAGGCGTGGCTTGAGGGAGTTGTGACTCCATAAGGTGTAGACTCCTAGCCTTACCAACATCCTCCTATCTCTGCTCAAATAGAGATAAAAAAGAAAAGAAAACTTCACAAAAGATAATCCAATATCTTTTAAAAAGGGAAACTACTATTAACAAAAATATTGTGGTTACATAGCAAAAATAAAACCATCTTTTGTTTATGTTAATAATGCAAAATATGCTTGTAGATCTTTTTCTCTGACATAGAGAAAAGAGATAGAAGATTAAAAGCAATTGTATTCAATATATATATATATATATATATATAATTGCTTCAATGTTAAGGAATAAAATCGGTCCCCTCACACATTTTTAAAATAGAACGCAATAACTTGTTAATAAAATTTGAAGTAAATAAAATAAACTAAAAATCTTGTTATTAATAAAACAAAACTTTATTTAATAGATTTTAAACTTTGTGTACCAGCATAAAAATGAAAATGGGTTGAGGGTTTCCAATAAAATTTCTCTAATATGCATTAGGTATATATGGTTTAAAATACAACTTCAAAATGTTGTTAAAAGAAGTCAAATAAATATGTGCATATACCCGTGAAAAACAAAGAAATCAAATCTTAGAATTTTGACTTCAAATAAGGAGGAAAAGCTATTCAGAAGTAGTATTTTTCAAACAAAGAGGAGAAGTATCTTAAAACCTCCATTCTCACATAGGCTCTATGGCCATCACCAAACTTGCACTTGGAGACTACCTATCACTTAGCCCAGCCGTTGTTGGGATTGTGATCGATGTAATATCTTTTAGGGTTGCACTGCTTCCGCCCTCAGACATGGACTTCCTACCACCATAGATTCCAGCCAGAGGTACGAGGGCCATGGGATCTAAAGTAGATAGATGCATAGTTGGGTTAAATCAATGTACAAATATCATTGCTGGAAACTGACGGTTGGCGCCATAAAGATGGATGCCCTCAATTAAATTCTTTATTAAAAAACAATCATCCTTCATTATAGTGTCTTAGTGTGAATTTTTTTTACAGAAGGAAAGATATAGAGATAATGGAGAGCATAGCAGTAATATTAATATTAATGGCAAGGCTGGTATTAATATTATTAAAAATACAAATATTACAGCTAGTGGTAATCCCAACAGTTTCAATAATATTATAGAATTTAATGGATGGCATGAGATTAGTTTTACTCACATTGAAAGTAATTTTTATTGAGATTCATAGTTATTGTACTAATTATTTAAATAGTGAATTTCAACAATTATTGATGTTCTATAGTGACTAATGGTATATTGTACTAATGTTAATTTGAGAATTGGATGCTAATATTATTAAAGTTGTTTAAATAATGAAAACCCAGATTTAAGGTTAAATTTGTGTTTGTTCTATTAATATTGGTTAAATAATAACAATTCTAATAATACTAGTAATAAGGTTCAGATATAGATTTACAACTAAAATTTAGATAACATATTTAAAAAAGGAACCAAAAGGTGAATTTTGGAACAAATATTTATAGTACAAATATCCTCCACGGATAAATACTATAAACACATTTAGTAAGGGTGAAATGGTGTCAATGTTAATACTAATTTTAATATTCGAATTAATTCTAATGATTAATAAAATTAATAAATGTGTTACATAAAGGGAAAACATTAGTAATAAAACTAACGTTAAATGGATAAAGTGGAATTTATCATAGTAAATTTTGCAGCTAGCAATAGTTTGATATTATCTTCACCAAAATTTAGGGTAAGGATGATGATGTTATCTAGTATTAGTGAAGTTATCATGTTCATGTTCATGTTATTTTAGTAGTAATAGTTCATCTTTTGTAAATTGAGAATAAATATTATCGTTACTGTTTAATTTAATAATATTAACCATGTTATTAATGTCTAATTGAGATTTGAAAATATTATTATTATTATTATTATGGTTAAATAAATGAAACAATATTAATATAACATTTGGAGAGTTAGCATTAACACTATTATTAGGGCTAATGTAAACCTTGATAAAAATGTTAAATAAAATTTTAATAAAAATATTATTATTTAAATTAAAGATCATTAAATAGAGGTTAATTTGGTAACAAATTAATAACATAACAACTAAATATTACAAGGTAGATATATAAAAAGGTTGTGACAATAGACCCACATCAAAATGTGAGCATGACATAATTAATGTTGATTATCATAAAAAAATTCATTAGAGTTAATTGTTAATGTTGATTATCATAAAAAAATATTCATTAAAGTTAATTGTTTTTTACTAAGAATAAAATAAATTTTGAAGGGGTCCCGAAATTTAGAACATATACGATCTTAAAGGGAAAAAAATGAAAGCACTCCAAAAGAGCTTTCTCTCGAGGAGAAATAGAACCTCAAAAACTCTAGACGACTCCCCACTCATAGACCAAGGGGGCCAAAGCACACCCCATTCGTTCTCACTGCTAAACCCACACCAAGAGCACTTCATGTAGACAGAAGGCCAAGAGAGAAGAGGCGCCAAACAACTAGAGGGTAGCTCCAAGCACACTGAAGCCTGACAGAAAAGCCCCAAGCTAGGAGCAACCACAGAATAACCAAACAACACAGAGGCTTCAAAGAAACGCTCACCACATAGAAGAAACAAACCTCCACCAAGACAATAGTCGCAGAAGAAAACAACCTCAATAGGAACTGCAGACACATCACCAACAACATCCCCATGCTCGTCCTCCTCTCCACTAGCAAATATAGAGCAACTTGTGTTACAGATTTTCTTGCTCAACCCAGCCATTGATTTGATTTTTGGAGTCACCCAAAAAATGAGATCTCCCTCCACCGACACAGCAAAGACACCAATAGAGGAAACCAAGCCACGAAAACCCCATCCTCGTCATTGGCATCCTCCTCCTCGCCCTCTCCAGCACCCTCAGATTTCAAACCTGCGGAACCCAGCCTATTCCCGATCATAGCTCTGCACCTCTCCATCTTCATTTTCTCCTATTCCCCGACCATTTTAGAGTTAATTGTTAATATTGATGATCTATTGACGATTAAACTGTGGCTAAATAATAATTTCACTATTGGTTACTTTAATTCTAATAATATCCTCATTAATATTTAGATTTGATAATAAAATTATTATTAAATTGAGATTAAAGGTTAAAGAATAATAATGCTACTGTGAAGTAATAACTATGGTAACATCTTGAAAATAGCTCCAACCACATTTTTCATACAATGGAATTTTGTAATGACACTTACAACATGCAGTAAGTCATATAGGAAGTTAATGTATTTAATTTACAGTGTCTCAAAAAAAATTATTGGGTTTTTCTAACATAAAATTATGAGCATGAAACTTGGTATCAATTCCTAAGTTGCAACTCTAAGGAACTCCAGGAATAAATTGAGAATTAAGTATTATGTGTGTATGGATAAATGTGCAAACCACTTTATGTTAGAATAAAATGTTATTAAGGAAAACTCTAGGGGACCTACATAATGTAGTAGATGAGAACTTAGTTGTGATTATCTAACCCAAATAGGGTTGTAATGTACCCATGGGTCAAGAATTGACCCTTACATATGGGTCAATAAAGTATTTAATAAATGGCATTCAACTTTTAGAAGAGACTCAATCAAAAAATGGTGCCTTGATTTGAGTAAATAAGGAGAATGACTTAAGCCTCATACTATTCTAGTTATCAAGGGTTATGGCATTAATTTAGTCTTCTAACATTAAATTTCCTTAAACCTTAACAAGGTATAATTGAGTTTCTGAAGCATAGTCTTTTTATAAAATGCATGAATCATGTAATAGGACATCACGATGTGTATTATTAAAAATTATTATTTGGTTGACTTCTTGAGACTATGATTCTTAAATTAAATAATAATGTAACTTCTTAAAGTTAAGGGTGTTTTTGGAGAAACATTTTTTTTATACAAACCTTAGTACAAATAAAGGATGGAACACCATAACTATATTTTGGAGACTTTTTACTAGTCAAAAGGAAAGAACTATATATGGACCACAAAAAGGGACTAACATGTTAAAGGTTGTAATTAAATAAGTTTAAATCTCTAACCCTTAAATTGATTAAATATAAAACCCTTGAACCGTGTATTATGTGCAAGTTGAACACCCATATAGTGGGATTTAAAATCTTGTCAAAAATTATAACTAAACCTTTAAGGTGTAGATTGTTGGATCTTAGTCTAAGGAATTTTTCATGATTTTGTAATAGATTCAAGATGCTCGTGAACTACTACATTGTACATGTTAGACCATGGTGTATCTAGGTCTTTCATAGTACTCAAGATCTTAATTTACACATAGTGTATAAGGACTTAATTCTTGTTTTTGTGAAGCAATGACTGAATCACCTTATGGTTGGTAGGAGAAATTTATCATATGATGGAGTAACTTAGGGATCAAAAGCTTGCATTGTATAGTTAACCCAATTTAGGAAAAGGTCAAAACTATATTTTTCCTTGAATTGAATGGTGAAACTTTAAAATTATTTAAACATTTTTGCAAACAAATGGTGACCTAGTAAACTTAATAGAGTTATAATAATGAGCAAATCCTTATGTTCATTTTTTTAAAGATTAAATGACAAAAAAAACAACTTTATTTCTAAGTTTCAAGCCAAAGATGAATGAATAGAATAATTCAAATAAGATATGATTGTGAGGATCAATAGATGTTGTTTTTAAATTATTCACTTATAGTACTTATAAATAAAACCTTTGTGAAGAGACCTTTTCAAAATATGAAATTGGATTTGAAACATTATCTAGGACGTAGTAATGCACACAATTAGGTGTTGACCTTGAAGGTTGTGGATTTCATGGAAAAAAAATTGAATAATCAATTATTGAATGTATAAATTGAGCAATGAATTATGTGTGATTCATGGTGTATAAAGTGATTAGAAAGTTAAACTATATAGATAAGAGATAGTAAATTAGAATACAAGTCAAACTTTCAACTAATGTTGTGCATTCTATACCATTGACTATACGCACACCTGGGGGAAAAACATATACACCTGATTGTAAAGGAGAAAACATAATGGTAGATAAAACTTTTAGGACTTTCTCATTGTGCGACTTTATGAGGCTAGATGAAACTATGATAATAAAAGTGACAGTTATAGCATGTGATTAATGGTTCAAGCATAAATAGAGAAATGCATGATTTGTAAGAAGGTATCAATGAGTTGTGAGAATTACTATTCCATGGAGTATCATGTGTTTTGTGCATTGAGTGCACTTTATTTTCTCATATTGTAATGTTACAAATGAAAATGGTTGACTATCTTCCTTATTAAATTTGAAACCTTCTTTAGCATGTTGTGAAAATTATAGTGGAACTACCCATATTCATATGTTAATGAGCATATAACAAACATAGTTGAATGGAAGAGAAATAATGGTATGGATGAATATAGAGAACCAATATTGATCATATATGTGATGTCAAACACTAACTTAGTAAGATGGAAAGTGTGGTGTACCATGTATTTGTTAATTCTTAAAAAATAGAGTAATATACCTAAGCTACATTTTGCATCATCTAGAAATTTCTTTTACATATGCAAAGTGAGTAGATATTTACAAAATTGAGAAGAAAATTGACTATTGTTTAAAGAAAATGGAGTGTATTTATATGCATTGATTTTGTTCAATAATATGGTTAATTTCATAGTATAGTGTGTTCTAACATGTGAAGTGAAACCAGTAAATGTGTTGTGCCCCAAGTATGCGATATAGGGTATCTGACTTGGGATAAAGGTGAGTTGATGTAAAGTACAATCCCCTATGTGTACCCTTTGTGATGGCCCTTTATGTAAGCTTGTTAGTTGTGAAATGATGTAAACATGATATGTGTGGATGAGAGTCTATTAAAAGTAATGTGATGTATGCATTTGAGTAAGTCTTGTGTGTATGTTAAATGTGTAGCCCTACTATATGGCTCCCCTTTGGGATTGAGATAAAAACTAGTGTAAATAAGGGTTGAGAGAGAATAGGACCTCCAATGGAAGCTATATGGTTTCTTAGGATATTGTCCAAACCTACTCCTCCCAACATATTAGAGCCACCCTCGTTGGATCATAGTGTAAACCTATCCCTTAATGTTTATAACCCATTGCTAAAGGATGGAATTACGTGGACCATATTGATGGGTATGTTGATCCTATTTTATGATTACATATTTGGACACTTTAGCAATAAAGGAAATTGATACTATATGCCAGATTCCACCATGATCTATTGCATGCTATGATATTTATGTGGTCAAGGAGCACTAGTTATTGCATTTTTTTATGATTATATGGTTAGAAAACCACGATTACCCTCCTCCCTTTAGTTGGCTTATCAAAGTCACATGGTTCTTGTATATGAAAATTTTATCATTGAAGTATGAATTATTATTAATTTATTAATTGATTTATTTTATTTTATGTCATTAGTATCAAATGGTACATTTCTTTATTGGGGCTATTCCATCCCACACTTTCATCCTTCATCTCATCACTCACATGGATGCCTAAAGGACTGACCTACATGTCTCGAGGGTTGATCCATAGATTAGCCTTGCCTACGTTCAAGCTCAGAGAAGACGTAGTTCAGCTGATGACTCTGTTTTTGATTTTTTTCAGATTTTTGAGATGTTTTTGGATTTTTTAATGATTTGGATTTTTTTGGATTTTTGAATTTTTTATGGATTTTTAAACGTTTTTTGAATGTTTTCGGATTTTTGAGATGTTTTGCAATTTTTTTTGAATTTGATATGATTTAGATATGGATACGTGATGATATCAATGCTTTGTTTTGGGATTTTGTTGAAAACCAAGCTTAATGTTGATCGATCAGATTGATGTATTGATAGTTTGACTAAGTGTGTTAAGTCAAACAAAAGTGATAATGCACTCGTAAATAGGAAGTTGTGTTATCTTAGAGTAAACTCATACAAGAGGGTAGTTTGACTAAGTGTGTCAAGTCAAACAAGGTGGTTTTGGATTTGATAATTTGGCTAAGTGTGTTAAGCCAAACAAAGATGATAATTGATTAGATTCGATTGATCAAGATTGATGAAGCTTGATTTGAAACAAAATTTATTTCATGATTTGATGTGACGTTGATGTGCAAGTTAGATGCGACTGATATTGATTATTCAAATTGATTTTTGACGAAAGATAAAGCTTGATCAGGAACGTTGTCTTGTCAAAATATGCCATGGGCTAGTGATTTGGGTTTTTGGTTCACAAATGCTTGACCAATTTGATTTCATGTTTTCCAATGTTCGGATCACCACATAAATTAGAGGATATAGATCAAGATTTATTCTCGAAGTAAGATGCAAATATCTACCCCCAATGTCTAGCAATGTTTGAAAGGCCATGGATAGATTCTTGGACGAATGGATATGGATTATCTTGCAATAAGATAAGGGTGTTCAAATAGAGGATTCTCATTCGGATAATGCTTCAAGTCTCAGATAATGCTGGGTAGGATAGGATCAATGAAAATAACCCATGTCAAGATGTTTACCATAAACAAGTATGAAGTTTGTACCAAACTCGGTCAAGATCAAGATAAGGTAGATAGATGGTAATGGGTTGGATAAACGGTTAATGGATGGACAGATGATATGGATGGAAAGATGGCTTTATTATGGATGCGATAAGATGCTTTATCCTGAACTAGCGTGCGTAGATGTTCAATTCTACACATGACGCCTGATTTCTAGGTTGTCATCATGGTACCTGTCCAAAGCACCACCAAAGCGGTTTTTGCTGGAGGATGATTTTTATCTTTACTGTTTTCAATCCTTTTTTTGATTTTTTTGGATTTTTATGAGAGATTTTAAGCTGATGTTGAATCACCTAGTACTATTGACATTGATGCTTCTATCATAATGTGCCATTGATATCTTGCTTGAAGAAGTTGCTTTGCCAAGATACGTGCACCTGAAAGCAACTTTAGAGATTCCTGATCTGCTTTGCTGACACCGGAGTTAACTTTGTCTATGTGTGCACATCATGATAGAGTGCCTTCTGAATCCTTATGATGAAGGGTCGTTGCCAACACATTGTCAATGTGAGAATTGGGTATCATCCATGGAGGCGTGGATGGTGGAGTGTGTTTAGGAATAAAATATGGATTGGTTGACAGTTTGGAACCTTTGACTTGCCAAACTTGGGAAGATGAGTAATGATGGGTGGATATGGAAGTGTGCATTTAATTAGGACCAATAGCTTGATATACCTTGCATGTCGCTTGAAAAGCCTACTTTTTCCTTTGTGGACATCTTTGATGGATACTTTTCCCTTTCTTATTTTTCCCCATAGCTTCTTTGACTAATGGAGTTTGATAGGGATAGTCTTTCTTTGTATTTTTTGGTATCCACTTATATTTGATTTGTCCTTCGTTCTTCTTAGCTTCTTTTGTTTTGATAAAATTTTGCATGCTTTGATTCAAGTTTTTCTCTTGATGTTGGTCCGAATTCATGGATGGGGTGATGGGTGGATGAGGATTCGTGGCGTGGTGGGTTATAGTATTGACATTGGTTTCATCATAAGGATCATTCGTGCTCCCTATGTTGACGTTTTCTTGAGACGAAGTTGCCCCTAGTTTTGTGGAAGTATCACTGATATGTTTATATCCCTTGATTTTCGAATAGCCAAGGCCTTGATGCTTAGGATTGCCAATAATCTGCACTAGTTCTAGGATACCACGTTCATGTAGGCCTAATCCTCTGCCTTGATAATTCATCTGTAGAACCATTTTGTTTGCAATAGGATATGATTTATCTTGGAAGTAGGGTGCTAATCCTTTTGTGCTCTGTCGTTCAAAAGTGACAGCTTCTTTATTGATGAGATAGCTTGCTTTAAGAGAGGTAAGTGATCCAAGTTTATAAGTGATTGGATCTTCCATATGTGGGATGAATGCCCAATTGATATATTTGGCTTGATCTTATGAGATATTAGATTGTAATTCTTTGTCAAGAAGTGTTGATGATTCATTGTCCCCATAAAACTCTTCCTCATAATTCATTTCACAGGATGTTTCTGATTCACGACTTCTATAGAAACCTTCTTCATGACCTATTTTTGATATGTCTCCATAGGATGTTTCTGGTTTGCAAATTTTGTATAAACCTTCTGATATGTTTCCACATGATGTCTTTGATTCACAACTTCTGTAGAAACCTTCTTCATGATCCACCTTTGGTATGTCTCTAGAACTTTCTATACTTTGATCATGTGTAGAAATGTTAAGAGTAGGAGACTCGTGTTCCTTAGTAATGATGTCAAGAGTATGAGACTCTTGTTTTGAATTAAGACCATCTACGTGTCCATCCAAAGAAAGCATCATGTGGGTAGATGGAGGGGTGTGTGCTATATGGATATGATCATCATTTGTGACATCTTGTATAGATAGAAGAGTTCCCATTAGATCATTATAGTGTCTTGGAGATAACAATTCTTGATCTTGACTAATTTTGGAATTACTTTCGACATGTTTTGGATCAAGTTCTTGACATGGGTCAATTTCAAAGTATGAATTGTTTTCAAAGGGTTCTTGGACATCGTCATAAGGCATGGGAAGTGGCTCAATATCCTCTTGATCTTTGGGTGGACTTGGATCAAATGGTGAGTTAAGGATTCCTTCAATATCTGTAACCATGAGGTCAAAGGATGTTAATATGTCTAGGAAAGGAACATTGCTAGACCTTGGTGATAGATGTTGATCATTCTTTGGAATAAATTCTTGAGATATGTCCTCTAACTCATTAGCTCATGTAGAGACATTTTGAACATGATCATTGGTTGAAGGGTCTTGATCATTATTTTCAACAATTGTGGTTGGAATCTTCTGCAAGCTCTGTTGTGGGAGTAAGGCCTGCGTTTGCTGCTAAGCCAACAATGCTTGTTGTTGGTCATGTTTTTGTTGTGCCAACAATTCTTTTTGTTGGGATTGTTGTTGTGCTACTTGTTGATACACTTGTTGATGGATTGCTTGTAATACTACCTGGAATTGTGCTTGTGCCTATTGAGTCTGGTGTTGGGATTGAGCTTGAGCCTATGCTTGTTGGGTTGCTTGTGTCGCTTGCACAGCTTGTAAAGCTTGTTGGTTTTGGAGCACCTTTTGATGAGTGGCTTGTCGAGTGGCTTGTAACATGATGGAGAATGAATTTTTCATGTTGTGTTTTGGTGGTGGTGGCGGTGGATTGGGAATGGTGTTGATTGTTGGGGTTGCTAGAATGGTTGTCATCTATTGCTGCGATATCAATGAAAAAATGGGAGGATTTGATATGATGCTTTGGTTTATGATTGGAGTGTTGCTCGGATTTGATTGATTGATGGCTAGTAAAGGGGGAAGGCTCATGCCTTGATTGTTTGGGTGATAGATTTGTAAGTTTTGACTTTGATTTAAATCTACCAAAGAGAAAGGTGTTCCAAAATTTAGATTGGGAAAACTCACATTTGTTTTACCATTGAGGTCTGTAGGAGATAATGATCCCATGTATGGATTGTACAAATGCAAGTTTGGAAAATCAATTGGCATTGTAAGGCCTGGATAGTTTGGTTGAATTGGATTACTCATGATGTAGGAATCAAGTTTATATTCCATGTTCCTCTTGTGTTTTGACGTTGTTGACCTTCGAGGGTTTAGGACCAATGATGAGATGAAGGATGAAAGTGTGAGTGATATGGGTGTTTGAAATTTTAGAAACTTTGGATCAATGCTAGACTTTAGGACTTGGTTTGATTTGATTTTGAGGATAGTTTGACTAGGTGTGTTAAGCCAAACAAGATGATGGTGAACTTGTAAACCCTAAGAAGTTGTGTTATCCTAGGGAAAACTCACATAAGAGAATGAATTGGCTAAGTGTGTTGAGCCAATCAAAGTGATCATGAACTAGTAGACCTCAGGAAGTTGTGTTATCCTAGAGGCAAATTTGTTCAAGCAGATTGATAATTTGACTAGGTGCGTTAAGTCAAACAAGCTGATGTTGATTTTCCCTAAAAGTCTAGCATAAGTGATGTTTCCAAGGTTCCAAAAGTTGTTGGTGAGATGGGATTTGATTGATTTTTGAAATAGGTGAACTGTTTGACTTGATTCTAGATGAACCTAAGAAGGACTTGTTTATAAGACCAAGGTTTTGAAGAACATGCTTTTCCCTAAGAGTAACTCAAACCGAAATAGCAATGTTTGCATGGAAAACCATAAGACAAAATTTTGCAAGCACATGTGTGTTTCAATTGTCTATTATCTTGCTTAGATTCGGTTCCTTTTACCACAAAACACTTTCTTGATTATGTTTCAAACCGAATGTCTAATGTCCTACTTTCTTTTCATCCCACAAGGTCCATCATATGGAAATCAAGGAAAAATTAGGGAAAAAGTTTCCTACATTGACCTTAGTGAAAACAAATCATGATAAAATCCAAGCACTTAGAAACCTCTAAGGATATGATCCCTAGGGAAAGCAAGAGTACTTGAATTCATTAAGGATATTTGTTTCCTCCCAGGGGTTTGAAATTTGAAGCTCTTTTGTGAATGTTTGTTTTTCAATTGTTTTGAGAACCAAACACTATATTTTTCATTTCCAAGCACATGTACAACCCTAGGATGAAGAGACAATATTTTGTTGGGTTCCCACTTGGACAAATCCAGCTACGCATATTTTGTGCGGATGACTAGATGCTTGACCACACTGGCTCCCCTCGACAGCACACACTTCTTGGGCCAGCCAAGCATCAATACCCATGAATATCCCATGGAATACATTCCATCTCTACAACAAAATCGCTTGTATAATGTGGGGTGGCTTCAAAGAACATGACCTTTTGCACCAACAAAATAGATAAAGATTTGGCCTTCTAAACTAGGGGTTTTAATTCAGACTTTCCGTTTATGGAGGCTGACCCATGTAGCGAGAGACCATTGTTGCCCTTCTCATCAAAGCCAACCACATAATACTGGCTTTTGTTCCAGTACCCACTTTTATATCCCGGCTGGAAATACACTTGGCTTTAGTGTGTTACCAGATGGGTCATTCCCTTGGGTGAGTACTTTTTCCCACAAGTTAGGCCCGCTAAGATAAACAAAAGCGAGTAAACATATTTGTAGTTTGATCAAACTTTGTTTAGAAACAAAGGGAAAACACACACAATAAGCCTACTCACACTCGCAAGATGTTTTGTTCAATTTTAAACCCAAAATGAAAGTGTGAAGGCAATCTTTTTGACAACTTAATATCACAAAAGGACCATTGATTCTCAGGATCGCCGTGAAGCGCGAGAGAAGCGTATACGCCTTTTAAATGATATTAATTTGCGAAAAAAATTACAAAACATGAAAAACACTTGTTCATTTTAGACCATAAAAGCAGTGATGAGTTCATTTTTAAAGCATCAAAATGAGATGTGAAAGTTTGCCTTGTTCAATTTTAAGTCCAAATCAAAATCTAGTATGTGTCCGAGGTTCATTTTAACCAACTTTGAAAAGATCAAATTATTGATTGATTTTAAGCCCAAATCGAAAAGTGAGTTGGTTTAAAACAAAAAATGAGAGTAGAAAATGGAAGCTCTAGATTGGTATAATAAGCATTAAAAAATGGTTTTCCTTTTCAAGTTTTCATCCTCATGTTTTTCAAATTTGCTTAGTTTACCTTTGTTTAATTTTGATGTTTGATTTTGATGTCAACCTTCGATGTCAACCTGATTTTAAGAAAACGAAAGGCTAAGATGAGTTGTCTTTAAAAAGCTTTTGATGCTGATGTAATTGGTAGGTATAAAACTACACCCAATGATGGAAAGAATTTTTTACTAGTGTTCTCTGGGCAACTTTCAATTTAATGCGCTACTTCATTAATCAACATTCATGTCTCCTTCTTCAATTGTCAATCTTAGCAAAATTTGATTGTAGAGTGTCGTTGAAATAATGGAATGTCACGTTTGATTGTTGAGCCTTCATCTTATATGCCTTTTCTGACAAGTTCTGAACCTCACAAAACAATGGTACGATATCCTTATCAGACACAACTGCAGTATATGGCATCCTCCTTATTTCATTCCTACTTCAGCCTTACACACATAAAGACCAAGATAACTCATGCAACACCAAAAAAAGAAGGAATGTGAGATATGAGTGAATACTCTTTTAAATGAAGCATTTAAGAAATGAGATTATTTTTAAATGCAATTTTAAATATATGCCTAAGTGCGTGGGAAAGATATTTTATCTACTTAAAATGATTAAATATGGAGAATTTCCAATAAAGAAACTGTACACTCAAACATATAAAAGATACGCCCTTGGATTGAACTGATATTTCATCTTCAATGGACCGTTGGCACTCGAGAGTCCACAATGGAATCAAAATAGAAGTCCTCAATCTTCTACAAGGACCTTTCAATTACATTAGCATCCGCTTCCTACTGCCGACATATACTTGAAAGGTTAACGTTTTCTCTAACTTAGGAAGTCAAGACATTCCTTGTCGTCGAATATTATAAAGTCAGATATACATAGATGCTAAGAAAGTCAGATATCGAATATTATCAAATCAGATACATATGTAAACAACATGCGCACTAAGCGTAACTGATAATAATTCAAAGGATTATAAGACCTCCCTATAATAATATTGTTGCAGTTAAGAGGGAAGTAGTTTCCAAATCTAAATTTCAGTTCCCAAACTTTAAACTCTCCAATGATATCAATTTGGCAAAGTTGACCATACAGGGGTACTGGAATAAATATGATTCGACAAGGGTATTGCATCATTATCTAGACAATTCTAACTTGGTGAAATAATTTACTGCCATTGAATGCATCCTATTTTCATATCACCGCTACCCTAGGGAATATCCCTAGAGATCTTACAATTGTCGATAGACGGATGCACTAGTTAAGATTAAAACTGCACCCACCCTAGCTATAGGACTTATTTTGCACAAAGACAAGGTACGTGAGCTGTCTTCACACATCCCTTTCAAGCGGCTTCATACGCTGGTACTTCAGTTAAAATTCTTGATTTCATGGCTCGATTCACTGTTTAAATAACATTACAAGGTACCATTGCTATTACTGGCAAGAAAAGCTAAGTTAGACATTATGCATATTAACACAGATGAGTAGTCTCATTCCTCACATCGTAGGATGTATCACTATTAATGTATGCAGATAAACATACCACATAAAACTTAGTGATTCAAAATGTATAATAACGTCTCTTTGAAATTTTCCTAAATGATCATACGTAATGGAGATATAGATGCATGCCGATGATCATATGCAATGCAGAAATAAGACAGATGATTAGATTTCTGATGTCAAACAGAGAATAACACACGGAATATGGAAAATTACGCATGCAAATTTCTGATATTGTAGACATGCAAAATCAACATTATAGATTAAACATCATAGTTGATCATTTTCTTCTCAATTAATTAAATCAAATTAATTAATCAATCTCCTAAAGTCTCTTCATTTAGTTAAATCATATATATTTAATTAAATGGCTCAATATTCATTTTCCTCTCATTTGATTGAAATTTAAAACAAAAATGCAAATCAAATGTCACACCACCTTATCACTAGCTTAATTAGTCAAATATATGATTAATGCTAAGACTAACCCATGTCCCATCCACTTGCACAATAAATCATTTAATTTTATTTATTAAAACACCTATTTTCTTCACAAGGCATATTCCCAAGGAATATGCCCTCATTAACTCCCTTTGTTTGACTTTTTTCCAAACAAAATTCCCCCCAAATCCCTAAACCATATTCATTTATTGCCATTTTAAAATTTGAAATGGTCACATTAGCTAAAACTTGCACAATCATGGGCCAATAACATTGTGACAAGTGGCTCTCTCCTATTTGATGGGATTTAGTCCCACATTTTTCAATCTTGGCCTCTCCTCTCTCAATCTCTCCTATAAATTCAATACCTTTTCTCTCATTTTTCATCTACATTTGGAAACATTCTCACTATAAGCAACTTGAGTTCACTTTGCATCTCTTTGTCTATCATCTTCATTCAAGCTTATCAAGGATTGGGAAATGGCTCCTTCACATACCAAAGGTGCACCAATCCAATATGGGATAGGAATGATTCATATTTTTGCATTGTTTTCA
This sequence comes from Sequoiadendron giganteum, assembly GCA_007115665.2. Classification (NCBI taxonomy): domain Eukaryota; kingdom Viridiplantae; phylum Streptophyta; class Pinopsida; order Cupressales; family Cupressaceae; genus Sequoiadendron; species Sequoiadendron giganteum. Next base: position 209,481,305 of record CM021108.1, on the reverse strand, counting down.
TTAGTTGCATTGTTTAAACATGATTCTATATTTCATAGGGATGTTGAGTTTGTTGATTTAAACTAACTTATGCTAACAACATGAATTGGTTTAAGTCTCTCATGCAGATTTTACCATCCACAAAATGGCACTAGAAGGAGGGCATGTCCCTTATATTTCTTTTTGTTTTCTTGACATAAGTCTTATTAATTTATCCTATTGCAGGTTCTCATAGATTTTATGAGGTAGATCGCAGTGTTTTCATGAACATGATAATCTTTGGTGTAGAGTGTGATATAATGCTAGATTACATCTTCTACTTTGTATTGTAAATATATGAATTATTGGTATTAAATTTTATGTGCCATTCTCTCTGGTATAGCAGAAACATACTCATCTCCTTTATGTCTATGTTACATATGATCATTCTTGCAGCTGTCAAGGATACGTTATGATAAATTTTGAATGAATACCTTTTATATCAGCATTACATTATGTTCATATCTGTATACATGCATTGATAATGACACATTCTTTTGTGGGAGATAGGATCTTTTCTGACCTTTTCATCTACATCAATGAGCATATATTTCTACTTTTCTAACTTTTGATAGCTATATGATTTCATTTAATATGGACCTGAGCTATGAAATTAGGATTTTTTTTTACTCTTTCACATCTGCTGTGGCAATATCTATGATAGATATAACGTGGTCCATCACTTTGAGATTGTTTATCTGTGAAGGCATGGTTTTAGGCCATATTTTCAAAATTAGAAAGCAAACAGTGGAAGTCTTTGTGGCTGTATTCCCATTTACTGTTTGAAGGAAGGTCTCAAATTATTAAGTCAAGTCTTTGAAAAGTTATTTAGAACTCATAAATTCACTTTTTATTTTACAGATGCCAAGTCATGTTCTTATTTAAAAGGTAAACATTGGAAGACTCTGTGGTTGTATTCCCATTTACTCTGTATGTCTACTGTAAGAGTTAATAGGTGGTTTATAGCATAGTGTTTTCTTAGAACAAAAATTCTCGTGCCTCTTGAGTACTCGCACGTTTTGCTCACATGTTTATCACAACATTCATCCTGAACTGCCAAATGGCAACGTATTGAAAGAATGTCTAAGCAAGTATTTATGTTGTGCCGCACACCCAAGGATTGCATCTGATTAAAAGCATGAGACCTTCATTGCCCTGCTCCTTAACCACAAATCTGACAATCGCTGCATTCTATATTACTGCCACACTACTGTCACTATCCTTGCTATCATTTCGCCACACCAAATTTTTCATGTCACTATCATTTATGTTGATGGTTCTATAAGTCTAAGGATAATGCATTAAATGTGTGTGAAGGGGGCAGAGAGGAGAAGCGTTTAAATCAGTTTACATGTATGAAAGATTCGGCACTGTTTATGCAGGTGACAATTTGCACCTGCATAAATAGTGCCATTAATGGGCATCTGATCCCTATGCCCGTGCAAACCCCCTGCCACCCTGCTAACGGTTTCCTGTTGTGCCATCCACCTGTTGTTGTCTACCAGTCCTGCCGTCCTACGGTTGTCCCATCACCTCCACGTATTTCCCTCTTAAATTATATTTGAAGTTTGCGGAGCAACTTTGGTCCATGCACGGTGAAGATTATTGGATAGGGTATGCAAGGCATGTAATTTTTTTTGATTGGTGCAAATACACGAAGAAATCTATTGGGATGGGCATTTTATAAGATTTACTGTTCATTTTCACCTTAAATTTTGGCCCTTCTTTGATGAGAGAACGAGTCAAAGGTCAATTTTTTAAGTTTTGAAATAATATAATCATTTATCATTTATAATAATATCGTTAATAAAGTGAATGATAACCTTAGTGTTTGTAAATATTAATTACCTCGGGATTTCTTAATTATTTTAGTATATAATTAGGTTAAAATGGTGAACTATCAGTGCTTGGTTTTTTATTAGTAAATTGCATTTTTTTAATGTTTTTTTAAAAAGAAGGAGAATGTTTCTAGGGATATGTGAGTATTTTCTATCTCTTTTTAATTTATTTTTTAATTTTCTACAGTTGCTTTTTTCTACTAAAATTAGTTATAAATTATTTTCATCGGTTTTGAAACAGTATAAAATATAATTTGGGGTTGATTTGGAACCATGTTGGAGATAATTTTTGTTTGAGTGTGAGAAGTTGAAATTTACTGAGCACGTTAAACTAGCAATGGCACCTTGGTGTGCAATGGGTATGTGGAAGAGGTGTGGAAGGTCAATTAGGGAAATAATTGGTTTATTTTTTTGCATACATTTATGTAGTACATGTGGCATTTAGAAAATGATATTTTTATTATTATTATTATTACTATTACTATTACTATTATATAATTTATTTTATTTTATATTTTTATGTTACATTATTATATTAATGATTGGATTATGTATTATATTATATTATATTTATACTATTATTATATTGTATTATATCATAATGCTAATTGAATGAGTTTGGATTCTGGATCAATTGTTAAGATAAGGGTTGAAATCAAATAAGTAGTGTATATTGTTAGTTTTATATTATTATTATATAATAGTATTAATATATAAATTATTATACTATTCATAATATTGTATTATTACTTTGATATTACTATTAAATATTAAATATTTTATTTTATTTATAATATTATAATTTATTTTTTATTATATTAACTATACATTATATATTAATTAGGGTAAAGGATGTCGTAATGTTAAAATCTATATGTGTTCATTATTATGATCTTGGCCGTAATTTTATTTTAAGAAAATCCTAAAAAGAAAACACAACAAACGATAAATTTAAAAGGTGACGGAAAATGATAGGAAGTAATGAATGCTCGGGATTAATTTAACCATATTGCATTGTTTTTCTTTACTTTGATTTCAATTATTAACTTGCAATTTTCAAATAGGACACCCCTTCGCTTAATAAATAACAACACTTTACATATAATTAAAATAACTATAACTATTGTAGAGATGTTATTTTATAATATATAATATTAATATTATAGTTATTGATATATATAATATATTTTTTATATATACACCTCTCTCTATATAAAGTTGTCTCCCTCTCTATCTTTTTTCTTTCCTAATCTTTTCAAAGATCATTTTTTTATTTATATATTAATTTGATTTCATTTATATAAAAATATATTAATTATTAATTATAAAAATTTCATATTTATATTTAATAATTTTTATTAGAGAATATAATATATAATAATAATAATATAATCTATATATACTATTATATAATAGTAAATATAATTATATTATATATTTAATCTGTATTATATAAAAAATATACAATATATAATTATATTTTGTATTATATTAAAATATAATAATTATTAATTATAATAATTTTATATATGTATTTAATAGTGTTGTTAAAGAATATAATATATAATAATAAATAACATAACTATATTTTTTAAAAATATTTTTATTATCCTAGTATATACTTAACTATGTAGGTAAACGATGCTCTAATCTTAAAAACCTAAATGTGTTCATTATTAGTATCTTGGCCGTAATTTAAAAAAAAACAGGAATTATAGAAAAAAACAACATTAAAAAATTAAAAAATAGTTTAGAAAGAGATAGAAAATACTCACAGGTCCCTCCAAACATTCTCCCTCTTTTTAAAAAAAAATTAAAAAAATACAATTTACTAACCCAAAACCAAGCGCTATAGTCCGCCATTTTAACCTAATTATATACTAAAATAATTAAGAAATCCCGAGGTAATTAATATTTACAAACACTAAGGTTGTCATTCACTTTATTAATGATTTTATTATAAATGATAAATGATTATATTATTTCAAAACTTAAAAAATTGGCCTTTGACTCGTTCTCTCACTAAAGAAGGGCCAAAATTTAAGGTGAAAGTGAACAATAAATCGTATAAAATGCTCATCCCAATAGATTTCTCCGTTTATTTGCACCAATGAAAAAAATTTAAATGCCCCAAAAAATGATGAATGACTGATATTATTTTTACTTTCTTGCATACCCTATCCAATAATCTTCACCATGCATGGACAAAATTTGCTCTGCAAACTTCAAATATAATTTAAGAGGGAAATTCGTGGAGGTGATGGGACAGCCATGACGGCAGGACGGGCAGATAGTAGCAGGTGGACGGCACAACAGGATACCATTAGCAGGTGGTAGGGGGTTTGCACGGGCACAGGGATCAGATGCCCATCGATGGCACTATTTATGCAGGTGCAAATTGTCACCTGCATAGACAATGCCGAAAGATTCTAGGTGCTGGAAATAACGGTGGAATTTGGCTTTTATATCTACGAATCATAGTTAATTGAAAGCTTTTAACATTTAATTAGGGAACATTCCATGCATATATTAAATCGATGGTATTCCATGAGATCATATTTCTTAGAAGCGTGCTTTTTAGGTTACTATCCTCTCTAATTATATGTGGTCTTAATGTCGATCCAAGCTGTCAATATAAGTAATAGCATAGACACTCACACCTGATAGGATAGTGAGCAGCTGTGACAAATGGAAAACTAAATTATTAGTTTTAAAGCTAGAGATGTAGATTCAGTCTAAGAAGTTGGCATGTAAGTATGGGCCTTAAGTAGTAACGTAGGACCAAGCCTACCACACTTCTCAGGCTGGCAGACGATAATACTTACTCTTGCATTTAAGGATGATGTCAGCAGTCATTTTGAATCTGGTTGGGGGCATAAAGAAGCATAGGCACCAAGTTGGTAGTATCGCTAGCAGTAAAATCAAGGACATATGCCTGGTAGGCTGGTTGGTCCAACTTTAAAAGATCTTGTGGCTGAGTCACGAATTAGCTTGCTAATGAAGTGATGGTAGAATCTATCACATATGCTATAATTAATTTGGCCTACTAAGTTGTTGTCGTTTCATGTTACTGTGATTTAGATGTCTCTTTATGAAAATAAATAGGCTGATTTCATAGGGTTTCTAGTGAGGGTACTGTTTGTCAATGAAAGCAATGATAGACAATGTTGTTTGCACTCGTATAGTCAAAATTTTAGGCAGATCAGTCAAAGAAATGTAATAAGGCAGGTAACATTTTGCATAGTTGGTAAAAAAATTCATCGATGGTAGTTAAAGTACATGAAGGCAAGAACTAAGTAAGTAGCAAGTATAATCACTTGGAACATGTTAAACTATTCACACTTATGGTTGTGGGTATGAATGAAAAGAATAGAGGGAATGTAAGAAGTTGTACATTCCACTCTTAAAGCAAATCTTATCTCATAATCACCATACCCACCATGCAATCTACCTAGATTTTGTGTTGCTGATTTATGACATCTTGTAGGCTTAGGAGGATGGGAATCAAAATCTTTATTTGTTCACATTTAACTACTTGGCTAAATTTGGTTTGCTAATGCGGATTATGTTGATCATTGGTATAATTCTAAATATTTTTAAACTAAAAGCTTTGATGTTATGGGAAGGCTATGGAAAGTACGGGTTCTTATTAATGTTTTTTTTTCTCTTCATTCATTGGTCCTTAAAATCATTTTATTATTTGAATTGAATGCTTAAAGATGAGTTTAATTAATGATTTGGTCTTCAAGTAGTTTGTCTCTTTTGTCTTAAAGGAGGATTTTGTTTACACAAGGACTTTTCAAATATTGAAGCATTGGAAGCAATAGTTGAAGAATCTTGGACTGAAAGAAGATTGAAGCCTTAAAACTAGAAGTTAACAAAGCATTTTTAAATGCTTGGAGTGTCCATTTTCTACTCTCATTTTCTATTTTAAACCAACTCACATTTCTTTTTGGGTTTTAAAATCAATCAGTGATTTGACCTTTTCAAACTTGGTTAAAACTAAACATTAGAAACCTACTACATTTCAATTTGGGCTCTAAAAATTGGACAAGGCAAACTTTTCATATCTCATTTTGGTGTTTTAAATGAATCAAATCATTTCTTTGTGGAATTAAAATGAATAAGTGTTTTTCATGTTTTGCAATCTTTTTCAAAAATTAATATCATTTAAAAGGTGTATGTGCTTCTCTCACGCTTCATGACGATCTTGAGAATCAAAATTCTTTTGGTGATATTAGTTTGTTTAGTAGATTTCCTTCACATTTCGATTTGAGAACTTAAAATTGAAAAACATATTTTGCGAGTGTGGGTAAACTTATTGCAAGTGTTCTCCCTTTATTTCTAAACAAAGGTTGATCAAACTACGAATATGTTTACTCGCTTTTGTTTAGCTTAGAGGGACTGCCTTGTGGGAAGAAATACTCACCCAAGGGAACAACCCAACCGGTAACACACTAAAGCCAAGTGTATTTCCAGCCGGGATATAAAAGTGGGTACTAGAACAAAAGTCAATATCATGCGGTTGGCTTCGACGAGAAGGGCATCAATGGTCTCTCACCGCATGGGTCAACCTCCATGAATGGAAAGTCCAAAATAAAACCCCTTGTTTAGAAGGCCAAATCCTTATCTATTTTTTTGGTGCAAAAGGTCATGTCCTTTGAAGTCGCCCCATGTTATACATGCGGTTTTGTTATAAAGATGAATAGTATACCATGGGAGATTCATGGGTATTGATGCTTGGCCAACCTGAGAAGTGTGTGCCGTGGAGGGGAGCCAGTGTGGTCAAGCATCTAGTCATCTGCACAAAATATGCGTAGTTAGATTCGTCCAAGTGGGAACCCAACAAAATATTGTCTCTTCATCCTAGGGTTGTACATGTGCTAGGTAGGAAAATACATTGCTTGGGTCTCAAAATAATTGAAAAACAAACATTCACAGAGAGCTTAAAATTTCAAACCCCTTGGAGGAAACAAATATCCTTGACGAATTTAAGTATTCTTTCTTTCCCTAGGGATCATATCCGTAGAGGTTTCTAAGTGCTTGGATTTTATCATCATTTTTTTTCACTAAGGTCAACCTAGGAAATTTTTGCCCTAATTTCCTTGATTTCCACATAATGGACCTTGTGGGATGAAAAAGAAAGTGGGGCACTAGACATGCAATTTGAAACATAATCAAACAAGTGCTTTTGGTAAAAAGAACCAAATCTAAGCAAGATAACAGACAACTGGACCGCACATGTGCTTGTTCTCTTTTGGGTCACATGGTTTTCATGCAAACATTGGTTTCTTGGTTTGAATTAGTCTTAGGGAAAACCATGTTCTTCAAAACCTTGGTCTTGTAAACAAGTCCTTCTTAGGTTCATCTAGGATCAAGTCAAACACTTCACCCCCTCCAAACATTTATCAAATTCCATTTCATTAACAAACTCTTGGGAACTTTGAAAACATCACTTATGCTAGACTTTTAGGAAAAATCAACATCACCTTGTTTGACTTAACGCACCTAGTCAAATTATCAATCCGCTTGAACAAATTTTGCCTCTAGGATAATGCAACTTCCTGAGGTCTACTAGTTCATGATCGCTTTGATTGGATTAACACACTTAGCCAATTCATTCTCTTATGCGAGTTTTTCCTAGGATAACACAACTTCCTAGGGTTTACAAGTTCACCATCACCTTTGTTTGACTTAACACACTTAGTCAAATTTTCATCAATCAAAATAAAATCAAAACAAGTCCTAAAGTCTAGCATTGATCCAAAGTTCCTAAAAGTTAAACACCCATATCACTCACCCCTTTCATCCTTCATCTCATCATTGGTACTAAACACCTTAGAGGTTCACTTTCGCAACAAGGTCAAAACATAAGAAAAACATGGAAAATCAACTTGATTCATACATCATGAGTAATCCAAGTCAACCAAACTATCCAAGCCTTACAATGCCAAATGATTTTCAAAACTTGCATTTGTACAATCCATACATGGGATCTTTATCTCCTCCAAACCTTAATGGTACAACAAATGTGAGTTTTCCCAATCTAAATTTTGGAACACCTTTCCCTTTGGTAGATTTAAATCAAAGTCAAAACTTACAAATCTATCAACCAAACAATCAAGGCATGAGCCTTCCCCCTTTACCAACTTTCAATCAACTGAATCTAAGTAACACCCCCTTCATAAGTCAAAGCATCATATCAAATCCTCCAGTTGTGCCATTGATATCACAACAACAAATGGCAATCATCTAAGCAACCCCAACAATCAACACCATTACCAATCCACCGCCACCACCGCCAAAACACAACATGACAAATTCATTCTCCATCATGTTGCAAGTTGCTTGACAAGCCGATCATCAAAAGGTGCTCCAAAACCAACAAGCTACCCAACAAGCTACACAAGCCACACAAGTTATGCAAGTGACACAAGCAACCCAACAAGCACAGGCTCAAGCTCAAGCCCAACACCAAGCTCGGTAGACGCAAGCAAAATTTTGAGCACTATTACAAGCAATCCATCAACAAATGTATCAACAAGTAGCCCAACAAAAGCTTTGTTGGAACAATAACAACACGACCAACAACCAGCGTTGTTGGATCAATAACAAACGCATGAATTACTCCCATAATAAATCTTGCAACAAATTCCCACCACAATCATTGAAAATGATGATCATGTTGAAAATGTCTCTACATCACCTAATGAGTCAGAGGAAATATCTCTTAAACATATTCTAAAGCTTGATCAACATCTATCACCAAGGTCTAACAATGGACCTTTCCAAGATATATTGACATCCTTTGACCTCATGGTTACAGATATTGAAGAAATCCTCAACTCACCATTTGATCCAAGTCCACTCAAAGATCAAGACGATATTGAGCCACTTCCCATGCCTTATGATGATGTCCAAGAACCCTTTGAAAACAATCCATCCTTTGAAATTGACCCATGTCAAGAATTTGATCCAAAGCATGTCGAAAGTAGTTCTAAAATCACTCAAGATCGAGAATTTATATCTCCGAGATACTATAATGATCTAATGGGAACTCTCCTATCTATACAAGATATCACAAATAATGATCATATCCATATAGCACATACTCCTCCATCTACCCATGAGATGCTTTCTTTGGATGGACACGTGGATGATCGTCATTCAAAACAAGAGTCGCATACTCTTATTGAGGAACAAGAGTCTCCTACTCCTAACATTTGTACACAAGACGAAGATGTAGAAAAATTTGGAGACATAGCAAAACCAAATCATGAAGAAGACTTCTACAAAAGTTGTGAATCAAAAACCTCTTGTGAACTCCTAGCAGAAATAGATCATGAAGAAGGCTTCTACAGAAGTTGTGAATCAAAAAAATCATATGAAAGAATATCAAGAATGAATCATGAGGAAGAATTTTACAGTGAATCTTCAACACTTCTTGATGAAGCATTACAATCTGATATCTCACAAGATCAAGCCAAAGATATCAATCAAGAAGTCATCCCACATGCGGACGATCCTATCACTTATAAATTTGGATCACTTACCTTTCTTAGGGCAAGCTATCTCATCAATAAAGAAGCTGACACTTTTGAAGGCCCACGACAGAGCAGAGAAGGATTAGCACCCTACTTCCAAGATGAATCATATCCTATTGCAAACAAAATGTTTCTACAGATGAATTATCAAGGCAGAGGATTAGGCCTACAAGAACAGGGTATCCTAGAACTAGTGTAGATTGCTGGCAATCCTAAGCATCAAGGCCTTGGTTATTCGATAGTCAAGGGATATGAACATATCAATGATAATTCCACAAAATCGGGGGAAACTTTGTCACAAGCAAACGTCAACATAGGGAGCACAAAGAATCCTTATGATGAAACCAATGTCAATACTACAACCCATCACATCATAAATCTCCATCCACTCATCACCCCATTCACGAATTGGGACCAACAACAAAAGAAAGATTTGAATCAAAGCAAGAAGAATATCATCAAAGAAAAAGAAGCAATAAAACATGAAGGACAAATCAAATACAAGTGGATGCCAAAGAATACAAAGAATGATTATCCCTATCAAACTCCATCAGTCAAAGAAACTATGGGGCAAAATAAACAAGGGAAAATTATCCATCAAAGATGTCCAAAAAATAAAAAGAAAGCTTCTCAAGCAACGTACAAGGTATATCGAGTTGTTGGTCCTAATTCCAAGCACACTTCTGTATCCACCCATTATTCCTCATCTTCCCAAGTTTAGAGAGTCAAAGGTTCCAAACTGCTGACCAATCCATCTTTTATACTTAAACATGCTTCATCCACGCCTCCATGCATGATATCCAAATCTCACATTGACCATGTGTTGGCAATGACCCTTCATCATAAGGATTCAAAAGGCACTCTATCTTGATGTGCACACAAAAACAAAGTTAACTCTGGTGTCAGCAAAGCAAATCAAGAATCTCTAAATTTGCTTTCAAGTGCACATATCTTGGCAAAGTAGCTTCTTCAAGCAGGATATCGATGGCACATTATGACATAAGCATCAATTTCAGTAGTACCAAGTGATTCAACATTAGCTTAAAATCTCTCAGAAAATACAAAAAAAATCAGAAAAAGGATTGAAAAAAAATCATCCTCTAGTGAAAACCATTTCAGTGGCACTTTGGACAAGTACCATGATGAAAGTCTGGCAAACATGCATCATGTGTAAAATCGAGCATTTGCGTGTGCCAGTTTAGTTGAAAGCATCTGATCACATCCATAATAAAGCCAACATTCCAGCCATATCATCCATTCATCCATGAACTGTTTATCCAACCCATTACCATCTATCTACCTTATCTTGATCTTGATAATATTTTGGAGTACATTTTACACTTGTTTATGGTAAGCATCTTGACATGGGTCATTTTCATTGATCCCATCTAAGCCTTAAAGCATTATCCAAATGAGAATCCTTTGAACAAATACCTTATCTTATCACAAGATAATCCATATCCATTCGTCCATCCGTCTATCCAAGAATCCACCCATGGTCTTTCAATCATTGTTAGACATTGGAGGAAAATATTTGCATCTTGCTTCGAGAATAAATATTGATATATATCATCCAAATTATGTGCTGATCTGAACATTGGCAGACGTAAAATCAAATTGGTCAAAGCATTTGTGAGCATCAGTCCAAATCCCTAGCCCATGGCATATTTTGATAGCAAGACCATGTTCCTTATCAAGCTTTATATTTCATCGAACATCAATCCAAGCAATCCATATCAGTTGCATCTAATGTGTACTTTAGCGTCACATCAAAATCATCAAAGCTATTTTGTTCCAAATCAAGCTTCATCAATCTTGATCAATCGAATACAATCAATTATCACCTTGTTTCATTTAACACACTTAGTCAAACTATCATCTTTTGCACGAGTTTACTCTAGGATAACACAACTTCCTAGAATTTACAAGTGCATTATCATCTTATTTGACTTAACACACTTAGTCAAATTATCCAATCCATCATCAACTTGTTTGACTTAGCACACTTAGTCAAACTACCCCCTCGTGTACGAGTCTACTCTAGGATAACATAGCTTCCTATAGTTTACAAGTGCGTTATCACTTTTGTTTGACTTAACACACTTAGTCAAACTATCAATCCATCAATCTGATTGATCAACATTAAGCTTGGTTTTCAACAAAATCCCAAAACAATGCATCCAAGGTGCAACTTGAACCATTTGCTCAATAAAAAAAACATTGAGCCCAATAAATCTAAACTCCCCATGATAATCCAAACACCTCATTGCCATAAGGGTTTTGGAAAACATAGAATAAAACTAAGAAGCATCAATCTCCCTATAGCACCATCCCTCTTGGAAAGCCAACCGAATCTCCACCTTTGAAAGAGAGGGCTCCCCTCTATTGGAGAGGAAGAAATGGATCCCCAACCCACCAGAACCACTTCACACTGGCCCACAAAAGCTCCACCTCAATAGGTGTAGGGCCCCAACCCTATGAGCATCAATTATGGTTATGATTCCCATTAGTGGCTTCTATTATTATTGGTTAACCTCATCAACATGGTGAAATAGATTATTATATCTTGATATTGAAATCTGGTGGTATATGTTGTGTAGAGTGTAAGATGTGATGTGTGTCACATGAGACATAAGGATATAATGTAGGCCATTTTGTGAATTTAATCAATGCCATGAGTATGATTCAAACTATAGAAATAATTAGTTAACTATTGTTTTTATTACTCCACTATTCAATTCATGCTATAGTAAAGAAAGGATCTCTGAATGGTGTAGGGAAGAAATTCATTACCTTTTAGTTTAGAATTGTAGCACTATTATGTATAATGATAGTGGAAGGATTGTATATTTTGGTTATAAGAATTATACCTTCATTTCAAGACTATTTCTATGCACATGTATTAACCTATATTAGTGATTTTTCTCACTTATGATCGTACTTCGATAATTTGATTTTTGGAAAGAAAACCATTTTACCACTATTGATTTATTGTCTTGATTTGATAATTATGTTGTAGCTTCTTCATTCACAATAAAAAGGTTGAATTTATCTTAACACTTGGATTAGTACTATGGGAAGACATTCCTTGAATTCATCTAGATGTTATTTTGAACATTGTCAATATTACCTTCTATGTAATAGCCAAGGATACCTTTAGAATTAAAGTTGTAAAATTCCTAACATTGAGTGGCAAGAATTGGACATTCTTATTTATAAGATCAGGTGGATCTCGTCCAAGTCATTCTCATCCAAGGGGAGCATGGAAAATATGTTGAGGTAATGTAAACTCTAATATTATCAAAGTGATGATATGCATGTGAATGTTTCATTTCAATTATTAATTTTATCATGAACTAACAAGTATTCAAGTAAATGTAAAAGTCAATATGGGAAACGAGAGAATCTTGAGGACCCTAGTCATGCCACTTCACAATGTGCAGTAATGTGTTGTTTTGTTTCTGGTGTGTTAATGTAAGGGTTGTTTTTCAAGGTCGAAGGTGGACTTATAATTTCATTTTTCTTAAAATTTTATTGGTGGAAGGGATGAAGTATGTTAGGTGGGAAATTATTGTCCAAAATGATTATCCATGTTAGGACTGGGAGATTTCAATATGTTTATATTGGAGGGTTTTTCTTTTCTTTTATCTTATGACAGTTTTTATGGGACAAGGTGAATTTGTTCATATTGTTATAAACTGTTATTGTATGGCTCCTTGTGGCTGTGAATTGGAATTTGCTAATTATGACTGGTTGTGGGTCTTGCTTGAACATCTATGCATTCATTTCTTGTTTGAACACCTTTGCATCCATTTCTGGTTCAGATCTTGTTTAAAGGGGTACTTCATGTGTGATATGAAACTGGTGAAATATGTGTGTATGAAATGTACTATTTAGGGTCCTCATACGCTCTCTTGGCCAGGGGGTAATGGTGAGAGCCACAAGGCTTGATGACCCATTTACAGTTGGGTGGAAACTGGCCTACTCTCCTTTTTTTTCTCTTGTTTTCATCCTTGTTGTGAACAGGTATCAGGATACAGCTGGGAATTCTCCTCTTGAAGTACTCGACCCCTTAGCCTCTTTTGAGGTTATGAAATTTCATACAATAAAAGAAATACTGTGAAGAATAATTCCATTTGTATGACTGTCAATAAAATCTATGAAGAATAACTCTATTTTCAGGACTCTGTATAAAATTTGTGTAAAATAATTCTGTTGTTTGAAATCATTACCCTAGTGGACGATGGTTTTAAATATTGTTGTAATAGGGTGAATAGTAGCTCTCTATATAAATGATTGTCACAGAGTAAGGTTCAGTATGAAATTGGGTCAAGAGCCTTCTTATACTGGTTTATTTAGGTAGCCTCCTCCAGTCAAATTTTTTTACGAGTACTTGTAAAATGGCTCATGCACCCTATAATGGAAAACCAAAGAAATTAATAGTTAACTGCATTATTGTATGGCTGTAAACAGTAATATAATTATTTCAAGCGAAAATCAATTCCCTAAGTTAAAATAGAGAACCCTCGCCTCATTGACTGTTTGAAATACTCTTGCTTCCATTTTAGGACAAACGTTATGGATAAGCAGTCTGTTATTGCTGAAATTAATTTTTAGCTACCCAAGATTTAAAACCCCCCATGCAATGCCTGTCAGATGTCGAGGATTTTGTTAGGAAAATCTGGGGGCGCGAGTAAGATGGAAGGAGCATGTGGCTTCCTTGATGCTACATTGGGCTTCCCTAGCAGGCCCCACCCTTTTGTTGTCGAACCAAGACCTCACTCAGGCAATCTAGAACTGCTAATACGGGTATATCTACCTACAAATTGTCGAGTAATCTAATCTCCATAGTTTTGACTGCAACACTACAACTTTTGGGTTGTCACTACGGTAAACACTAAAAGAATCTGCAGTGAAAGATGTATGTACATATTCTATATAAATGCCTCCATAAAAAAACATAGTAATCTCAATTTATTTTGAGCCAGTAAAAGATGCAACTCCATAATTATGTCAGTGACCATTCTATCTACAAAAGAAAACACACAAAATAAGAGGCATATCCAGATCCCTTATGCTCGACCTTGTTGCTTCCTGAGTATAATGCAAAACAGAAAATTATATATATAGAGAGAATAAAATATAATTTGATTACAGTAGAATGCTGAGCGCCATTGATAGAATATGCAGCTCCGAAAATTTGTTAGGACATCCACTACTATTCCTTGCAAGAGGGAAACACAATGAAATAAATTTGGAGACACAAAAAAACAAAATAAAAATGTATAAAATGTCCTCAGATCTCGACTCCTAAACGCTATTTCTGGAGTGCAGCATGGGAGTGGAATGGAGGAAAGAGGGGTGGCTATAGCGTCTTATGTAGAGCTCATAAGGCCGCTGCCATAAAGAACTCATGAGCAGCCCTAAAGCCGTCCAAGAAAGTTGCCAAGCAGCTGTGCGGAGGTAAAAATTCTAGGGTTAGGGCGTTGCTTGGTTAGAATATAAAAACAATAAAAAGAAAGAAGATTAAATTACTCTCATGTTTAATGCCCATGCCATAAAGAATTCGGGCATGGAAACATTTTTCCTTTCCATATATACTCTTACCTAAATAAATAAGTGGAGGAAAATAAATAGTTGGAGGGGGCTAAGTTTAAAGAAAGCATGAATATTTAATTTATACTATATAGACATATAAAATTATAAAGTCACTCTAATAAGATAAAACAAAAAAAAAAGCAAGGAGATACAAAGTAAGGAGCATAAGTAAATATCTTCATATGTTTGAATTAAATTTAAAATATATAAAGTAAAGTAATAATTGTGATTATATTTAAGATATGTGATGTAAATATCTTTATATGTTTTTTTTAATTTAAATTTAAAATAAACCAAAGTAATTATAGTGGTGATATTTAAAATATATCAAGTAAAGTAATATATTTATATGTTAAATTGGGTTTCACTTAGAATTATATAAGAAGTAATATTAGTGGAAATTATCAGTTCAATATAATAATAATAATATCATATAAATATGTTGGCATTTTTAATTTGGGGGATATCGAAAACACTAAGTTCAAATAAAATAGAAACTAATATAAAATCGATTGCATTGATCATAGTAGTATACTTCCATCTATTCTGTAATAAAACTTAAACAATTAATTCCTCGTGATAGCTTAGAGTCAAGATGGTGGTGTGTTATTTTCGAACCAACAACATTGCAACCCTAAATTTAGAATGAGAAATTAAACATCAAGTAAACCATATTAGCTTGATATCAATTGGGTGGTCATCTAATAGATTCCTTCATAACTTAGATTATAGAACCTACCCTATGTTCGAGTTTGAGGGTGAGCGTGATGGACTCTGCACACCCGAAGTCATTTATCCCCCACTCACTACTCTCAAGTGACATGTTGATGACGATGTTGTATGTGCAATTCTCCTTGATGCAGGTAGTATTCAACCATGCAAGTGCATGGTTATAGAATGTTAGTGTTTTAGTGTGCACATTGTAGCTTTGTTCAAAAAAAAAATTAGTTGTGTTTTTGCCCTTGTTAAAATTTAGGGCATTACGATAGGACAACTACCACCTTCACCTCAATAGAAGAGGGTTCCACCTCAAAAGGAACAATCTCCCCCTCTATAAGAGACATTAGCTGGAGATCCCTATGAAAAGCAACTTCAGTAGGAAGGGCAGCCATATCCTCCTTTAGCATCAAAAGCAATGGGTACAAACAAGAAGGATCACAATACTCCTCACAAGATTCAAAAACATGGACCAAAGGAAATGACCCATTAACCAACATACTAGCACTAGCCATAACCGAGTTCATTAAAACCATAAGTGCGTTCAGCTAGAAACCAAAAACACCCTTCTTAAAATAAAAAAACTCCATGCATAACAAAGAACTTCACCAAATCTAGCAGAATCACAACAGAAAGGTTATACAACAACATGTTCTCAACATAGATTATGCTAGCATAATCTCTCAAAAGCAAGATCACAAAAAGAGGAACCCATAAATAAAAAATAGACCCCCACAACAAAGAAATCATAACAAACCAATGGAGCCAAACGACAAAAAGGGGACTTTCATCATCAACACAACCATACTGAAGCCTCACGAGTAGAAGAGAAAATAGAAAATATGCCTTCAACCACTCTGCAAGCCACTCCAACCCCAACAACAAGGCATAGCAGGGATCAACATGAACAAACAACTCCAACCCCCAACAACAAGGCATAGCAGGGATCAACATGAACAAACAGTAGAGAAACCAACCTGGTGACCACCACATCCAACACCACCATCATCCCCACTAAAGCATCACCCATAAGGTGCTAGGGAAATGTAGGAGAAAAGTGTAAAATACAACCCTCCAAACGAAGCCAAGACCTCTATACCTGAACCGAAGGAAGCCAGAAAACAAAGGCTGCAAACCAAGAACCAACAGAGCCCAACAAATGTTGGGACAACCAAAAACTCACTTCATGCACAACTACATGCAGTCACCAAGACCAAACCAAAACCTAAATGAAGAGAACAGGAGCAAAGAAACAAACTCTGCATCTCCATAATTGCCAAAGATGGCCTAAGAGCAGAGTGCCAGTCTCCAAAGAGAGACATCCTTCCACAAACGAGAAGAAAAGGGGCTTTCCATCCTCAGCTCCTCCAAGTCTCAAACACCTACCTCCGAGGCACTTCCCACCTAGACGTGCCAGAAAACATCAGCACCTACTAGATAAGACCCCTGGAAAGAATAGCAAGCCAGCCGAGAAAACTTCCACACCCACCCAGAGGGTAGGGACACTTAGAAAGACCACATGGAATAAAAAAAAGAACCAAGTAATAACAAGCCTGCCCAACAAAAATGAGATACAAACCTCTGGCCGTCACAGGACAGACCAAGAATGATCCCAACAGGTGACAGGAAAAACCACAAAAATATTAAAGCATGGCTAACCAAACATAGATAGATCTGCAAACAACGCACACAACCAACAAACACAAAAAGAATAAGCCATAAGACCTCAAGAGAGAAGGAGGCCGCATCGTCATCTTCTAGATCGGAGCTCCCATCGCCATTTCCATCGGGAGATTTCAAACTCCCAGAGTTGCTCTTCTTCCCACCCACACCCTTCTTCCACTTCGCCATGCCCATTTTTCCAGCTACTAGAATTGTATATGAAAATAGGGTTGTTACCCACTTTTCCTTTTGGAGAATTCTTGGTTAAGTATTGAGGAGAGGAGAGAAAGAGTGGTGAGAAGGGAGGCATGAAGGAAACTCTTGCATTTTGAAGTAGAAGATTCAAGCTTGGTATCATGGGAGGAAGGAGACTCATCTTTACAAGCTATATAGTGAGATAAGTCTTTTTTTTCTGAAAAGTTTTGAGTGGTTTTCATTTTATGATGTTACTTAGTTATTTAGTTGTTTTTGGGAAATAAAGTAGGGTTGAGAGTTCTTTTCTTTGAAGTAGAATGTATATGTGAATATGGGCGATTTTTTTGTATAAAATTTTAAATCTCTTGAGGTGTGTATGGAGACCCCATTATCTTGTGTCGAATATAAATTTGTTTTCCTGGATGTATAGCTAGAGCCAATGAGGCTTCATGATGTCATTATGGTAGGGGGGAGAGAGTCTAAGTTCCTTGGTATGTAAATCCACAGTTTCTTTTCTTTCAATAATAATGGTAATGCTACAACTTTCAATTTCAAAAGATGAGTTTCACATCTATTCAATGAAAGAATTAAAAAACTAATATGGTTTATTTCATGTACATGCAAAACGATTGTCTTCTCAATGTTATTAGCAATATTTCAAGTAAAATATATTTTAAGTTTTTATAGGAAAAAATATTTTGACTTCTCTTTCTATTAGAAGGGAATGTGATGCTTTGAAAGTACATCAAAGAGATAGTAGTTGTAATCTTCTAGTTTAAATCCCTTCTTGAAAAGATATATTTGTACAAGTAAATAAATTCTAATTTAGCTATTTATTTGATGAGTCAAATTTATTGTATTCATAAAAGAATATTAATATTAATTTAAGGTGTAGTTTTGAAAGCTAGTGAATTTAAAAAAAAGGAATATAATTCATGCATAAACTAAGGATCCATTCCAATCATTTTTTAAATTAATTAATTTCCTTATGCTTCATACAAGAAATAAGCCTTAAGTTTTAAATAGATAGAAACCAATTTTTTAATTGTAATATCATCATTCAATAAGTCTGTTTTGGATTACCAAACTATTCATTTGCACAAGTAAATATGTTTAGAGTGTTAAGAATAAAATATATTTAATAATGTTAAATTTAAAATCTAAAGTATAAAATTTTAATACATATTTTTGCTTAAGCTATAAATATTTGTTTTAAAATAAATAAATTATTAAAACAAATTATTATTAATTAAAAGAAAAACGGCTACTAGAGGTGTGGCTTGGGGGAGTTGCAACTCCATAAGGTGTAGACTCCCAAACTTTCCAACAACCTCTCTATCTATGCTCAAATGGGGATAGAAAAAAAAACTTCACACAAAAAATAATCCAATATCTTTTAAAAAGGGAAAATGCCATTAACAAAAATATTGGGGTTACATAGTAAAAATAAAACCATCTTTTGTTTATGTTAATAATGCAAAATATGCTTTCAAATCTATCTCTCTGATATAGAGAAAAGAGATAAGGATGACTAGGACAGAGAAAAGGGAATGAAAGAAGAAAAGAAAGGACCAAAAGAAAAAAGAGAAATGAAAGTAAATGAAAAATAATATGATTATACATTATTCTTAATAATTTTGTGTAAGAATTTGTAATTATTTCTTCTCTTTATTATCTTTAATCTATAATTTATAATTATAGATTATTACTATAGATTATATTTTTTAATTATGTTTCTCTTTTTATTAAGTTTATAATCATAGATTATAAATATTTACTCTATTAGTATAATTATAGATTATAAAAATGAATTATAATCTATAATTATACTAATAAAGCAAGATATTTATAATCTATAATCTATGATTATAAAATTTATAAAAAGAGAAACATAATTAAAACCTATAATCTATAATAATAATCTTAAAGATAATAAAAAGAAGAAATAATTACAAATTCTTACATTGAGTTAATAAAAATAATCTATAATCTTATTATTTTTCTTTTTCTTTCCTTTCTCCTTTTTCTCTTGGTCCTCTTTTTTCTTCTTGCATTCCCTTTTCTCTATCCTAGTCATCTTTATCCTAGAACCATGCGCCTCCTTCCTCCTCTCTTCTATCTCTCTCTTTCTAGCTGATCTTGGTCTACAACAATTCATTTTCTCCTTTAACTCTCTTTCATCCTGATGATGGATCACATAGTGTGATTTTAAACGTTGATGACAAAAATAGCTACACAATCGAATCTAGAAATCTTATTCATATAATCTTGATGGATTGTGGAAACTTGGTATCTTTAATAGATAAAATAAACTAACGATCTTCTTATTAATAAAAAAATTATTTAATACATTTTAAACTCTGTACGAGCATGAAAATGAAAATGGGTTGAGGGTTTCCAAATAAATTCTTTGATATGCATTATATATGGTTTAAAATATAGCTTCAAAATGTTGTTAAAATAAAAGAAGTCAAATAAATATGTGCATATACCTGTGAAAACCAAAGATATCAAGTCTTAGAATTTTTACTTCAAATAAAAAAGGCAAAGCTATTCAGATCTGAAGCAGTATTTTTCAAACAAAGAGGAGAAGTATGCTAAAATCTCCATTCTCATAGAGGCTCTGTGGCCATTGCCAAACATGCAATGGCATAGTACCTATCACTTAGCCCAATTATTGTTTATCCCTTTACTTGTGTATACGATGGATTGTGATCGATGCAATCTCTTTTAGGGTTGCGCTGCTTCCATCCTCAAACGTGGAATTTCTGCCACCATAGATCCCATCTAGAGGTCTGAGGGCTGTGGGATCTAAAGTGGGTAGATACATAATTGGGTTAAATCAATGTGCAAATATCATTGCTGGAAACTGACGGTTGACACTGCCTTAAAGATGGCTACCCTCAATTAAAATCTATATTAGAAATACTCATCCTTCATTATAATGTCCTATTGTGACTTTTTTGACGGAAGGAAATAACTTAAGTGGGGAAAACTTTAATGGTTTTTACACATTATTAATAACTTTGAACTAAGTGAATTGATTTTAAATATGAATGCACACTATTAATGGCAACATTACGTTAATAATGATATTAACAACTAGCACTTGCACCAGGAGGGGGTTCAAGAACCACATGGATAGAATTATATAGGTAACTAGAAATTTCAAGGTGGTTTTTTAAAAGAGTTCTCTGTTGTACATTGCAAAGGGAAGTGTGTAGAAAAATTGATGATAACCATTACATTTACAACATCAACAGTAACTTGTATCCATTCAATATTAACTTAATAATTTCAAAAAGGAAAAGTACTAAAACCATGACAAGTGACTTACCTAAACATGTTTTTGATTAGGGGGAAAACTGGTTTTGAATGGACCCGAAACCATTTACAACAAGTTTTGAAGGGACCCGAAACCCAAACTAAAATGAACAAGTTGCTCAAAGAACAGATTCAATAACACCCAGCAGCAACACAGAGATTCAGCTAGCCATAAGCCAACAAACTACCCAACAATCTACATGGATCTTGAACCCCTTGGTTTTGATGGGACCAATAACCCACTTCAACAAGGTTTTGGCAGGGACCTTAAACCCAACAAACCACATTTTAAGGGGGACCTGAAACCCATTGAATCCATTGTCAAGACATACTCCACTGGAAAAAAATGGCGTAGAACCTCTTGTAGTACCACCAAACACAAAAAGCCAAAGCATATTCCACCTCAATAGGAACTGAAACAACAGAAGCTAGCAGCCTGGGAAGCGCCTCCACAAATCCACAAACCCCCTCTCTACTTCTAAAAGAGAGGACTCCACCATAGTAGAAAAGGTCTTAACCTCAAAAGAAGACATGGACTCGAGAAACGGGAAAGAAGCCACCTAGCCTTCAGCAAGGAAGAAAATGACAACCATTGGCAACTCGGGAAGATCGTCCAACAAGAGAAAAAAACCCATCCACCAAACAAATCGAGTCCCCCACCAAATTAAAACCCGGGGAGAGCAAAGAGCTAAGCCCTAACCATAAGCAACAAACTTAACAAAAAACAACTCAGCCAAAAGAGCCACAGAACAAAAGGAAGTAAAGCCTCCCCATAAGCCACAGAGAACAAGGAGGAAACCACCTCCCACTGGAAGAAACTCAATAGGGACCACATCAAGGCAGGGGATTCCCCAACACAAATCCGAAGAACAACCACAACAGCGTCAAGGAGGACCATGTCCCCAATAGCCTCCAAAGTAGATAGTCCTTGAAGCACAACCCTCTCAAGGCACACCAAGCTCAAGGCATAATGCCAAGAGCCCTGTAGAGGAAGAAACCCAAAAAAAGGAGAAACCCCACCACCAACCCAAGACAGATTCTTCCAAAATGACTCCAAAAGATCTTCTTATATCAGAACAAGAGCCAACCCAAAAAAGCTGCCAAGGCACCAAATCCTATCCTCAGCACGCTAGGACCCAGAAAATAGGGACCAAGCAAAACAAGACCCCAAAAGAGGAGTCAAAGAAGCCACCATAGACAAGGCAAAAACCCAAGGAAACGTCATGCAATCAAGAAAAACAAGCCTCTCAGGCCAACGCAAGAGACCCGTCCTGCAACCACAAGAGTAAAAAAAAACCCCAAATCTACATCGTCCTCAAAATCTTCTCCATCTCCCTCCTGAGATTTCAAAACACCAACCCCACTCCTCTTCTCGCCCACATGCTCCATATCCCTTTCTAATTAAATATTTCATAATTATCTTCTAAGGATACTTACCTAAACATGTTGCTATAGCGTACACATTCCAAAAAGAAAAATTACTGAAACTGTGGCAAGTGACTTACCTGAAACATATGACATTATAGAAAATTACAGTTTGTGTACCACATCACATACATAAACCTATAGAAAATTATAGTTTGCATGCCACATCACATACATAAACCTATAGGATTAACATATAGTTTTTTGATATTTGCATGGAATTTTTTTGATATTTACTATATTGGACAAACCTAACAAAGCCCAATATGGTAAAATAAGAAGAAAAAAACTTTAAAGGTTAATTTTTTATAATGCAAGATAATGTAGCTTCCACATCCATCTATGATTTAGTGTAAGGTCAGGTAAAATATTAAACCAATCAAATTGATAAGAGTAAAGAATAGCATAATACATCAACATTTCAAAGCCCTTGAATCGTTAACACATTATATAATTAAGTAAAACCTTAGGGTAAGAAAATTTAGGCCTTGAGATTCCTTAAAACATTTTCATTTTCCTAAATAGAGTTAAGGGTAAGGCACAAGGCAAGGACCTTTTGAGCAAGTAGCAGCAAGGACAAGGCACAAATCTTTGACATTTAGCTTGTGGACATCTCTCTACTTCCTCTCATCCCCACATATCCAACATAATTATAAAATTGGAAGTCATAGGACCTTTTGTGCTCAACAAACTCCCATTTTTTCTTATGGTTAGCTCTATTTTCATTTAGAAACTTCCTATATGCTTCAAGTAAGTCTTCTCTTCTAAGAAAACACGAGTTAAACAAAAAAATCTTTTTGAGGGAAAGTTTTAACCATAAAATCCTTTTGTCAATCTTTATAGCAACCATAGTCACCCAAGATGTGAAATACCATGACAAAGAAAGGGACATCATTTTAAAATATGATTGGTGAATATGTGAACAAGGATATAACTACATTACACATAAATATAGTGAAAGAGAGACGTGAGCACATGTACAAAGATGGAGAGAGGATCTTGATGACTAATATGAGGGTCGAGTTTCTAGATGACTCATATGTACAATAAATGATTTTTTACCTGCACTGAATCAAGATATCTAACTTTGGAAAATATTTTCATACCTAGTAATAACCAAATAGGTTTGTAGAAAGAAGAGGATTATTTATCATATTATGTCTTGCATTAAATTATTATAAAAAAACAAACAGTAGATACAATTGTGTAGTAAAATAATATGTATCACCCAAATGGGCTCATTTTCATGAAAGACCTTTCAGTAAAACCTAGCACTCATGGAATCGGCATAGGCAGGTTGGATGCTCTCAAAAGTTGGGCAATTTTACTTTACACATGCCAATTGCATTTTCTTGAAAGTTTTTGTGTATATGTCAAAGAGTTCAAGTGCCTTCTCGTAATTGCAAAGTCTTACATCCAATATCAACAAAGCCGATGAGAAAAAAATGGACAAAGTTTGCAGGAAAAATATTGTGGAACCCTATCAATGCCAAAAATTCTGTAAAATGAAATGAACCAAAATAAATCTCCCTACATTAGCTGAGGCAATCTATTTATAAGGTGGATATTAAAATATTGGATTTTTCAATTGCAGATAATATTTTTTCTACTTCTTTTTGGCCTTAAAAGAGTATTTGAGGTTCTTTGCATTTATTTATTTATTTTTATTCAGTAAAATCCTACAGAACTGTAAAAATATGAAATCTTATAAAATGCATTGTACTAAATGAAACTATGCCTATTTAATTAAAAACTTAAAAATCATTCCGATTAAATCAAATTAGATTTGCGATAAAAATGACAAGACTCCTGCACAGTTTGGCAGAACACCTGAAAAGATGTGGTCTCTGGGAATGAAATGATTGCAGGATATGCACAAAATGTGTTGGAATTTATTGTTTATCCTGAGCCTCTGCTCATTCATCAATGCCCTTGCTGCCTTCACCTACATGTCAGGAGCCCTTCTGTTTTGGGGATCCTCCCTGCGGCCCTTGACAGCTCCAAAATTTATCAAGGTAGTTGATTTTGAAATCAACATTTATTGAGGTAAGTGATTTCGAATTTTTGAGAGGGAATGTTTTTTTTGGACAAAATGAATTGAAGGCAGATTATTCTGTCAGTTGGAAGAAGACAGTTGGAGAAAAGAGTTGGGAAAAGTTGAGAGAAGAAGTCAGAGGAAAAGATTGCAGCAGCAGACTATGAGAAGAACATTCTCTCTGTTCTCCCAGCAACTCTAGAACAACAACAGCTGTTAGTTATTTTGTAAGAGCAGTGATTGCTCCTGATCATTACCTGTTTGGTTGAGCAGCCTTTGATTGCTCCCGAGAGTTGTAATAGTTTATTGTTCTTAGTTTGTTTTCTATTTTGTTATTTCCAGTTGATTAATAGTGAATCAAAGTTGCATGTCTCCTTGTTGTTTCCGCATTTGAGATTTGGGTATTTCCAGCTTGACTGGAAAACAGAGCAGCAACTCTGTGTTTTGTATTTGCATTTGATTTTTTTGAATCTTGACATGGTATCAAAGCCTTAGGCCCCATTTCCTTGTGAGTTTGGGCATTTGTATTTTCTGAGTGTTGAATTTTTTGTTGTAGGAGACATGGCTGTAGATGAAGCAAGGAGTTGGCAGCAGCCACCGTCCTTTAATGGACAGAACTATGACATTTGGGCTAAGAAGATGATGACCATCATGGTGGCCAATGATTTGTGGGATTTTCTCATAAATGGGTTTGTGAATATCACTGACCCAGCTGCATTTGCAACTCTCACAAATAACCAGAAGACCCAGCTAAAGGAGTAGAGAAAGAAGGATGCAAAAGCTTTGAGTTTGATCGAAGCAGCCTTGACAAAGGCCATTTTTCCCAGAATAGCAGCAACTGAGTATGCAAAAGAAGCTTGGGAAATCTTTGAGACTAGCTACAAAGGGACTGATAAAGTCAGAGGTGTGAAGCTCTAGCTACTTTGAAGAGAGTTCGAAGTTATTGAGATGGCAAGAAGCAATACAAATGACAAAGAACCGGATGTTTCTGTTGAATATTGAGACGTGCTTCTCATCTCAGTTTGTTGCAACACCTCTCATGGATGAAAAATGTACAGCAGTACAACTTGTAGCCCTCAAGAGCACCATTGAAGATCCCTCCAAGCTATGACATCTCACGTATGGATATCTAGGTTATGCTGGTTTAAGTCTTTTGTCCAGAAGAAAGATGGTTGATGGTTTGCCAAGAATAGTAGAGCCTAATGTTAGATGTGAGGCTTGCATTTTGGGCAAGCAACATAGGTAGCCCTTTCAATCGGGCAACTCTACAAGGGAAAGAGCACCATTGGATTTGGTAGGCCCTATGCAAATCACTTGCATAGGTAATAGCAAATTTTTTATGACCTTTATTGATGATTACAGCCATAAGACATGGGTTTATTTTTTGCAGCACAAGTCTGATGCATTTAATAAGTTTCTATTGTTTAAAGCCCAAGCTGAAAAAGAGAGTGGACATTTTATTAAAGTCTTAAGGTCAGATAGAGGAGGAGAGTATACCTCCAATTCTTTTGTGAATTTTTGCAAGTAGAATGGTATAAACAAGGAGCTTATAGCCAGCTACACTCCACAGCAAAATGGAGTGGCTGAAAGGAAAAATAGGACCATCGTGGAGATGGCAAGAAGCATGCTTAAAGCCAAAGGACTCCCTACAAAATATTGGGGAGAGGTTGTTGCAATAGTCGTGCATTTGATTAATAGAAGTCCAACTAAGGCAGTCTGTAACAAGATACCTCAAGAGGCATGGACAAAAAGAAGATGGATGGTTGAACACTTGAGAGTGTTTGAATGTGTGGCTTATGCACATGTGCCTAAAGAAAAAAGGCAAAAATTGGATGAAAAGGGTGAAAAGTGTATTTTCACGGGCTACAGTGAAGAGTCCAAAGCCTATAGGCTGTACAATCCGGTTACCAAAAAAAATTATCATTAGTAGAGATGTGGAGTTTTAAGAAGATCAGTCATGGGATGGCACGACAGATTCTGATAGCTCCCGACAGCTCCCGACAACTCAGATTGATGAAGAAGATGAAAAAGAAGATCTAGAAAATTCTGCAGCAGTAGAAAATAATGGCTCCCGACAGCTCCTGATCGCTTCTGATCAGAACAGACAGAAAGAGAAGCAGCCAGGAACAACCAAAAATTCAGCTCCTGACAGCTCCTGATCGCTCTAGTTTCAGCCTGTTCAACAAAACAGCAGCAGCACTGAAAATTCAGACCCCATTCTCACCTCCCTAATGCCAAGAAAGACCAAGAGTCTAAGGGAGATCTACCAAAATGAAAGGTATGATGATGAATTTGATGAGAGTGTAAATTTTGCACTATTTTCTCACAATGATCTAATTTATTTTTAAGAGGCTGTGAAAGAGGAAAAATGGTGTGAAGCCATGGATGAGGAAATAGATGCATTAGAAAGAAACAATACATGGGAGCTGATTGACTTGCCTCCAAGCAAGCGAGCTATTGGAGTAAAATGGGTCTATAAAACCAAAAGCAATGTCAAAGGAAGAATAGACTGACACAAGGCAAGATTAGTTGTTAAGGGGTACAAACAACAGTTTGGAAGAGACTATGATGAGATATTTTCCCTTGTTGCTAGGATGGAGACTATGAGGACAGTTATAGCTATTGTTGCTCAACACAAATGCAAGGTATTTCAAATGGATGTGAAGTCTGCCTTCCTTAATGGAGTATTGAAATAAGAGGTTTATGTGGAGCAACCTTTTGGATATGAAGTTCCAGGCCAAGAGCACAGGGTGTATAGCTTGAAGAAGGCTCTTTATGGGCTGAAGCAAGCTCCATGGGCTTGGTACAGTAGGATTGACTCATATTTGATGAGCAACGACTTTAGCAAAAGCGATGGTGAGCCCACTCTCTACATCAAGGAAGCAAAAGGTAACATTTTATTTGTTGTCTTGTATGTAGATGATTTAGTTTTTATTGGGGATGATAATTTCCTCATCGTTGATTTTAAAGAGGTCATGAAAAAAGAATTTGAAATGACAGATTTAGGTCTCTTGAGTTATTTTCTAGGCATCGAAGTAAAAAAAATGCATGATTGTATTTTTATCTCTCAAGAGAAGTATGCAAATGAAATCTTGAAGAGGTTTAGAATGCTTGAGAGCAAGCTTGCCCCAAGACCAGCAGTCATAGGTCTTAAGTTGAGCAAAGAAGATTGCAACAACAATGTGGATCCGACCATGTACAAAAGTTTGGTTGGAAGCTTGATGTATTTGACAACAACTAGGCCGGATATAATGCATGGAGTGAGTCTAATTTTTAGATTCATGGAGACTCCAAGAGACACCCATTGGCAAGTGGGTAAGAGAATCCTAAAATATGTGAATGGTACCAAAGGATATGGCATGTTGTACACAGCAGCAAAAGAATATGGGCTGGTTGGTTACACTGACAGTGATTGGGCAGGAAGTTTGGATGATAGGAAGAGCACCTCGGGCTGTGTATTTCATTTGGGTTCGAGTGCTATCTCTTGGGCTTCTAAGAAGCAACCTGTTGTTTCTCTATCAATAGTTGAAGCTGAGTATATAGCAGCAAATGCAGCAGTATGTCAGACTATTTGGCTGAGAAGAATCTTGGCAGATTTGAAAGAAGAACAAGAGGATGGAACAATGATCTATTGTGACAATGTTTCATCGATAGCTTTGACGAAAAATCCTGTGTTTCATGGAAGAAGCAAGTACATTGAAATCAGGTATCATTTCATTCGTGAATTGGTTGAAAATGGTGAAATTAAAATGAAGTTTTATAGGTTTGAGCAGCAACTAGCAGACATATTCACCAAGCCTTTGAGCATTGATAGTTTTGTGTGCCTAAGGAGCAGATTGGGCGTTGTTGATCTAGATTAGATTTGATCTTGTTGTTTTGTCGGCTTAGGACAAAGGGGGAGTGTTGGAATTTATTGTTTATCCTGAGCCTTTGCTCATCCGTCAGTGCCCCTCCTACCTTCACCTACATGTCAGGAGCCCTTCTAGTTTGGGGATCCTCCCTGCAGCCCCTGACAACTCCAAAATTTATTAAGGTAGCTCATTTTGAAATCAGCATTTACTGAGGTAGGTGATTTCGAATTTTTGAGAGGGAATGTTTGTCTTGGAAAAAATGAATTGAAGGCAGATTATTTTGTCAGTTGGAAGAAGACAGTTGAAGAAAAGAGTTGGGAAAAGTTGAGAGAAGAAGTCAGAGGAAAAGATTGCAACAATAGACTATGAGAAGAACATTCTCTTTGTTCTCCCAGCAACTCCAAAACATCAACAACTGTTAGTTATTTTGTAAGAGTAGTGATTGCTCCTGATCATTATCTGTTTGGTTGAGCAGCCTTTGATGCTCCCAAAAGCTATAATAGTTTATTGTTCTTAGTTTGTTTTATGTTTGGTTATTTCCAGTTGATTAATAGTGAATCAAAGTTGCATGTCTCCTTGTTGTTTCTACATTTGAGATTTGGGTATTTCTAGCTTGACTGGAAAATAGAGCAGCAACTTTGTGTTTTGTATTTGCATTTGATTTTTTTGAATCTTGACAAAATGGATTTGTCAAAAAGGCTTTAAATTTTTTAAGAAAATGCAATTGGCGGTTTTTGAGCAAGACTCCACGATCATTACTAGCATCATCCCTGCCTGTGCACAGATTGGGGCTTTAATCAAGGTATGGGCATCGACCAAAGTATCCCAAAGAAAGGCATTTTGTCAGATGTTGTAATTGCAGCTGCCCTGGCAGAAATGTTATGTGAAAAATTGAAGAATAGACAAGGCACGTGAACCATCCGACAAAATGCTTCAAGGGGACGGGGTCTCATGGAATGTGATGATTGCAAAATATGCACAAAATGGGTTTGTTGCAGAGGTCTTAGAAACTTTTAAGCAAATGCAACTGGCGGGTGTAAAACTAGACTCCACAACCGTTTCAGCATCCTTCCTGCCTCAAATAAACATGACTGTCATTGTTGCATGATATGCACCAAATAGATTCATTTAAGTGTCTTGTAAGCTTTCAATCAAGTGCAATTAGCAATGCCTAAGTAAACATGTATGGAAAATGTGGAAGCATAGACAACCGTGTGGATAGTTTCCCAGAATGCCTCACAGAACTGTGGTCTCGAGGAATGCAATAGGTGTAGAATATGCACAAAAATGGATTTGTAGAAAAGACCTTAGAAACTTTCCAACAAATGCAGATCGGCAAGCGTAGAGCCATATTCAACAACCTTTATCAGCATCCTCACTGTCTATGCTCGAATGGCAGCTTTTGAAATAGGGTATAGACATCAGCTCGTAGACAAAATTATTCTAATTCATTAGAGTAAAATAAATCAATTCTATGCACTCCATTGTTTTTAAAGATTATTGGAAAAGAATTACACCTTTTGAAAATACAATATCACAAAAGGATAGAACAACATGCATTATTAACTGTATTACAATCTATGCAACAAGATAACTTATCTTCCAGAGAGGTATATTTGAGGACAACTTCCAATAGTACCACTAGTAGATACAACTCCGATAATTCTACAATACTTTAAAAATAGACCTAGTGCATTGTCCTCAAACCTTAGTTTCCAACTTGGTGATTCTGGCATTTCATAGACTAGCAAGCTCCAATGTTTCATCCTAATCCTCCGAATGCCTTCCAGAAGATGTGGTCTCATGGACTACCATAACTGCAGGATATGCGCTAGATGGATTTTTTTTTTTGAAAAGGTTTTGGAAACTCTTGAGAAGTACATTTTGGCTGGTGCAAAGCTAGACTTCACTACCTCCGCCAACGTACTCTTCCCAGCCTGTGCCAAAATGGGAGCTCTTCCTCAGGATATGTCCATTCATCCCCCCGCATAATCGAAGGGAGAAAGCTAACTCCTAGACATAATTCACCTATGTATATAACATTATAACATGATGTCTCATCCCCCATCCCATGTACCGGACAAAATGCACAGAGGAAAAGAATTGACGGACGGAAAGGAAACAGATGGCCACACAAACGACAGAGATGGATGGGAGGACGAACATTTCCGTAGACAATTTAAAAAATGAAAATGAGCGGAAATTTGAAAAATTGAAAATGAGGGGGAGGTTGTTTAGCGGAAGGTTTAAGTCCAGTTTGAAAAATAATCCACCCATTTTTCTGTTTTTTGTTTTACAGGTTTGATGGCGGATGGATAGCCTACTGATCTTTTTGGAGTTTTCTAGAATTGGTAAAGCATTGTCCATGGAATATTTTGTTTCCTTACTATTGATATTTACCCTCCAACATTGATTGTATTGATTCAAATGTTCTAAACTCAGTTGTATTCCTTTTATATTCCTCGTGAAAGTTATGCAGGCTATATAATACCTTAGACTCACTCATCTTCATTTGGTATTGCTTATTCTTGAGAAATAAATATTTGATTGAATCCAATTTATATATTGAATCAGGCGTCTCCTTCTGTTGAAATTTGAAATGGTCCATATCTTGTGGACCCATCCTAGGGACACATTTTTCATGCAAGCGGGGAGAATATGGCGGATTTGTCACAATGGCGGATCGTTAGAGTTTGAACTACATCAATGGCATCTTCTTCTTCATCTCACCAACAAAATCCGAAATTTCATGCTTTCTCTAGAATAGAAACTGTCAGTAAAAGAAGGAAAGTAGATGAATCTTCCAAATTATTTGATGTTTTCATAAACCACATAGGCCCCCATGTCAAACAAACTTTGGCTACTCAGCTTTACAACTCTCTTGCGTAGTTGGGAATACGAGTGTTCCTTGAAGAGAAGGGCAGATTTCTGGAGAAGCTTTATATGTGAAAGGAAGCACTTCAAATTGTTTCATTTATAGCCGGGGAAGAATACAACAGGCAATTACTCAGGCAATTAAAACCTCGAGACACAGTTGCTCTCTGCAAGCTCAGGAATCCTTGGATAATGTTCTTCTTGATCTTTATAAGGTATGTAGATACTCAATCTGTTTGTTCATCCAATCAGTAGTATCAGGCGTTGGTTCTGATAGGAAGAATTTCTACAGTCAATATACCTGGCATCCTGTTTGTATAACATATGTTTGTTCATCTTTTTCCATTGCTTTCATTTGCAACAAGATAATGATTGCAAAGTCTTGTCTGTTTTCTTCCATGAAAAAGCTCAAGTTGTGTTTTTTGTTTTGGGGTTTTCCCTTCAGAGTGGATTTTTTGGTTTTATGAAAATATTGTCTTTCATGAAAAAGCGAAAATTTTGTTGATTTTTTTAGGTTTTCTGAAAAATATTGTCTTCCTTAAAATGCTGAAATTGTGCTAGATTTTTTTTTTAGGTTTGGTCAATTAGGGGCTTACAAATCAATCATATAGATTTTTAACCAATTGGGTCAGAGGCAGATGCATAACATCGTGTTTTAGAGGTAGATGCAAAACATCATGTCTCTTTGTATTACATATAAGGGAGAGGGCCGACAAAAACTTTGGCCATTTTATATATATTGTATAAAACAAACCCATTTACAAAACTATGTTTTTACATGCTAGAAACTAGGCAAATGAATGAAATTACGGGCCATTAATATTATATAAAACAGACCCATTTATTGAATCTGTAGTTGAACTTGTTTGGAACGAGTCACTGCATATCCAGTGTTTGTGGCACCATGAGAATTAATATCAATGGTTGTTTTGAAATTCCATTCAAAAGAGGATGATTTTGTTTTCCTGACGTATAAGAGTAGGTTTGCATAATTGAGATAGGGACAACTGGTGCAACTGAATAGTGAGGCCAAAGTACTTGCCTTTGAAAAATTGGAGGCATAAATTTTAGTGCCAAGAAATGGGACTGAGAATTTTTGTTGATGAATGATAAGAAGGTGGTGAAGAGGAGATGGCAACAGTTAAAAGGAGATTAGGTTGAGCTCACTAAAAGAGTATGAGAAGTAATTATTAATGGAAAATAATGGGAAGTCTATATTGCAGCAGAAGACACATTGACGATGTCCTTAATGTTCATTGTTGTTTCACAGTTTAAAGAAATTAGGCTTATATGGTAGTTAGAGATTTAATTGTGTCAATTTGATTTGCCAATTTCTAATTGATTTTTCAAGGGAGATCAAGAAAAAATTCAACATTGATTAAATGCATTCTATTAAGTTTATACTTTGATTTAGTCTCTATTTTATTTGTTTTATGGTCACTTTAGATTGATAATGTCTTTTGAATTTAATTATGATATTCAACATTAACTTGTTTTTTTCCTAGTTGAGTGGTTTTCTTCTTATTCACATATAAGCTACTATTTGATGTTTCAATTTCCTTGTAAAATAATAGGCAATAAATTGAAATTTCTATTGAATTTTTTAATCAAATGCAAAAAAATTCCTTCTTTTATATCTATGATCTAATAGAGAATTTTTTGTTGCTATTGATTCAATACAACAAACTACAAATACTGCAGGCATGTTAGATGAAGCTGTTGAATATGTGGAAGCCCTTCATAGACAAGTCAGGTGTGTTTTAGGCAACTTTTTTGTAATTAATGATTCTGATTGATTGAATTTGCTTAATGTTATCTATTACTACATAGTGATTATATGTTTTTTGAATTGTGAATAGCATTTTGGCACGAGAATATAGTATGATGTTAATGTGTGAAAGTGGACAATAGAGTTGATCATGCTATTTCTAGTCTATGTTGCTTAGAATGGGTTCAAACATTTTTGGTAGATCAAGGTACACAAAATATCCATTTCTCTCTTCAATTATCTATTTTTTATGGTTGTGACATAAGGAGCAGTGGAATGGTTTATGGATCTTTATTTTTATGGGTATTGTCAACAATAGAAAGTTTCATACCTTGTGGAGCCAAATCTATAAATGGGCAAGAGGAGAAGTTTGATACTACAATTGGATATAGAACTAATGTGTCGTCTTGGCTAAAGGTAAAGAAACAAACCCAATCAAAAGCCCACTTTTTTCTTATCTTATTATTTGGATTCGATCTTCTATTTCTCATAAGATTCATTATAGTCTAATCTAATCTTTCTTATCTTATTTAGGAATGTGATTTTTTTAGAAGATGGGCCTCCCAACATGCCCTTTTTCGACCAATGGAAGGGAAAATATTAGTAGCACATTGCGAAGAGTATTGTGTCACATATCAATTCAAAAGATTACAATCTATATAGTGGTTGTATATGTGATTCCTTAAAGGTTGAGGTCTCATGTTGTAAGCCGTTGAGGCAAGAAAGTAAATGTAATTATATGAATTAATAATTCATATTTTTATTAATTTATTATGCCATCAAATTTTATTGTGAGTGTTTGTGTAATTGATTGTATGGTTGGATAATCCTTAAGTAGATCCTCTAGTCATAATTCTATCACATGGTATGTAGTGGTTTTAAATCACAAGGAAGGAAATCCATTGGAATTGTATTTTAAGTTATATATTCTAATATTTATAATTGGTTAGGTGTTAAGAGAAGTATGCTTGTAAATATATTGTTGAACCTAAGATAGCTTGAAAAGGAATACTTTAAACATACCATCAAATTTGAGGTAGTTTACAAGGGACTTTATAAATAGTTCATTGAACATGAGGTATTTTGCATTGTAATATATAGATAAGATGTATTCATGAAGAGTGAGTAGATTCGAACATGTAGTTAATATTTTTACGAGGATAAAATAAATGTTTGAGATGATAAGGAATGTGTGGATTGGTTAGACATATAAAAGAAGATAGAAGAGTTAGTAAACTTATATATGATTAAAGTCATGATTAAGAAATTTAAAGAAAAATAAGCAATCTAGAGAATGCACTCTTTATCGAACAAGTTGTGGATAAACAAGAAGAGGAAGATATAGTTATTTTAAATATATTGAAAACTATTTCAAAAGATTATAAGGGACTTAAAATTTGGTATAGTAAAAATGACATTTCACTTTCTTTGTCTGATTGGAACAAAAAGATGCTCACATTATTTTTAGTGTTGGAAAACACATCGTCCCTTGTAAATTATTTCCTTACGATTTTATTTTTTGTTTTGTACACACCAAAACTGTAATGAAGTCCACCTTCAAGTTTTAGAACAACTCTTTGGTACAATAAAAAAAGGCATTTCACATTTTTCATTTGACTGGAAAAAAATGCTTACATTATTTGCAGTGTTGGAAAACATAGTCCCTTGTTAATTATTTTCTTATGAATTTGTAGTGTTGGAAATCACACTATCCCTTGTAAGTTATGTAATTAAGTCCACCTTCAAGTTTTAGAACATTGGAAATAACTAATAGGGGACAGTGTGTTTTTCAACAGGGAACAAAAAACTGTTCACATTACTTGTAGTGTTGGAAAACACACTATCCCTTGTCAATTATTTCCTTATGAATTACAGTGTTGGAAAACACACTGTCCCTTGTGTAGGAAATAATTGACGAGGGACAGTGTGTTTTCCAACATTGCAAATAATGTGAGCATTTTTTGTTCTTTGTTGGAAAACACATTGTCCCTTGTTAGTTTTTTCAATGTTGGAAAACAAACTATCCTTTGTTAATTATTTCCAATGTTGGAAAACACACTATCCTCTATTAGTTATTTCTAGAAATATTACATTCTAATGATGTCCCCTGTCCACTTTTCCTACACAGGGGACAATGCTTTTTCCAACACTACAAACAATGTGAGCATTTTTTTGTTCCAATCACATCAAGAAAGTGATGTCATTTTCACTGTAAAAAAAATGACATAGTGTTTTTTCCAATAGTTTGCTTTCCAATAGTGTGCTTTCCAATAGGGGACAGTGTGTTTTCTAAAAGGGGACAATGTGTTTTCCAATAGGGGATGGTGTGTTTTCCAACAGGGTACAAAAAAATAATAGTGTGTTTTCCAATAGGGAAATAACTAATTGGAAATAA
The DNA here is from genome assembly GCA_007115665.2 of Sequoiadendron giganteum. Lineage (NCBI taxonomy): Eukaryota > Viridiplantae > Streptophyta > Pinopsida > Cupressales > Cupressaceae > Sequoiadendron > Sequoiadendron giganteum. The sequence continues at coordinate 209,446,061 of CM021108.1, read as the reverse complement.
CTAACAGGGGACAGTGTGTTTTCCAACCTTATTTGCAGTGTTGGAAAACACATTGTCCCTTGTGGAAATAATTGACAAGGGACAGTGTGTTTTCCAACATTGCAAATTATATTGGAAAACACACTGTCCCCTATTAGTTATTTTTTTGTCAGAAAACACACTGTCATTTTTTTGTTCCCTGTTGGAAAACACATTGTGTCATTTTTTTGTTCCTTGTTTGAAAAAACACTGTCCCCTATTGGAAAACACATTGTCTCCTATTAGTTATTTCAAATGTTGGAAAACACGCTGTCCCCTGTTAGTTATTTCCAATGTTGGAAAAACACTATCCCTTGTTAGTTATTTCTAGACATCTTACATTCTAATGATGTCCCTTGTCCACTTTTCCTACACAGGGAACGGTGTGTTTTCCAATAGTACAAACAATGTGACCATTTTTTTGTTCCAATCATATCAAGAAAGTGAAAAACACATTGTCCCCTATTAGTTATTTCCAATGTTGGAAAACACACTGTTCCCCATTAGTCATTTCCAATGTTGGAAAACACACAGTTCTCGGTTAGTTATTCCCAATGTTGGAAAGTGGAAAACGCACTATCCCCTATTAGTTATTTCTAATGTTGGAAAACACACTGTCCTTTGTTAGTTATTTCTAGACATCTTACATTCTAATGATGTCCCCTATCCACTTTTCCTACATAGTGGAAAGTGTGTTTTCCAACACTGTAAACAATGTGAGCATTTTTTTATTCCAATCATATTTCCAATGTTGGAAAACACACTATCCCTTGTTAGTTATTTCTAGACATCTTACATTCTAATGATGTCCCCTATCCACTTTTCCTACATAGGGGACAGTGTGTTTTCCAACACTGCAAACAATGTGAGCATTTTTTTGTTCCAATCATATTTCCAATGTTGGAAAACACACTGTCCCCTATTAATTATTTCTAGACATGTTACATTCTAGTGATGTCCCATATACACTTTTCCTACACATGGAACAATGTGTTTTCCAACACTACAAATAATGTGAGCATTTTTCCTACACAAGGGATAGTGTGTTTTCCAACACTACAAATAATGTGAGAATATTTCCGTTCCTTGTTGGAAAACAAACTGTCCCATGTTGGAAAAACACATTGTCCTGTGTTGGAAAACACACTGTCCCCCCTTAGTTATTTTCAATGTTGTTCTAAAATTTGAAGGTGGAATTCATTACAAAACTGACAAGGGATAGTGTGTTTTCCAACACTACAAATTCATAAGGAAATAATTGATAAGGGATAGTGTGTTTATCAACACTACTGTGAGCATTTTTTTGTTCCAATCATATCAAGAAAGTGAAAAACACACTGCCCCCTGTCAAGGGATAGTTGGAAATGTCATTTTTATTGTAACCAAAGAGTTGTTCTAAAATTTGAAGGTGGACTTCATTACATAAATGACAAGGGAAAGTGTCTTTTCTAACACTGCAAATTCATAAGGAAATTATTGACAAGGGACAGTGTGTTTTCCAAAACTACAAATAATGAGTATTTTTTTGTTCCAATCAACTAAAAAAAGTGAAATTCTAATTTTACTGTACTCCCTATCTTTTATTATCCATCACTCCCAAACCTCTTGATTTTATCCACTTCTACATTGCCATTTTCCCATTACATAGTGCAGATGTTCCTTCATCAAATTTTGAAGAGTAGGACGAATATATTTAATCAATGATTAGGTGAGGATTATGGAATAGCTTGGAAAGGTGGATGAGAGATGGTATAAAATTAAAATGTATGGATGAACGTAATGGGGGATTATGAATGCAACAATTAAATTAATGACAATTGTGAGAAGGTCTATAAGATGGTAGGAGTTACCACCAAAAAGGTATACTCCTTTAGAATTATAGTTTACTTTTCCTCTACCTTGTAGTAATGATTAATCAGATTCTATAGGAGAATACCCTACCACTCCCTATCTCCCTCCTTTCCTCTTTCTATCCCTCTATCCCAACTTCCTATCTCACTCCTTCCCTCTTTCTCTCCCTCCCTCTTTCCCTCCCTCCCTACCACTTCCTATCTCCCTACATCCCCCTCTCTCTCCCTTAGATTAATAAATTTATATTAGCCTAAAATTAACCTAATGAATTAATGCAATGATGATATATGTTAGGTTTAAATTTTAGGGTTTAAGGTTTAACCTAATGGACAAAGAAATAGAAGGAGAGAGATATGTAGTGTTAAGGTGGGAGGGATAGAGGTACACATGTAGGGAGGAGATGGGAGAGGTATGCATAGAGAGAGTGAGAGAGAGGTAAGGAGGGAGGGGGGGATTATGTGAGGGGTAGGTGGAGAGAGGTTGAATGTGTGTGAGGGAGAGAGATGTGAGATAGAGAGAAAGATAGTAGAGAGGGAAGGGGAGAGAGAGAATTGAGAGAGGTGATAGATATATGAGATAGAGAGAGAAGTAGAGAGGTGAGGAGGAAGTTGGAGAGAAGGAGAGAGGGAAGGAGGGAGGGAGAGAGAAAGAGGTATAGAGTGATAGGTTAGGTTGTGAGAAGTAGAGAGAGAAGGTGGGTGAAAAGAGGAGAGAGAGAGAGGGTGGAGGGAGAGAGAGAGCGGTGACATAAAGAGAAGTATAAAGGGAAGGAAAGAGATGGGGGATAGAGAAAATTCTAGAGGGAATTAGGAAACTAGAGTGAGAGAGGGAATTAGGAAGGGATGGAGAGAGTTTGTGTGGGAAGGAGGGAGAGATGGAGGGAAGAAGGGATATAGGGAGAGGTAGTTATAGAGAAGTAAGGTGAAAAAACTAGAGAGAGGTAGGTAGAGAGAGGGATCTAGTTAGGGTGGGAGAGGTAGAGAGAGGTGGTGAGAGAGAGAGGAGAGGGATAGTTTATCACAATGCTTATGAATATTTGAAAGTAGTTATCACTGGATCATAAGAGAGGGAGGGAGAGTGAGAGAGAGAAGGAGAAGGAAGTGGTAGGGTGCTAGGGATAGAAGGAGGGAGATAAAGAGGGAAGGAGAGAGACAGGGATAGGCATAGAGAGTGGTATGGTGTGAGGGATAGAGAGAAGGAGGGAGATATAGACTAGTAGGGTGGGAGGGAGGGAAGGATGGGTAGATTGAGAGAGGTTGTGTGTGTGTGTGTGTGTGAGGGAGAGAGAGGGGGAAGGAGGGAGATAGGAAGTGGTAGGGTGGGAGGGATAGAGGGAGAGAGAGAAAGAGGGAAGATCAGAGATAGGAAGTGGTAGGGTGGGAGGGACAGAAGGACCCAAAATGGACTTGAAAAGGAAAAGGAATCTTCTCTAAAAAAACTTGAAAATAAATAGACGAAAGTGAATGAGATAGATAATGTATTGACTGAAGATATTCTTCTTGCTCTTGAGAAGTTATGGAAGGTGCATGTGTAGTATGCACAATGGGAATATGGCAATGTAGAACTAGAGCAACATGTACTAGAATGTATGAAATGAAAAAGGAATCTGCTCTAAAAACACTTGATAACATGCAACCAAAGTGAATGACATAGATAATGTATTGATTGAAGAGATTGTTGTTTCTCTGAAGAGGTTGAGTAAGGAGCATGTGTTGTATGTGCAAGGGGAAAATGACAATGCAAAAGTGGATTAAATCAAGAGTTTTGTATTATATATGAATTTTTGCAAGTAAATAAAGTTAGAGATGATGCTATAATTATAAATGAACAAATGAGGTAAGGGTGTGTGTGAGGGAGAGAGGGAAGGAGGGAGATAGGGGTGGTAGGGTGGGAGGGATAGAAGGACCCAAAATAGACTTAGTAGGAGGGGGAGATGTGATGGTGGATTATGGGACATAGGCACCCAAATTGGATTTATAACTTCAAGGAGGGATAGAGATAATGTTTTTGGATAGGGACATCATTAGAATGTAAGATGTCTAGAAATAACTAACAGGGGACAATGTGTTTTCCAACAAGGGAAATAACTAACAGAGGACACTGTGTGTGTGTGTGCGGGAGAGAGGGAGGGATATAAAGAAGAAATGAGGGAGATATGGAGTGGTAGGGTGGAGGGATAGAGGGAGGGAGAGGAGGGAAGGAGGGAGATAGGGAGTGGTGAAAATTTTGGTTGTATATGATAAGGAAAAGGAAAAATTAGATAAAGGGAGAGAGAGGAAATAAGGGAGACATGTAGAGAGAGGCAGAGAGAGGTAAGGTTGAAGGAATAGAGGGAGAGGTAAGTAGAGCGAGTGAGGAAAATATGCGACACAAGTTTTTCCTCATCTGCATTGCTCTTACCTGTAAACACCCCCTACTATTCATTGTCATGATCTTCTAACTTTTTTTATCATAACTTTTACTTGAATCTTTAGATCAACTACTCGCTCATCAATCCTTTCGATAGAGACATTCCTTTCTTGGATAGAGCTTTCAATGTCTTGAATACTTTTATTTAGCTTTGTAGCCACCTTTTTCTCAGCTTTGAGAGTGTATTTACAATTAGAGATTGTAGATGTTTCTTTTATCAAGTTCTTTATAATACTTGTCTACCTTTTTAGATAAGACTTTCATGTCTCCACCCAATTGATTCTCTTTTTTTGCACTTAGATCTATTTTTTCCTTTTCCTTGTCATCTATTTCAAATTGAATTTGTTCCATGGAATTCTTAAGTTCAAGAATCGTTGAGTTCATTTGTTCAACTCCACTTATAGAATCATCTCTCACATTCTTTACTTGCACAAATTCATATGCAATGCAAAACCTCTTGACTTTATCCGCTTCTACATTGCCATTTTCCCATTGTACATATTGCACATGCACCTTCCTCAACTTCTCAAGAGTGGGAAGAATCTTTTCAGTCAGTACACTATCTATCTCATTCACTTTGGTCTCCTTCTTCAAATTCCTTTTCCATTTCAACTTCCCAAGAGAAGGAAGAATCTCTTCAGTCGATACATTATGTGTTATCATTCTTCCAAACCATTTGTCACCATCCCCCTCCATTATACCAACTCAAAAACATTATCCCTATCCCTATCCAAAAACATTATCCCTATCCCTCCTTTGTACTAGATCTTTATACTAGACTTCTATTTATTCTTGTATATATTTCTAAAGAGATTTCTCCTTTGTACTAGATCTTTATCAATACCATCATTGTTTTAAAAAACTCTAGTTTCTCTATTACTTTCTTCTTTAATAATTCATATCTTCTATAAGGAATTTGAATATTTCAAACTCTCATCCACATGCCTTATAAACACATTTGAGGAAAATTATGAATGATTAATTATGATGATTGAATCAATTACATGGTAAAAAGGAGCAATCTTCAATTGCATAAATAAATTAGGTTAAACCTTAAACCCTAAAACTAACATCCATCATAATTATACTAATCCATTAGGTTCATTTAAGGCTAATATAAATTCATTAATCTAAGCATTTTTCATCCATCATATTCCTTTCATTAACCATGTAGGTTGGAAAACACTAGGTGTTATGAAACCCGAAACCGACATATTGTTTGGAAAACCCTCTACACATAACAACTCAATTGTTTAGTCACCCCTAGGGTCAATTTGGTTAATTTTTTGTAGCCCCAACTTGTAACTCCTCCCCAAGATCTCCACCCTTGAGCTTTAAACAAGCACAATGAAATAAATCACAACCCAATTTTGTTAGTTTTATCTATACATAGCTCTTCGACCCTACCACTTCCTATAAGAAATAATTTTAGAGAATATCAAGATCAAATAGAAGCTATGAAATATTAAAGAAGAAAGTGATAGAGCAACTAGGTCAATCTGATTAGTTTTAGTGCAAGAGAAAGTACATAAGGAGCTCATGGTGAAGATGAATGCAATATAAAAATAAATAAACTCAAATAAAGTAAGTTATTGGATTGATAGAACTAACTACTATATATGTACTCATCATGGTTAAAGGTAATCTCATTGGTCCTCACATCTTACCTATCTACATGTGCTCCCTAGGTTGCCAAATATGAAATGTATTTTCAATTTTCTTATTCAATTGATTTTATTTTGTGTGGAATACAGATATGAAGATTCCTATCACTCCATCCAAAATCATGTGATAAAATTATAATTTTATGAAAATTTCAAATATTGGAGATATAAGTAGATCTTTTAGTTTTGATAAATTACCATAAATATGTTACAACCAATAGGGTAGAACTAGAATTTTAATCCTACAAAAAAATAATAACATTTGATATAAACATGATAAAAAACTATATAGTAATAATTATAAATGGGAAATGATATGGAAACAAAAAAAAATAATATCTTAGACTTAGTAGAAGGGGGAGATGTGATGGTGGATTATGGGACATAGGCACCCAAATTTGATTTATAGCATCAAGGAGGGATATGGATAATGTTTTTGGATAGGGATAGGGATAATTTTTTGGGCTAGTATAATGGAGGGGGATGGTGAAAAATGGTTTGGAAGAATGATAACACATAATGTATTGACTTAAGAGATTATTCCTTCTCTTGAAAAGTTGAAAAGGAAAAGGAATATGAAGAAGTAGACCAAAGTGAATGAGATAGACAATGTATTGACTGAAGATATTCTTCCCACTCTTGAGAAGTTGAGGAAGGTGCATGTGGAGTATGTGCAATGGGAAAATGGAAATGTAAAAGTGAATAAAGTCGAGGTTTTGCATTGCATATGACTATGTGAAAGTAAAGAATGTGAGAGATGATGTCATAAGTGGATTTGAAAAAATGAACTCAAAGATTCTTGAACTTAAGAATTCCATGGAACAAATACAATTGGAAATAGATGACAAGGAAAATAAAAAATCATATTTAAGTGCAAAAAAAGAGAATTAGTTGGGTGGAGACATTAAAGTCTTATGTAAAAAGGTAGGCAAGTCTTGTAAATAACTTTTTAAAAGAAACATCTACATTCTCTAATCGTAAAGACACTCTCAACGCTGAGAAAAAGGTGGCTACAAAGCTACATAAAAGTATTCAAGACATTGAAAACTCTATCCAAGAAAGGGATGTTTCTATCCCAAGGGTTGATGAGGGAGCAGCTGATCTAAAGATTCAAGTAAAATATATGAAAATAAATGTTAGAAGATCATGACAATGAATAGTATGGTGTGTTAACAGGTAAGAGCAATGGAGATGATGAATTTTTTTATTGCATCTTTTCCTCAATCTCTCTACCTACCTCTCCCTCTATTCCTTCAACCTTACCTCTCTCTACCTACCTCTCCATGTCTCCCTTATTTCCTCTCTCTCCTTTTATCTAATTTTTCCTTTTCCTTATCATATAAAACCAAATTTGTCACCACTCCCTATCTCCCTCCTCTCCCTCCTCTCCCTCCTCTCCCTCCCTCTATCCCTCCACCCTACCACTCCCTATCTCCCTCCTTTCCTCTTTATCTCCCTACCTCTCTCCCTCAAACATACACACACAAGCTCTCTCCACCTACCCCTCCCTCCCAACCTACCAATCCCTATATCCCTCTATTCCATTTTCTTTGGAAACATTCAAATACTCTATTTCCTTCTATTCCACATATAAAATATGATCATATGAAGGTTGTTTCACTAAATCTACCATATCATCCTCCATCTATCTAATATTCATCTATTCTTTTATTTCATTATGAACTACTACTTCCTCTTTGTTCAATTTCTTCATTATAAGGTCTTTCAACACCATCTTTTTGTCTCTCTTTGGGTTAATCCATCATCATTGTTGCATTAATCTATTAGGTTAAACCTTAAATCCTAAATACTAAACTGAACATCTATCATTGTTGCATCAATCCATTGCATGAAAGTATAAATGATTAATCTTATCCATATTTACACTATAATTAATTAATTGAATAATTGAAGAAGGCTCACTTTTACCATGTAATTGATGCAATCATCGTAATTAATCATTCAAAATTTTCCTGAAATGTGGTTATAAGGCATGTGGATGAGATTTTGAAATATTCAAAAGGCTTATACAAAAGCTATGAATTATTAAATCCATTAATCCATTTTGGTGCCAATTTCCCACAATCCACCATCACATATCCCCCTCCTACTAAGTCCATTTTGGGTCCTTCTATCTCTCCCACTCTAGAACTTCTAATCTCCCTCCTTCCCTCTTTCTCTCCCTCCCTCTATCCCTTGCACCTACTGTTACCTATTTTTCACTACTAGCTCAAACAGGTAGAGCTAAATTGCAAATTCAAATCAAAAGGTACACAAGATGTTAAAAAATTTCTGCTAAGTACTCACTATTGTGCAATATTTCATTACAATGTAAATTTCAGTAATATTATACAAAAACATTTCAAAATGATATCATAATTTTGCATAATGTTTCTTGTTTTATTCATAATGTACAAACCAGAATCCCACACAAGCCGTGGGAGTAACTTAATTTGACTATTGTAATCAAATAAGGGGTGCATGAAGTAAAATAAACTATACAACTGAGAATAGAAAAGGCATGGGGTAGAAAGTGATTCATCATTGCCTAGAATGACGAATCATTAACAAGTTGAAGTCTTCAGTTGTGACTCTGAATCGATCCAGCTCCAACTCCAAGCTCTGTTGCACCTACAAGTATGATAGAAGTGTGGTTAGTGCAATGTGAATCAAATCCTATCATTTTCCTACGCTATCAATAGAAATATAGCATACAATTGATCAGGCATCCATCAGATGATTTCATTATTCAAAGGCATAAAACTCATGAGGAAGCTTTCAACTTCTTTTATTTTGCTAACACGTTTGTTCATTGTGTAGGAATAGGTTTGTTAAATGTTCATGAACATTCTATCAGATATGTGGAGTAAAACGGGCTCAAACAAGGGTTGAGCTCAAAATATCAAGGAGGACACACTCTCAAGTTACATATGGGATTTCATTAATATTGTTAGAACAGTCATTAAGTGGGCTACTGAAACTAAGAATATAATCATACAAGTAGCCTTATTTCAAACAGATTCAGAAAAACAAGTAAAGAACTCATAAATTTCTTGGATATCTTGTTTCAGCTCTGCTTTACATTTTCACGTTACATTTAAATGGAGTATAGAGCCTCTTTACACTGAAGAGAAACATAAACAAAATATCAAGCATCAAGTTATTTCATGGAGTTTTATAATTGATTTTACAAGGGACAATGAGTATTCACTGTCGTAGCTGAAGCAATCATTAAGGGCAACAAAAGGTATAGTATCCCAGAAAACATAATGGTAGTCAATAATTTAGTGGATTCAGTCAATGGCCATGGTGAAAGCAGCTAGTTTCAATTCATAAAAATACATCACCATCATGTGTAGTAATCAAGCAGGAAAGGTGGCAAGGAAGACTCACTATAATGCAACACAAAGGGAGAGTCTTAATAACATATCATATTCTAGTTGTGGCCTTTGGTGTTCCAATTGCTTTCTATACATCTTGTTTGATATGTTTAGCTTTATGTTTGATTAACTATGGAAGATTAGCATCACGGTGAATTATTTAGGACAGTCACTATCATTGTAATACCATGAACATACATAACAAAAAAATTTCTCATCAAAAGGAGCAATCCAAGAATCTGATCATACACTTTGTTGCTATACACTTGATGGTTTTCATGTATCTTACAAGGATAATCAACATGATAAGAAATTTATCAAATGCAATTTTTTTTTTTTTTAACAACAAAGTTTGATGAGAACAAAGATTAAGTGAAGGGTCATCAAAGGGATTGTAGTCCAATTAGCACAGAAGCTTTAATCTTAGCCAAGTGAAGATAGTGCTAAAGGCATAAGAAATCTTATTAGCTGAAAGAGGTCCATGTTAACAGAGCTTAACACTTAGAGCATCAACATAAAATATCTCATCAAGTCAAGGAAAGAAAGAAGTTAGCACTATCATTTATACCGAAGTTTGATAAGAATAGTATTTACAACTGTCTTACTAGTCCAAGGTAAATCGATGAAAATGATAGTGAGCAACAACTTAAAAATAACAAGAAAAATGCAAAGTCCGCGGCTATGGAATGATGCTAACCCCGATTCAAGAAACTCAGAAGATGTAATAAATGATATATGCAAAGAGCCAAATACAGGTAGGGGTGAGCATGGTTCATTATTGTATTCTCCATAACCCCTCGGCCTATGCAACAAGTAAATACCCAGATCCCAGATTATGGTGTAATGAGGCCATGACCTGTAGAAAATACCTTTAAATGTTTCAACTAATTGCTAAAGACAAGTGTGGACCCATGACCATATGTAAAAGATGAAACTCTTGTAATAGGTTTGCAGGGTATAGTAGAAAATCATTGTGCATAGAAAGAATAGGAACCCAGACTCATATGGGGGTTTTCTTAACAAGGTTGAGCTTAAAAACCCAAAAGCATAAAGACACCTAGGAAAAATACCATAAGCCGCAGCCCAGTCACAATGAAACATATGCAAAAAACCAGATCTAATTCTTTGTGTTATGTACAAAAGTGTTTATATTTCATCTCTAGAATGTAGGATACACACTTTTCTCTTTTGGGTCGAACCCATAAAATCACAAGAGAAACCCATTGTGTATAGGAGTGGCATGGCCTGTGTTATGGCCAAGAAATTCATGGAAACCAGTGCAAATTTGATCTTTTACAAAGTATAAAGCTTTTATAAGCTGTCTGATCTGGAGAAACAATTTTCTCAAGAGTTCAAAAGAAAAATGGACTTACTAAGCATGCCTCTGAAACAAGATAAGCCACAGCCAAATGTTGGAAGACCTTCCAGAGCAAAGTTCGAGCTTACACCATGGCGGCCAAAAAAATGCAAAAGGAGCAAAGATAATGGAAAAGAGAGTTCAGTCAAATAAACTCATGCTAGTCACAAATTTGAAACTAATTATGCTTCCAAAAATGGAGAGGTAATAATTGCATCATCACATAATTGATCTTACCCTGTTTTCCTATAGGTGTGTGGTTGAAAATCTCTCACAAACAACAGAGTATTTGCAGTTTTCAGCTACAAACCCTAAGTATGGTGGTGCAACAAGTTCTGTTTAGGAAAAGTTCGAGATGCAAAGTCAAGAATAATGAATGATTAGGTTTTGTTTGTGTTAGGGTTCTATTTGATCTTCCCCTCATCGTTTCTTTTGAATGGTGAATATTGACTTCTAAAGTCAATTGAAAATCATGCAGATTTTGAAGGGGCCGAAATAGTATGTGAGGACAATATATGTTTCATGATATAATATTTGATATGCATAGATTGCATAAGGAGTGCACAAACATATGAGAAGACTTGAGTCTTCTTCACCTATAAATTAGTAATATATGCTAGAGATGAATATATGTAAGTGTGATGGTGGATCAAGCTTTGCATGGAGAAGTGACATTTAATATTAAGGTGAAGGTTCTAAGTTTTTAAAGGATTCTTGTTTTTGTTTTCACTTTAATATTTACTAAGAGAGCAAATATTAAATATTGAGTGAGGTTTTTATTTTATATTAATTTGATGTTATTTTTTCTCATCCATGTAAAGTTAGTTAATTGAATGATAAATTGAAAATCATTTAATTAATTCTAACTATTTTTAGAGAAAACATAGCATTGAGTTACTTTCCCAATCATGCATGATTGATTTTTAAATATGGAGATATAGTTCAAGTCATCATGGGCGAATTGATATAAACAAGGTGGCTTTCACATGCTTGGGCCCACCTTTTGAGCCTTTTTTAGTTTAGTTTGAGTACTCGATGGATCAGTTATGAGTTGGTAGCTAGTTTGAACCTGAGTGAGCTCATTTTTGCATGAGTTTGGACCTTCTTTTTTGATATATTTTCTTTTGCTCGTGGATTACCTTGGAGTTATCATTTTCTCACTGAAATTGACTTTCAGTTCCACCTCCATGCCTTTTTGAAGGCTTCTTGTATAAAGTGATATGACTTAGTCATTTTGCACCTAGTTCTTGTTTTTCATCCTTTGCATTCTGCAAAGTGAATTATTTTTAACTCATTTTTTTTCAGATTAATACAGTAGCAGGTTTACAGGTTAATTAGTGTATGATTTGCAGAAAGTCTCCTTTTATTTCCAACATTTCAGAATTTTCCTTCAAGTTTTCAAGCATCATTGCTATGTAGGATTTGATCGAGGAGTTATTGTGCTAGAAATTTTGTAACCTTTAACACCTTTGTCTCCTCCATGAGTTTATGTATGTGTCTTAGTTTAAATTCACTGGTTAAACACTGTGCATGTTATTGATTAAATAGTTTTAGTTGTGAAAACCATGTTTTCCTTCAAAGATTGTCTTTTCAAAGCCTATGATTAAAATATTTAGGTGATTGAGCTATTAGATAAGGTTGTGCAAATGAAAGTGGTGGGTAATGTTTTTGTGAGTTAAGTTTTCATATTAGATTCAATTGGTGCATCACCATAGTTAAGATTTACAGTTCTACATTTATTTTTAGTTTTTCTCCCTTTTCTGGGCAGCAAGTTACTCAGTCATTAATCAGGAAATCATATAGGAACCAACCTAGAGTCTAGAGGTCTAATTCCTTATAGGGTACCCACAACCTGGAATTAGTTCCCATGTTTCAACAGATTGTTGAATTTAACTATTCGAGCATTTGGGTGCAATTTGTTTGACAACACCTACCACTTCCTATCTCCCTCTTTCCCCATCTCTCTCCCTCACAAAAAACACACATAACCTCTCTCCACCTACCCCTCCTTCCCTCCCTCCCTAACTCTCTCTATACCTACCCCTCCCACCCTACTAGTCCCTATCTCCCTTCTTCCCTCTATCCCTCCAACCCTACCACTCTCTATACCTATCCCTATCTCTCTCCTTCCCTCTTTCTCTCCCTCCTTCTATCCCTCCTACCCTTCCACTTTCTATTTTCCTCCTCCTACCCTCTCTCCATCCCTCTCTCCCTAACTCTATTTATACCTACCTCACCTACCCTACCTCTCTCTATAATGGAAATGCAGAACTGGAGGTAGCAGATACTATAATGTATGAAATTAAAAAGGAATCTACTCTAAAAAAGCTTAAAAAGAAGCAGACCAAAGTGAATTAGATAGATAATGTATTTTATAAAGTGATTCTTCTTTCTCTTGAGAATTTGAGGAATGTGTGTGTATTATGTGCAATGGGAAAACATAAATTAAAAAGTGGATAAAGTCAAGAGGTTTTGTATTACATATTGATTTTTGCAAGAAAAGAAAATGATAGATGATGCTATAAGTGGATTTGAACAAATGAAGTCAAAGTTTCTTGAACTTAAGAATTCCATGGAATAAATACAATTGGAAATACTTCTATCTATATCTCATCTCTCACTATCCCTCCTAACCTTCCTCTCCCTCTATTTTTCCCTCTTTACCCCATCTCTCTTTCCATCTACCCCTCCCTTTATTTTTCACTCCATCCTTCCCTATCTCCCTTACCAAATTCGAGTGATATGGGTGATTGTCCCTATTTCCCCCATCTCTCTCCTACCAAATTTATCATAATTTTTTAACTCAAATGACAATAAGGTATAATTTTTATAACTCAAATGACAATCAGCTAGGAGTACCCCTCTAGATGCTTCTCACTCTTTGTATATCTATTACACAACCATTATGAGGATAGGGATAGAGGAAATTATTAACATATAGAGATTAGCATATTTTTTAAGTAGAGTAGTCAAGATGATAAAGAGGATGATGGGTCTAACAATAACCACATTATTTCCCATTGCACATAGTGCACATGCTTACCTCCAATTCTACATTTCCATTTTCCCATTGCACAGAATGCACATGCTCCATCCTCAACTCTCAAGAGAAGGAATAATCTCTTAAGTGAAAGAAATTATTTTGAATTATAACGTAATGTCCAACAAGCATTTGTATGCAGAGAATGAAATGGAAAGATTCTTAAAATTGGAGGTAGCAGGTACTATAATATATGAAATGAAAAGGAATATGCTCTAAAAAAACTTAAAAAGAAGCATCTACCAAAGTGAATTAGATCATAAAATTTGTGCAAGCCAATAAATTGAGAGATGATGCTATAAGTGGATTTGAAAAAATGACGTCAAAGATTCTTGAACTTAAGAATTCCATGGAACAAATACAATTGGAAATAATTATCTCTATCTCTCATCTCTCACTATCCCTCCTAATGTGATGAAAGGAACTTTCAAAATTTACCACAACTATTACTTGGAGTAAAAATTTGTTTCAATTTCCTCATATGATGGAAAAAGAAATGCACAAAATAACTACGGGTTGGAAAACACAATGGATTGTGAGTGATTGCATTCATCTTTTTCTAAGTTCAAGGATGGAGAGCTTGAAGAGGATTTCTAGGTGGGTGATACATAAAACTAATCAATTGGGTTGTTATGTGTAGAGGGTTTTACAAAAATATGTGGGTTTCATGTTTCATAACACCTAGTGTTTTCCAACCTACAATTGTTTTAATGAAAACCTTTTCTTATTTAGAGAGAACAAATGTAATGAAAGGTACTTTCAAAATTTACCACAACTATTACTTAGAGTAAAAAATATGTTTTAATTTCCAAATATGATGGAAAAAGAAATGCACAAAATAATAATAGGTTAGAAAACACAGTAGGTTATGAGTGATTGCATTCTACTTGTTTTAATCTAAAGGGTGGAGAGATTGGGGAGGATTTCTAGGTGGGGGATACACAAAACTAATCAAATTGACTTCAGGGATGACTAACCAATTGGGTTGTTTGTGTAGAGGTTTTTACAATAGTATGTAGGTTGCAAGTTTCATATCACCCAGTGTTTTCCAACCTACAATTGTTGTAATGAAAACCTTTTCTTATTTATAGAGTAAGAATGTAATGAAAGGAACTTTCCAAGTTTATCACAACTATTACTTAGAGTAAAAATTTTGTTTCAATTTCCTCATAGGATGGAAAAATAAATGCATAAAATAATTGTAGGTTGGAAAACATAGTGGGTTGTGAGTGATTATACTATCTATGTATAATTAGAGGTTGGAACATAGAGGGTGTTATGAAACCCGCAACCCATATTCTATTCTAAAATTCTCTAACCTAGCAACCCAATTGGGTAGTCACCCCTCAAGTCAATTTCGTTAGTTTTATGTGGGTTGCAAGATGAATATAACCCCCTTAAACATTATGATTATGAGTCTATAAATTATTAGTCATAAATATTTTCCATGAATTATGAGTATATGAATTATTAGTACAACCATAAATGTGAAGCTGATAGACTAATGTTTAGGAAGAACTATTCAATGTAGAACTATTAATAACTACAATGAAGTAATGTTGTAAGTAGGGGATGTTATCATCCTAAATGTATGGTTGTACAACATAGCATACATGAAATAGATTTACAAGAATTTATTTGACCTCCTCCATTTTTTTTGTTATCTACAAATGAAAGCCTATAGACTAAATCCTTTATGTATTTAACATGGTCCACAATTTGTTTTCTTTTCTATAAATGCACAATATAATTGCAGGTTGGAAAACACAAAGGGTTTGAGTATATGGTTTATGAAACTTGAAACCAATACATTATCTATCTCATTCACTTTGGTCTACATCTTTTGAACTAATTTTAGAGTATATTCCTTTTTCATTTCATATATTCTAGTACTTGCACAAAATAATTGCATGTTGGAAAACACAATGTCAATTTCCATTATTTCATTTTACATGTTCAAAGTTAAATAGTGGAGAGTATGGGGGGAGTTATATTTTAGGGATACATAAAAAATAACAAAATTGATACAACATAAATGGTGACTACTTTAATTCATACAAAGACCCTTATCTAGTTTAAAATCAAAATATTCTATACCTCTTATCTACAATTGTGTACCCTTTTAAGCCAATTCCTATTTGTAAAACTAATTTTATCATATGAAACATAATTTAAGTCAGGGATATTGTATATCCCCTTAATCCATCCTATTAGTACCCCTTAATTAATTGTCTTAGGTATCCTAAATTCATCCTCATGAAAAATATATGCACAAAACAATTGCAAGGTGGAAAAAATATTAGGTTGTGAGTTATTTCATTGTACTTGTTCAAAGATCAAGGGTGGAGAGTTTGGGGAGAGTTGTAGGTGGGGGAAACATAAAAATAACCAAATTGACATGAAGTGGTGACTAACCAATTGGCTTGTTAGATGTAGAGGGTTTTACAATAGTATATGGGTTGCAGGGTTCATAATAACTAGTGTTTTCCAACCTACAATTATTGTAATTGCATCTAGAAGATCATCAACACATTCTTCCCCATCCCCATTACTCAAGTACCTAATAAAACCCCCTACTATTTCTTAATAAATGCAAGTTGGAAAAAATAGTGGGTTGTGAGCGATTGCATTCTTCTTTTTCTAACAGTGGACAATGTGTTTTCCAACACTTCAAATAATGTGAACATTTTTTTTGTTCCAACCAGATGAAGAAAGTGAAATTTAATTTTTATTGTACCAAAGAGTTGTTCTAAAATTTGAAGGTGGACTTCATTACGTTGTCAGTGTGTATGGAACAAAAAATTTCTAAGTAAATAACTAACAAGGGACAGTGTGTTTTCCAACACTAGAAATAATGTGAGCATTTTTTTGTTCCAATCAGATGAAGAAACTGAAATGTCATTTACTATACCAAAGAGATTCTAAAATTTGAAGGTGCACTTTATTACATTCTTGGTGCATACGAAACAAAAACTTTGCATAACGAAATAAATGATAGGGGACAGTGTGTTTTCTAGCATTGCAAATAATGTGATCATTTTTTTGTTCCAATCAAATGAAGAAACTAAAATACATTTTTACTATATCAAAGAGTTCTAAAATTTGGAAGTGGACATTATTACATTATTGGTGCATACGAAACAAAAAAAAATCATAAGAACATAACTAATCAAATAACATAAAACAACTTTACAAATGCAAAAATTCATAATCATAAATTAGTCTCAAATTACCATAAGAACTCAACATAAAATTCTTGCCAAAATGATTACTAATCCCAAATCTATTATCTACTATTTCTAACCATAAGATCTGTTAAATTTAGATCCACATCAATCTTAAAATTTACTTTGATATGGTCACAAACTTGTGACTATAATTAGACAAAGATTAAATTATAAACCCTTAAAAAAAATACTACACCTACCTATACCTAACACGCATAGACAACACAAAGCTAATTAAACATTGACCAAACTTCCAATCACTTCACTATGTAAATCGAATCACTAAAACAAATCTACCTCTTTGGTTTCTTCCCCCAAACCAAGTTTTAGTAGGATTTTCAGCATAAATTTAACATCCTCCTCAATATTTTCATGCCTTCAAGTGAAATGCCCATAGAGTTTAGTATATATTTTTCTGTCTTCGGATGACTGGAATCGACATTATTCCACCAGATAGCATTCATTCCCATGACATATTAGACTGAAAATTCATGTGGGAAGATACACTTTGGTCATAAGCTTCATTATCTACTATGAATAATCCTTGATGGATGTGCAAAGCCCATCCCACACTCTCATTCCATCGCTTACAATGAGAATGTTGTGTACTTTAGCTTTACACCTGCTAGTTGATTTTTCTTAAAAGTTTCGAAGGATTCTTCAATAAGTTTGTTTCTACGCACAGTGCTTGAGACCATGTTCCTTTGAGGCAGTATATCAAGTAGTTCACATGCCTTGTCTATGCTTCCCTTTTTGTAGACTCAAAATCTCGATGGAAATATGCTTCCAAATCTCGCATACATTTCTACTAGAGTGTTTCCAACTTTGATATCTTGCATTAGATGGATGTCCATACTGTGTTAGAAAGCTTCATAATTTGTTTGAAAGCTCCATTCATCCCTGTAGCTACAAAAGTTGGCAGACAAAGTAGTTTAAAAACTCCCACTTGTTTTCAGAATTCAAAATGCCCATTTCATTTCCACGAACTAATTTATGTTTGCCTCTCATGACCTCTGCTTTCCTACCATGACTTCCACTGTCGATTTGCCTTGGTCCTTGCATTACGACATCCCATCATGTTATGTATGTGTCTATGTATGTTTTGATGTGTTTTTGTATGCACATAGGTGAATTTTGTCTAGGAGTTAGATGGTTCCTAATCGAAGGGGGGATTTATTTTCTATATATATATTTTTTACCTTGTAGATATGTATGCGAGATGGGGAAGCATGCAAAAGACACATGATCTGTTTGAAAAAATGCCCCCCAGAAACGTGGTCTCATGCCATAAATTGTAGGTGGAATTTAAGAGCTTCTCTTTTAGATGGCAGCCAACGTAGGGTTCTAGAAGGTCCGTACTGATTATAATGGGCTTGGGTGATTTGAAGATTTTGATTTATTTTGGATGAACCACGCAGTTTAATGGCAATTCAAAATTCGTATGACGACTAGTCACTAAAAACCACGTAGTTTAATGGCAATTCAAAAATGGTATGACGGCATGAGACAAATTCATGCTTGAAAGCTCCCACTTGATATAGCCTATCAGCTAAATTAAGGAAATATATAGAGATAATGGAGAGCACGACAATAATATTAATATTAATGGAAAGGTTAGTATTAATATTATTAAAAATACAAATATTATAGCCAGTGCTAATCCCAAAAATTTAAATATTATTATAAAATTTAATGAATGGCATGGGATTAGTTTTACTCATCTTGAAAGTAATTTTTACTAAGATTCATAGTTATTGTAATAATTATTTAAATAGTGAATTTAAATAATCGTTGATGTTTATAGTGAATAATGTTGAAATTAATCTTATTAGTATTTAATGGCATATTATATTAATGTTAATTTGAGAATTGAATGCTAATATTATTAGTTATTTAAGTATAAATTTATGATTGTTCTATTAATATTTGTTAAAAGAAATAATAATAATAATAATACTAGTATTAAGGTTCAAATATAGATTTACTACTAAAATTTAGATAACATATTTAAAAGGGGAAACAAAAAGTGAATTTTGGAACAAATATTCAAAGTATAATATCCTCCACCAGTAAATACTATTCAAGTATAGATAGAAAATTTTATTGCTCAAACTCGTATTGTAAACAAACAAATACTATAGGTACATGTAAAACACCCTCTATTTACAATTACTAACTAAGGTGTTGAACATTTAGAATATTAAGAGGGGGGGTGAATCAGTATTCCACAAACCAATAGTAAAATCCACTTAACCATTATCACAATTTTTACTGAATTAGTAAGAGAGAACATAGAAACAAGACAAAGAAATCATACACATGAACACTACGATTTTTACATGGAAAACTGATGCAGAAGTATCTTTGGTTCTTGGAAATCTTGAATCAACCAAAAATATTTCATTCACTTCTATTCTTGTTCCGTACTTGTTCAAGTTGGGAGATCTAGTATTTCTTCATAGTTTCTAACTAGATCTCGTGTACCTATGGTTTCATCATTGACATGTGCATTTACCTTGTTCCAAGTTTTCAACTTGATTGGATCTTTTTTCTGGAAAGTTATCGCTTATAGAGTATGTGACTATTTTTGGAATTGGCCCTAGAATAATTTCAAAACCTAATGGCCAGTTGGATCGATCGTGGATCTTTCCCATGACTTGTGGATCCTCACGGTGTCTTTATATTTTTTCTATGGACTATTCTCGATCTTACACTTAGGTTCACACTTCATTATGCACATCTATCGTGGAAGAATTTTAGATTTGAGGCCAACCTGTTCTTGCACACTTTACATTTGTCTTCATCAAAGATTGTAATGATCTTCACCGACGCGGATGTTTCTAGACTCATGGATATGATATAAAACTTGTAATGAATCATTAGATTGAGGGGAGAATTAAGTAAGATAGGATAGAATAAGGTGTATATAGCATTTGATCTGTAGGATTTTTGCTCGCATATATGAGCATATTGTAACCAGACCTATGAGCTGAATCTGTTCGCCCAGATGTGACCAACTATCTGTAATTAAATTTCATGGTAATAAGAATGTTTGTATTTGCAATTGCTTCCATATTTTGTGTTGCTTTTTTTGCATGGTACAAATTTTTCTCTTTGAGGACCCTCCTATCGTGACTACATGAAACTAGTAACATAGCGAGATTCATTCCTTATGAGATCATCAGAGCTTGCACAGTCGTATTGAAGATTTGTTGTGGGGTGGAAGACTGTGGATCTAACCTATAATTGAAAATACTTGTGTAGAGATGGTAGGAATAAGAAATGATAGAGGAAATGGAGTGCATGGAAATGCAGACCCAGCTGTAATGGAGATGTTGAGAGGAATTGCTACAAGATTGTAAGTAGTTGAAATGGCCCAGAGAAGAGGTCAACCAGTTGATGATGTAAGTGATGAAGAAGCAGAAGAACAAGAAGAAGTTGCAAGAGAAGAGCGACTTGGCCTTGATCAGGGAGAAGAGAGGTTCATAAGAGCCCTAACTAGAGTGAACATTAAGCAACATTTCAATCCACCGAATTATAATAGTAAGCTAGATTCAGATGAATTGTTGGATTGGATAACATAAATGGAGAAATAATTTGATTTTGAAGGTACCCCAGATGATAAGAAGGTAAAATTTCCATCTACAAAGTTGAGAGGACATGCATCCCTTTGGTGGGAACATTTACAGACAGATAGACAAAGAAAAAGAAAAGAGAAGATGAGATCATGGGATCAAATGGTGAATAAATTGAAGACAAATTTTATGCCTACAAACTGTCAGATTAGTTTGTTCAAGAAATTGCAAAATTTGAAGCAGAAAGAATCTAGTGTGATAGAGTATACTAAGGAATTATACAAGTTGAATATCAGATCTGAAAATTCAGAAGATGAGATTGAACAAGTAGCTAGATATGTGAATGGTTTGAGTTCATCTATTCAAGATGAGATTAGTTGATTAAGTTGTTGAGTGTGGAAGAGGCATATCAATGTTGTTAGAGTAATTGGTTATTTACTTTATTAATTAAACAATATGTGTTTAATTATTTAAAGTTCCCTTTTATCTCTTTTACACTTAAGCTAACATTAGGTGCATAATAATTAATTGTTTTATTAATTATTAATGTGCAAGCCTAGATTTTTCCTTTTTTGGGTCTCTTTGACCTATTTGAGGTTGAATTCTTCTCTTTTGTAATAATTAATTTTTACAACTTGGTGAATATTGAGCTCCACATATTTGAGCATTTTCATGGTGTTCTTGGTTGCTTCTCCTTGCTTCTCCTTGTAATAGGTATTCTTGCTTGCAGAGATCACTAGGCTCCTATGGTGTTGTATTTGCTCAACCCCAACATGGTATCAGAGCTTCAGATCTATAGCTACTTGTTCTTGTTCTGAGAATTTTTGCATTGGGAGCAGATCTGGGGTTTCAAAAAAAAATTGTGTGGATCTACGGGGGAGCCTTTTCTTTTTGGAGCACTTTGGGAAAAAATTTACCTCATGATTGAGTCCAGAAGGCCCAAAAACCCCTATTTTCATATATAAATTATCTGATTTGGCCACTGTCAATTGGGGAAGCAAAAAAAATTTACCCAAGGGCCACGACACGTTCTACGAGGTGAAAAACATTCAAATTTTTATTTTTTTTTATCTTTTTTTTTGTGCAGGGTTTTGGCGTGGCCAGTTAAAAATTTGCGCGCCACTGGTCTGCCGCCAAGCAGCCACTGGCCACCGACAGCCAGCCCCTGCGCCGCCCCCTTCCACCGGCGGCCCGCCCATGCTCCGCCCCCTTCCACCGGCACCACCCTCAGTAGCCGCCCGCTTCAGTTGCGCTGCCTCCAGCCTACCACCAGCCATCGCCTGCGACCATCGATCGCGCCACCGCCCTCGGCCGCCATCCACGACTGCCACCTGAGCCACCGCCTGCGACCATCGACCGCGCCGCCACCCGCGACCGCCGGCTCTCCCAGCCTTGTCGAACTCGCGGGTGGTCACATGGGTGACCGTGGGTTAGCTTTCCCAGCCCCCTGGTCTGCCCAGGCGACCAGGGGCTTATTTTTTTAGCCCCAGGGTGCTGAAGGGGGCCTATCGGGCATTTTATGCTCTTTTACAAAATCGGGTGTAACTCGGGCGTTTTAGCTCAGTTTTTCAAACAAAAATAGGTGTTGGAAAGCTGCTTCTGCCACCGATCTGATGATGCATGATTTTTTCCAAAAAATTCTAGTATAGTTATATTTTTTTCCAGTCAAAGTGGGGTCTTTTTTCTGCACTTCTGGGGCCATAGAAGGTGCAAACAGACTCCGTTTTTCAAAAATGAATAGGCATTGGAAAACTCTCAGAATGCTCTCTTCAGATATGTGATTATTTTTATCAGATTTTTTAGGTACAAGTGCAGGGTTTCATGCCAGACTCTTCAGTTGAGTTACTCACATCACACAACTATCACACCTGGAAGTCTTGCATGATGAGGCTACTCAAGTCACGAGGCTTGTGGTCTTGTTTAGATGAGGTTCAGCCTCAGTTGCAGCGTCCTTTTGAGATTATGCAGCATAGGAACAAGATGGATGAAGCTATAGGTTTGCTATCCATGCACGTTTCAGACAGTCTTTTGTTGCACCTTGATGCTTTGCTCACTCCTCGAGCCATTTGGTTCAAGTTTGAGACACTTTTTTGGGCCATTAATGAGTTATGAGCATTACATATTGAGGCAAAGATGACTTCACTATTACTAGAATCCTTTCCCACTATTGAGGATTTTTTGAACAAGTTCAAAACTATCCGCACTATTTTACAGGGTTGTGGCAAGAATAAGTCAGACACTGAGTGCATTTACTTGATCCTCTCGAAGCTTCGTGGTCCATTTCAGATATTTGCTTCTACCTTCTATTCCACCATGGATGGTTTGGGTGCCAGTTTTACCATGCCTACCTTTGATTTGTTTTGTGAGCGTTTGTCTCGAGAGCAATCCCACCTTTCTCAGATGGATATGCTCTCAGGATCAAAGAACAAAGCATTGGTTGCTTAGTCACCTAAGGAGAAATAGAAGCAAAAGCCAAAGCCCAAGAAATATTCTGTACGTAGTGGGCATTCCTCCAAAGCACCTCCTAAGTCTGATTCTAAAACATCTCCTCATCCCAAACAGGGGAAATCTTCAAAGTCTGGTGAGTCTTCCTCCAAGACTAAGCAGAAATCAGGAGACACTTGTAGCTTCTTTGGTAAGGAAGGACATCTAGTTTCCAGGTGTTGGAAATGATTAGAGGCTTTAGAGGAAGCCATGCAGCAGCAACACATCTCCTCACCTCAGTCTTCTTCTCCTTCCACAGGGAAAGGCCATGCTCTTACTGCTCCAGCATTGCACTATGGGTCCCCTTGGATTTTAGACTCTGGTGCTTCTCACCATATGACTCCCTCTCAATAGTTGGTCACTTCTCTTGCCTCTTGTGGTACTTCATAAATTGTAGTGGGTGACTCTACACAGCTTTCAGTCTTGGGTTTAGGTTCTATCTCTTTGGATGGGGGCACTCTACAAGATGTTCTTGTTGTTCCTGACATCTCGATGAACCTCTTGTTCATTTATTAGATTTTCCATACTGGCTCTGGTAATACAGTTGATTTCTCACCACATGACGTGGTTATTCAGGACCTCCATGACTCTGATCTAGTTGTGGCTACTAGGAGTGTTGACACTGCATCTCATCTTTACAGATTTGATGGATTTGAGCCTTCTAAGGGTACAGGTTCATCTCTTATAGCACATGCAGATTCGGTGAGTCAGCTTTGGCATGAGCATTTGGGCCATGTCAATTATAGATATCTTCAATAGATGAGTACACAGGCACTTGTTCTTGGTCTTCCAGAGATTTCCTGCACATATGGTGTTTGTCATGGTTGTGTGCTTGGCAAGCATCATAGGGATCCCTTTCTGAAGGGAAGTGCCACTCATTCTTTGGCACCCTTGGAGTTGATTCATAGTGACCTCATGTCATTTCCCACTCCTTTTTCTGGGGCCAAGTATGTACTCACATTCATTGATGACTTCTCCAGATGCACATGGACGTACTTTCTTAAGTACAAGTCTGATGTCTTTGATTCCTTTTGAATCTTCAAAACATTTGTGGAGAAGCAGTCTGGCCTTTCTATTCAGCGGATACATATAGACAATGGGGGGGAGTATGTGAATCAGGCTTTCAGAGATTTTTGCACTGAGCATGGTTTACAGTATCAATTTACTGTTCCCTACACCCCTTAATAGAATGGTGTCACTGAGAGAAAGAACAAGACTTTATGGGAGATGGCGAATTGTATGATTCAGTCTAGGTCCATGGATTCGTCTTTTTGGGCTAAGGCATTTAATTGTGCCAACTATATTCAAAATTAGATGCCTCACAAGGTGATTCGACATATGACTCCTGAGGAGGCTTGGTCTCATGACAAGCCTGATGTTTCATCATTCCGAGTATTTGGTAGTGAGGTATGGGCATTTATTCCTGATGCTCAGAGGAGAGCTATGGAGTGGAAGAGTCGACCCCTCATTTTTGTCGGCTACTGTGAGGATGTTAAGGCGTACAGGTTGTTTGACCTTGATTCCAGAGAGGTCTTGTTTCAACAGGATGTCCAGTTTGATGAGTGCCTTCCCATAGTGGATACCCTGTCTCCAGTGTCTACTTCACTACCTACTCCTCCCACTGTAGCTCTTCAGGATTATGTTGAGGATGATTTTGATGAGGATGCTGAAGATCCCCCATCTCCACCTCCACTTGCTCCACCTCAGATGCTCAAATGGGCTCACTTTACTGTTGAGGCAGTAGGATCTATGGCAGGTGATCCTTTAGACACTCGTCGCACTCGTTCTCATATTGCGGGTTCTAGTCTTTTGAGTCATGCTCTTTCAGCGGATGCTCAGAGGTCTTTAGAGGCGAAAAGTCACCCTGAGTTGGATAGTGCTATGGCAGAGGAGTATTCTTCTTTGATGAGGAATAATACTTGGGATCTCTGTCCTCTTCCTAAGGGCAGAAAGATGGTTTGGTGCAGATGGTTGTATCACACCAAGTATGTTGCTGATGGTTCTATTGATAAGTACAAAGCATGCCTTGTTGTGAAGGGTTTCTCACAGGTTGAGGGTATTGATTACTCTGAGACATTTACACCTATCACCAAGATGTATTCTATTCGCTTTGTACTATCACTTGCAGCTTCTAGGGGATGGCCCATTTTTCAGATGAATGTGAAGTGTGCTTTCTTGCATGGTGACCTACATGAGGAGATCTATATGGAGCAGCCTCAGGGATTTGTGCAGGATGCTTCTTTGGTTTGCGGACTTCAACATTCATTGTATGGTCTCAAACAGGCCCCTTGGGCTTGGTATGAGAAGATGGACTCTTTTTTGCTCTCCACTGGTTTCACACATTGTCATTCTGATCCCGCCGTCTATATTCAAAATCTTGAGGGTGAGATCCTGATTCTTGTGCTATATGTTGATGATCTCCTCATCATAGGTAGCTCATCCTCTATGATTCCGTGTGCTCAACAAGCTTTGATGGAGCAGTTTGAGATGATAGATCTCGGTCTTCTGCACTATTTTCTTGGTTTTTAGGTGATTCAGTCTTCTGCTGGGATCTCCATTTACCAGTAGAAGTATGCTCTTGATATACTTAAACACTTTGGCATGCTTGATTGAAAGCCTACCCCCACACCTTTTTAGTTTGGGGTTGTTTTGACTACTACTTACCCCACTCCTTCAGTAGATTCTACACTTTACAGGTAGTTGGTTGGCAGTTTGTTGTACCTGACTCACACTCATCCTGATCTTTCCTTTGCAGTTGGCCTTGTCTCTCAATTCTCCCATGATCCTCATGAGAGTTATTGGCAAGCTGCCAAATGTATTTTGAGGTACCTTCAGGGCACCATTTCTTATGAAATTCACTACACATCAAGGGATCCTCACATTGTTGGCTACACTGACTCAGATTGGGCTGGTGATGTCAATGATCGGAAGTCTACATCTGGCTTTGTTTTCTATCTTGGATCTGGTCCTATCACATGGTCTTGCAAGAAGCAGACTGCTCATGCATTATCCTCTACAGAGGCTGAGTACCGAGCTGCTGTGCTCGCTAGTCAGGAGATTTTATGGCTTCGACAGTTGATGAGTGAGTTTAGTTTTCCTCTTGATAGTCCCACTATTCTTTGGTGCGACAATCAGAGTGCTATACACATTTCTCACAACTTGGTGGAGCATCAGTGGATGAAGCACATTGAGCTTCATATGCATTTCATCTGACAGTTGATTTAGGATGGTTCTCTCATCTTGGAGTATATTCCCACTACCGAGCAGGTTGTAGACATCTTCACGAAGCCTTTTGCATCACCGTGCTATCTTCAGTTGTGCTCTATGCTTGGGTGAAGGAAGTTGTCCTTGGGGGGTCTTTATGAGGCCTTCCTTCCTTCATGTTTCTTTCAGCATGTTCTTCTATCTCTTTTTGGAGAGGAGTTTTTTCCCGTTGGGTTTTCTCCTTTTCTCCGTTTCATAGAGATTTCCTTGTATTTGGGTACCTGATTAGGCCTAGTTGTCGGGACCCATTGCTTTTGCTTTTAGTAGCTTCTTCTAGGTTTTAGCTTCTCCCTAAGTCTAGCTTAAGGGGGGGTGTTAGAGTAATTGGTTATTTACTTTATTAATTAAACAATATGTGTTTAATTATTTAAAGTTCCCTTTTATCTCTTTTACACTTAAGCTAACATTAGGTGCATAATAATTAATTGTTCTATTAATTATTAATGTGCAAGCCTAGAGTTTTCCTTTTGTGGGTCTCTTTGACCTATTTGAGGTTGAATTCTTCTCTTTTGTAATAATTAATTTTTACAACTTGGTGAATATTGAGCTCCACATCTTTGAGCATTTTCATGGTGTTCTTGGTTGCTTCTCCTTGCTTCTCCTTGTAACAGGTATTCTTGCTTGCAGAGATCACTAGGCTCCTATGGTGTTGTATTTGCTGAACCCCAACAAATGTGCCCTAAAAGTAGAAGAGAAGCTAAATAAAAGACATAAGCAGAGATAAAGAGGAAGGGGTGGAAGATTTCAGAGAGGAAGAATATTCACTGGAGGAGGAAGAGGAACTTTTGCAGATTAGAAATATTATAAGGAGACCAATAAGAATGAGAATTAATATCGAAGAGATGATGGAAACTCTTACAAAAGAGGAGGATATAATGGTTACAAAAATGAAGGGAATAGAAAAGATGACAAAGGACAAGAGGAAAGAAAATTTAGGGGAGCTTGTTTCAAATGTGGAGGAGAAGGACATAGAGCCTTTAAATGCAAACATGGAGAGACAAGAAGAAATAATAAGAAAAATAGAAGGACAACCTTTATCGAGAAGAATCATATTGGTTCACCTAACCACTCGAAAGAAGGAGAAGTGTTATAAAAAAGAGAGTATTGTGTCAAAGTGAATTGGAGAAAGAACCATTGTAGAGAAAGAATTTTTATTAGACAAGATGCAAGGTAGTTGATAAGTGTTGAAAAGTGATCATTGACAGTGGAAGTTCAAAGAACCTAGTTTTTGAAGAAATGGTGACCAAATTGAAGTTGGAAAGACTGAAACATTCGAAGCCCTATCAGATAACTTGGATTCAAGATGAGCATAAGATACTAGTAAGTGAACAATTCTTGGTGAAATTAAAGATAGGAAATTATCATGATGAAGTTTTGTGTGATATTATGCCTATGGATGTATCCCATATTTTTTTGGGAAGACCTTGGCAGTATGATAGATAGGATATTCATGATGGAAAGAAGAACATATATACTATTGTTGATAATGGGATAAAATAGATTTTGTTACCCTTGGAGGATGTTTCTAAAGTTGGAGTTTGCACGAATGCTAGAATATGTTTGGTTGATGGAAGAAAATTTTTGGATGGACTGAGACATGAGAACATGTGTTATGCCTTGGTGCCTAAGAAGGTTGAAGACTTGAATCATATAGAAGGAAAACTCGAGGAGATAAAAGAATTGCTGACATAATATGAAGCTATCATTTCAGATAATGTACCTAATGGATTACCACCTATTAGGAGTATTAGTCATTGCATAGATCTGATTCTTGGAGCTAGTTTTCCTAATAAAGTAGCACATTGGATGACATTGGAAAAGAATGAAGAATTGAATAGACAAGTACAAGAATTGTTCAGAAAAGGTTTGATCAGAGAAAGCTTGAGCCCTTGTGCAATACCTATTGTGTTTACACCTAAGAAGGATGGAGAATGGAGGATGTGTACAGACTCTAGAGCCATAAACAAGATCACAGTGAAGTATATATTTCCCTTGCCTTAGATGGATGACATTATGGATTGTTTGAGTGGAGCTAAATACTTTACAAAGATAGATTTGAAGAGTGGATATTATCATATCAAAATCAGAGAAGGAGATGAGTGGAAAATAGAATTCAAGACAAATGAAGGATTGTATGAATGGTTCGTGATTCCTTTTGGATTGAAAAATGCACCGAGTACTTTCATGAGGTTGATGAATTAAGTATTGAAGAAATTATTGGGTAAGTTTTTGATTGTATATTTGGATGACATTTTGATTTTCAATAAGACAAGGGAAGAACATTTGTTGCACATAAGACAAGTTTTGCAAAGGTTGAAAGAAAAACAGTTGTTGATAAACATAAAGAAGTGTAGTTTCATGAAGGAAGAATTGGTATATTTGGGATTTGTGATATTAGTAGATGGATTGAAGATGGGTCCTAAGAAAGTGAGAGCTATTGTTGAATGGCCTACACCTAAAATCATTGGAGAGGTAAGATCATTTCATGGATTGGATAGTTTCTACTGAAAGTTCATTAGGAGATTCAATTCTATTTGTAGCCCTATGACGGAAACAATGAGGGGAGATAAGAAGGATTTTAGATGCACATTTGGAGTAGACAAAATTTTTGAGCTATTGAAATAGAAGGTGAAAAATCATCTTGTGTTGGCTTTACCATATTTTTATAAGGTATTTCAAGTGGATTGTGATGCAAGTGGAAATGTAATTGGAGCAGTGTTAAGTCAAGAAGGAAGACTTGTAGCCTATTTTAGTGAGAAGTTGAATGATGCAAGGAGAAGATATTCAGTG
This sequence comes from Sequoiadendron giganteum, assembly GCA_007115665.2. NCBI lineage: Eukaryota > Viridiplantae > Streptophyta > Pinopsida > Cupressales > Cupressaceae > Sequoiadendron > Sequoiadendron giganteum. Next base: position 209,417,002 of record CM021108.1, on the reverse strand, counting down.
TATGATCAGGATTTATATGCCATAGTTCAATCCTTGAAGAAGTGGATACATTACTTGTTATCTAAGGAGTTCGTGTTGTATACAGATCATCAAACGTTATAGTATTTGAACAATCAAGGTAACTTGAATCAGAAACACATGAGATGGGTAGAGTTCTTGCAAAGTTATACTTTTGTTTTGAAGCATAAGAGTGGAAATTCAAATAGAGTTGCTAATGCTTTGAGTAGAAGAAGGAATTTACTGGCACAAATGAGAGTGGAGGTATTAGGATTTGATGAACTGAAGAACTTGTATAAGGAAGCCCTAGATTTTGCAGAACCTTGGAGAGCATGTAAAGAACCAGTTTTGGATGATAGAAGTCAACTGTTGGATTACTTATTTCAAGAGGACATTTTGTTAAGAGGAAACCAATTACGTATACCCCAAAATTCAATGAGGGATAACTTGGTAAAAGAGAAACATAGTGGAGGTTTGGCAGGACATTTTGGAATTGACAAGACAGTAGCGTTGGTGAGTGAAAAATTTATTTTGGTGACAAATTCATAAGGATGTTAGGAAATATGTGCAGAGTTGCAGATTTTGTGAAGTTGCAAAAGGGAGTAGTCAAAATTTTGGATTGTATAAATCTTTGACAGTACCAAAAAAAACTTGGGAGGATATCAACATGGATTTCATACTTGGTTTTCCCAAGACACAAAGGGGTAACAATTTAGTATTTGTGGTGGTGGACAAATTTTTTGAAATGGCACATTTCATACCTTGTAAAAACACAACAGATGTAGTACATGTAGTAGACTTGTTTTTCAGAGAAGTAGTTAGATTGCATGGATTACCTAGGAGTATTGTTTAAGACAGAGACACAAAGTTTGTTGGTTATTTTTGGAGGACACTTTGGAAGAAGTTGAAGACAGATTTGAAGCTCAGTTCTATTTTTCACCCACAAACTGATGGATAGACAGAGGTAGTGAACAAGAGTTTGGGAAATTTGCTGAGATGTTGGGATCTAGCCCTAGCAGAAGAAGATTTTTCCTACAATAATTTAGTGAATAGGAGTATTGGAAAGACACCTTTTGTGATTGTTACTAGAATTCATCCTAGAGGTATATCAAAATTAAGAGACATCAATAAGGCACATAAAAGGAGTGCAAAGAAGGAAGAATTTATAGAACATATGAAGACAATGCACACTCAAGTAAAGAAGCATTTGGAAAACATGAACCAGAAGTATAAGGAAAAAGCAGATGAAAAGAGGAGACATAAGGAGTTCGAAGTTGGAGATGAATTAATGGTATACTTGAGGAAGGAAAGATTCCCAGTTGGCACATATAGTAAATTGAAGATGAGGAATTTTGGACCCTATAGGATTTTGAATAAATTTGATTCAAGAAATGCATATGAAGTAGATTTATCAGAGAACATGGGTATATCATCGATATTCAACATTGCAGATCTATATTAGTACCATGAAGCAAAATTAAGTGAAGACAATAAAGAACAAATTGGAAGAAAAAATTCCTAAAGAACAATCGGATGAGATACAAGAGGTTTTGGATATCAGAGATGGGAGAAAGACTTGTGGAAGACATCACAAAGAATATTTGGTAAATTGGAAAGGTAGACCAGTGGAGAATTCTTCTTTGATTTCTCAGTCTGAGGTGGATCGTATCAGTTTTCCTTTGGCCCTAGAAAAGTGAGAGGCTCAATTTTCATTAACCCTGGATGTCTGATGTAGGAGCATCCTTGGTTCTTTGCAATCTTGCATCAACCAAAAATATTTTCATTCAATTCTATTCTTGTTTTGTTCTTGTTCAAGTTGGGAGATCCGATATTTCTTCATAGTTGCTCACTAGATCTCGCATACCTATGGTTTCATTGTTAACATGTTCATTTACCTTGTTCCAATTTTTTAGCTTGATTGGATTTTTTTTTGGCAAGTTATCACTTACGAAGTATGTGACAGTTTTTCGAACTCGCCTCTGAATAATTTCAAAACCTAACGACTAGTTGGATCAATTGTGGATCTTTCCCGTGACTTGCGGATCCTCACGGTGTGTTTAGGTTTGTTCTATGGAGTGTTCTCGATCTTACACTTAGGTCCACACTTCATCATGCACATCTACCATGGAAAAATTTCAGATTTGTGGCTGACCTATTCTTGCACACATTCCATTTTTCTTCATCAATGATTGTAATGATCTTGGCCAATGTAGATGCTTCTAGAATCATAGATATGATATAAAACTTGTAATGAATCATTATATTGAGGGGATAATCAAGTAATATAGGATAGAATAAGGTTTATTTAGCATTTGATCTTTAGGATTTTTTCTCACATATACGAGCATTGTATTTTAAGCATATTGTAATCAAGCATGTGAGCCAAATATGTGCGCCTAGATGTGGCCAACTATATGTAATTAAATTTTATGATAATAATAATGTTTGTATATGCATTTTCCTCCATATTTTTTGTTTATTTTGTTGTGTGACTCTTGTTGCATGGTACAAATTGTTCTCTCTGAGGACCCTCCTACCGTGACTGCACCAAAAACCTAGAATGGAAAAAACCATGGTGAGGGTTAACTCACAATACATTATATTCGGATACAAAATATTATAGGGCTCACTACCAAGAATCAGTGTCCTCTAAAGGCTCACATCCTGAGTACAAAACATGGCTCACTACCAAGATAAAATGATGGTATCTCACTGCCAAAATAATGAACTAATGGAATACACCTTCAATGCGCAGGGTTCAGTTCCACTAAAGCTTAGAATATAAAGTACCACATCACTCAACAAATTTTTATTGTTGATAAAGCATTTAGGCTCCAATATTCAAATTTACTTCTCCTTCTCACTTCCTTGTTCGTACACATGCATCTACATATCTTTCTCTTCACACTCACACTTTTCGCTTGCTTCTATCTTGTATATATATACAAGTATATATTATTCATCAATTAGGTTGACCTAATTGGATGAACACAAAATAATCAAAACCTTTCTTTGTTGGCACCATATAAGATTTGAAAAATTTATCCATGTAGTGAATTATGCCAAGTCGGCTATTAGTCTTCATAATATATTGCATTCATTGAGTTGGCCAAGACTAAACCACAATTCTCCAAACCAACAAATAATCCTCAAAGGAAACACCTTCCAGATCTGAGAACACATTAATTTCCCATCATACTACTAGTAAAGAGACTATCATAAAAACCACAATATAAGAATGTCCACCTTAGTAGAATTTAGAATCTCCCACACAATATACCTCACACAGAACAATAGTAGGATACAATGTTAAACTCTGTTAGAGATAACTTTCTATTCATAGAAAAATATGTCTCGAGATCCAAGATATAACTATATGAATGAGTCAATAAAACATGGTTAAGAGATCAAATTTATATTAGATCTTTTGATGAGTTTCAGAATCAAATACCAACATATTGATCTATCACAAAGGAGTATTATTGACAAAGAACGACTTCCGGTAAATCAAGAAAACTTCCATATAGTTATCACTATGTAGTTATTACCATGTTGACATCAATGACAACATAGGAACAACCAACACAATCATCCATACCTCATGATCATGTTGTAAAGCTTCCAACAATCTCCCCCTTTGGTATTTATGGAAACATACATGACAAACAAAAATCAAGTATACCACACTGAATGTTCTGTCTACTCCCGCTATAAAATTGTTATTCACAATTTTTTTTCTCTGACTCTTTACCTCTCCCCTTTCATCAATGACAAAGGAAGGGATCCGATATAAATGTACATATGCATAAAAAATTAATCAATAAGATATATGAACATTGAATTAACCTAAGGAAGAACCTCTAAGACTCTCCAGGATAGCCTTCCATGGCACTTTACCTTCTTCCCATGAACCTTTTTCACTAACTAGAGTCTTGTAAACTAGCTCAAGTTTAGTTAGACTCTATACCATTTGTTAAAGTATTAAAATTAAGATCAAGATCTCTGATAATTCAACAATACAACCAAGAGCAAAAGAGACAAACTTATGTCCAAATTTAATCATGTCTCTAAGTGCCACAAACTTCTTGATAACATATTTCTTTCAATATTACAAAGAGAAAAAGGGTATGTGTAGGATCATGATGGGCCAAAAAGTGGCGATATCTAAGTGATATGATGGCCCATGTGGCTGACGACTTTTCTTTTACCCAAAATTGATGAAATGAAAAGGGTTTTTAAAGGAGATTCTCAACTTTCCACCAATATAAATTATGTTTTACTTTGAATTAATACATAATTATTATTCATTTTCGATTTGAATTATAACTAAAGTCTCGATTGATAGGCTAATTGAAAAAAATCTATAGCTTTCAAACGGTATCACATTTTTTGAATCCAAAACATGTGTCACATTGTATGCTTCACACACTATAGGATTAAAAAATAAAAATTGAATTTCATGAAGTTTTGACCAAGTTAAGGTGGTCAGACATACGAGTTTTTATATTTTTAAAAAGTTGTAATAAAAAATTCATAATTAATTATTTACTTGGAAAAAAATTACAAAAAAAATCATCACATCGGGACATGAGTCCCCTACTTATATCTAAAATATTATAAAAAAATATTATCATTTTATTGTGGTTAGGGTGGTCAGACAAACACATACTTCTTATTTTTTCCCTGATATTTAAGTACTACTGCATTGAAATTTCAAATTTTCATCAATTAGATTTTTTTTAAAAAAAAAAACCTAGTTGTTTAGAAAGTACATTCAATTTTCTACAAATTCTATTCTTACATATTTTTGAAATAATATAGATAAATTATTCAAATTTTCACGTCAAGTTGCCTAACTCTGATTTTTTGAATTTTATTGCCACTTAAGGGCCTGTTTTTTCCATGATGATCCTGCACATACCCAAAAATTGTCTTGAAGTTGCACAATGTAGGACCACCTCTAATTATTTTTATCTTCTGCTAATATGTATGCATCTTCTTGAGTGGTCAGTCGAGACTCACTCATCCTTATCTCATTTCTCATATTCAATGTATTTCCATACCAATCTAGACAAAAGGAAAGTAGTTCATGTGCCTCTTCTTCACAACCTTGTACACTCTCTAATTCCTCCATTTAGAGTATGTGCATTCACACATTTTCCTTTGATATCATTCAAATTTTCTTCATCAAACCTAATTCCAGGGTAAGTGCACCAAGATGGTTCCCAATAAGGGGACTTAAGTGGACAACTTTTTTTCTGAAATAAGGAAATACTGACCTTGGACGTGAAATTGAGGATAGTTACACTGAAATTTTTGAGATCGAACAAAAACAAGGATCGAAGTGCTCCGAGTCTACTTTCTAAAGTACTAATTTATTTTTAAAATGGTTGAGATTAAGGGGTTCAAAAGAGGGACATACACAAATTGGTGTTGTTTTTGTCAGAAAAAACATAACATAGCAACACTTGTATGACCCTCGTACAGTGAAATTTTTTTTCGTATTTTTAAAATTGCAATGGTCAGAAGTTAGCTAATAGTATGTAGTTTATGCACAATTTTTTTGATGATTTTTTAATGAATATTTGATTTTTTACTAATTTTCGAAGTGGAAATTTCCTTAAAAACATAATTTTGGCCGTGCTACCCCTACAAATTTTGGAAACTAATTGATTTTTTTTATATATATTTTTTTAAATTTGTAGAACGGAGTCTAGTTTCTAAAAAAATAATTTATTTCAAAATTCGATGAACGGTTAATTTATAACGAAAAAATACCAAACATTTCTTTTTGGAAAAAAAACAAACATATAAATAAAATAAATTATGGATGAAAGGCTTAATATTTTTAGAAAGTGAAAAAAATTACATCTTTGGATAGCTAAGAGAGAACCCAAAATTACCCATGTGTTTGATTTTTTCGATATTGAACCACATGCAATCCTGACGGTGAGCACGAACTCGATTATGTGAAATATGGTAGATTTTTTAAAAACAAGTCTCTAGTCATTGGGAATGCCCTCCAAGCCTTTGGGTTGGTATTCCAAGGTAAATACCAAGCCTAAGGCTCAGGAATTTCCAAAGAAAGATATAACACGAGCACGTTATAGCACGCTCGCATTATATTTCAGTTTTGACATTTTTTTTCTTTTGCGGGAAACATGTGAACTAAGACATAACACGAACATGTTATAACACTCTCATGTTATGTCCTCCTTTATGTTAAATGCCAATATATTAAATGTATGCTGATATATTTGTATGTTTTTATGTACATGTATCCTTGTATGTCATGTAAGTATGTACATATGCCTATATGTATCAATGCATATATATTGTATGTATGCATGTATGTATGTAATATTTGTATCTACACATGTATGTATGTATGCTTGTATGGATGAAGGATTATATGTACATATGTATTATGCTTGTATGTATATATTTGTGTATGTCTTTAGAGGGAGGGAGAATTTAGAGAGAGAGAGAGTCTAGAGAGATGGAGAGGGGGTGGAAGTGAGAGTTTAAGAGAGAGGGAGTGGGAGAGAAGGGGTTGGAGTAAGAGGGACTTAGCTAGGTAGGGTGGGAGGGATAGAGAGAGGTAGAGGGAGAGAGGGGGGTGGGAGCGAGAGAGGGGGGGAGAGAGAGAGACATAGAGAAAGAGAGAGTTATGTAAGTAGGGTGTCAAAGGGAGAGACTTGAGAGATAGGTAGTGAGAGGGAGTGTGAGAGAGAGGGAGTGTGATAGAGAGGAAGTGGGAGAGAGAGGGAGTGTAAGTGAGAGACCTAAGAGAGGGAGAGGGTGTGGGAGGTAGTGACTTGATAGATGTAGAGAAAGAGGGGGGTGGAGTGAGAGGGACTTATCTAGGTAGGGTGGGAGGGATAGATAGAGAGAGAGTTACCTAGGTAGGTTGCTAGAGGGAGAGACCTAAGAGAGAGAGGGGGTGGGAGGGAGAGACATGAGAGAAAGGGAGAGAGAGGGAGTGGGAGAGAGTGGGATAGAGTGGGAGGGACATAGAGAGAGATGGATAGAGGGAGAAAAAGAGGGTGGTAGGGATTGATTGAACAATAGGTATGTAGAAAGAGGAGACCATAGATAGAGACAATTAGAGAGGGTAGGAGGGATGGAGGGAGAGGTGAGATGTATAGATAGAGAGAATGTGAGAGGGGTTGAGGGTATAGGGTTGATGTTTTCTAAGGTATTAGGGTTTAAGGCTTGAGGATTGAGGGAATAGGGTCGATGGTAGAGGGTATTTGGCTGAGGGTATAGGGTAGAAGGTTTAAGGGTTTACGGTTGAAGGGTTTAGGGTTAAGGGTTTACTTGGTTGAGGGTAGATGGTTTAGGGTTAAGGGTTTAATTGGTTGAGGGTAGAGGGTTTAGGGTATAGGTTTGAGGGTATATGGTTGAAGGATTAGGTTCAGGGTCCAATGTAAGGGGTGGAGGGTATAGGGGTAGAGGGTTTAGGGTTTAAGGATTGAGGGTTGAGGGATTAAGAGTTAAGGGTTCAAAATTGAGGGTTGAGGGTTTAATGTATAGAGGGTAGAGGGTTTAAGGGTTGAGGGTTGAGGGTTGAGGGTTGAGGGTTGAGGGTTGAGGGTATATGGTCTTGGGATTAGGGTTGAGGGTCCAATATATAGGGTAGAGGTTATAGGGGTTGAGAGATTAAGGGTTGAGGGTTTAGGGATTAGGGTAGAGAGTTTTCTTGGATTTAACGGTGTAAGGGTTGAGGGATTAGGGTTGAGGATTAGGGTTTAGGGTAGAGAGTATTGGGTTGAGGGTAGAGGGTAGAGGGTAGAGGGTAGAGGGTAGAGGGTTTAAGAGTTTAGGGTTTAAGGGTTGAGGGTTGAGGGTTGAGGGTTTAGGGTTGAGGTATTAAGGGTTTAAGGGTTGATGGTTTAAGGGTCAAGAGGGTTGAGGGATTAGGGTAGAGAGTTTACTAAGTGGGTTTAAGGGATGGGGAATTAGGGTTGAGGGTAGAGTTTATGGGTTAGGTTTTAAGGGTTTAGGGTTTAGGGTTGAGGGATTAAGAGGTTATAGGGTAGAGTACAGGGGTTGAGGGATTAGGGTTTAAGGGTTGAGGGTTGAGGCCTGAGGAATTAAGAGGGTTTAGGGGTTGAGGGATTAGGGTTTAAGGATTGAGGGTTGAGGATTAAGAGGGTATAGGGGTTGAGGGATTAGGGTATAAGGGTTGAGATTGAGGGTTGAGCATTGAGGTTGAGGTTGAGGGCTTAAGAGGCTATAGGGGTTGAGGGATTAGGGTTTAAGGGTTGAGGGTTGAGGGATTAAGAGGGTATAGGGGTTGAGGGATTAGGGCTTAAGGGTTGAGGGTTGAGGGTTGAGGGTTGAGGGATTAATAGGGTATAGCGATTAAGGGATTAGAGTTTAAGGGTTGAGGGTTGAGGGTTGAGGGATTAAGAGGATATAAGGGTTAAGGGATTATAGTTTAAGGGTTGAGGTTGAGGGTTAAGGGATTAAGAGGGTATAGGGGTTGATCGATTAGGGTTTAAGGGTTGAGAGTTGAGGGATTAATAGGGTATAGGGGTTGAGGGATTAGGGTTTAAGGGTTGAGGGTTGAAGGATGAGGGTTGATGGTTGAGGAATTAAGAGGGTATAAGGGTTGAGGGATTAGGGTCTAAGAGTTGAGGGTCGAGGGTTGAGGGATTAAAAGGGTATAGGGTTTAAGGGTTGAGGGTTGAGGGTTGAGGGTTCAGGGATTAACAAGATATAGGGGTTGAGTGATTAGGGTTTAAGGTTTGAGGGTTGAGGGTTGAGGGTTGAGGGATTAACAGTGTATAGTTGTATCCATCTCTCCCACTATCTCCATCTACCCTTTATCTCTTAACCATTTAAACCCTTAACCATTAAACCCTCAACTCTTAACCCTCTACCCTCTATCTCTCTCTCTCTTTCAGTCTTTCTCTCTCCCCCTCTATATCTCCATCTCTCCCACTACCTCTTTCTGCCACTCTCCCTCTTCATCCCTCTCTCCCTCTCTCTCCCTCTTTCTCTGTCACTCTCTCTTTCTCCCACTCTCCCCCTCTCTCCCTCCCACTCTCTCTTTCTCCCATTCTCCCCTTCTCCCACTCTCCCATTCTTTTCCACTCTCTCTTTCTCCCACTCTCCCCTTCTCCCACTCTCTCCCACTCTCTCCCACTCTCTCTTTCTCCCACTCTTCCCCTCTCTCCCTCCCACTCTATCTCCATCTCTCCCACTATCTCTTTCTCCCCCTCTCCCTCTCCCTCCCTCTCTCCCTCTTTCTCTCCCACTCCCTCTCCCTCCCTCTCTCCCTCTTTCTCTCCCATCTCTCTTTCTCCCCCTCTCTCCTCCCACTCTTCCTCTCCCTCAATCTCCCCTTCTCCAACTCTCCCACTCTCTCTTTCTCCCACTCTCCCCTTCTCCCACTCACCCACTCTCTCCCACTCTCTCTTTCTCCCACTCTCCCCCTCTCCCCCTCCCTCTCTATCTCCATCTCACCCACTATCTCATTCTCCCCCTCTCCCTCTCCCTCACTCTCTCCCTCTTTCTCTACCACTCCCTCTCCCTCCTCTTTGTCTCCCACTCTCTCTTTCTCCCACTCTCCCCTCTTTCCCTCCACTCTGTCTTTCTCCCTCTCCCCATATCCCACTCTCTCCTCTCTCCCTCTCCCCCTCTCTCCTTCCCTCTCTATCTCCATCTCTCCCACTATATATTTCTCCACCTCTCTCTCTCCCTCCCTCTCTCCCTCTTTCTCTCCCACTCCCTTTCCCTACATCTCTCCCTCTTTCTCTACCACTCTCTCTTTCTCCCACTCTCCCCCCCTCTCTCCCTCCCACTCTATGTTCTCCCACTCTCCCCTTCTCCCCTTCTCCCACTCTCCTCTTTCTCCCTCCCCCCTCTCTCCCTCCTATCTATCTCCATCTCTCCACTATCTTTCAAGGCCCCTCTCTCTCTCCTCCCTCCTCCCCCTCTCCCTCTCCGTCCCTCTCTCCCTCCCTCCCCCTCTTTCTCTCCCACTCTCTCTTTCTCTCCCACTCTCCCTCTACCTCTCTCTCTGTGTCACACACACACACACTCACCTCTATCTCCTCTACTATAAAGGTGCAGGGGAGAGATATAGAATTAGGATAGAGGGTATAGACAAAGAGGGAGAAAAGAAATATATTAAGAAAACCATATTTCATATAACGCGTGTGCGTTTTGAAGAAGTAGAGATGTTACCTATTTAGGAAGAAATAACTCGAGCACATTTTTTATTCCACTAAAAATGGTAAAAAAAATCAATATACTCGTGATGTCAAGGCCCACAGTCTGCATATTCTCCTGGTTCTATGCGTGCTTTGACAAAAAGTAGCTTTTTGATGATGTTATAAAGTGTGCAAGCATGTTTTTCACATTCCATCATCTTTTCCATGATCATTCTACCACCTTTACATGAAGTAGAATATTTTCCACATTGAAAGACATATAATATCAATTGAAGTTTGAATTCCATTGAAAACTAATATACAATTGAAGTTTGGAGGGGGACAAGCTTTTGAGCATGTCAAATTGTTGTGGAGTTTGAAGAAAGAAGAAGCTAAGGCTACATAATTGGGTTGAACTCCTTCATTTGAAAGTCTAGTTTTTTAGGTATGTGAAGTATTTACACATTTTCTTTCATTCTATTATGGCTTGCTTTCATTTTTGTTTGTCATTACAACCTTACATTGTCAATGCACATTTTAAATTACACAATTATATAAACTTGCCAATTACCATTTTAAACTTGATGCAGAGCATCTACCAGGATCCACAAATCATCAAGGGTAATTTTGACCCTAACTTAAATTGAAGAAGATCAATGAACAAACTCAATCATTTTTTCATCAAAATCCTTCAATTTCACTTGATTTCATATTTCCACAAAACATTAGAACTTGGTTTCAACTCTTTGTCAGATTTAAAAAATAGATTAGCCATCATAAAATTGATTGTAACATAGCGTAAAGCTGATTAGAAACTCAGAACGATTCAATTCGTTCATGATTCACTATTTCAAGAACCCAATGCTGCAACTTACATGGCAAAATAACAAAAAATCATGGAAGGTAACTACCAACCTTTATCAAGACATCCAAGACACTATAATCAGCATGTTATTTATTGAAATAAACCAAATAAACATTCCAAATATCTTACCAAAATTCATCCTTTGAGCATGCTTCCCCTTGCAGTATTCGAAACCTATGGTTCAGGGGCACCTACAACCATGTTTCAAAATCTACTTTGGTGACAATATGTCTTAAGGTATTTGGGTGAGTTCAAGCATTTTTTGATTCTTTTTCATATATTTTATTGAAAATAAGGTCTAAATAGATCAATCTTTCATGTATTTAGGGATTTTGTGAGTTTGGTGATCAAATGTGCAAGTATGCATTCTTCCTTCAAAAAATTGTGAGTTTTACCATATAATCTTTGAAGGAAAATTATTCAAATTATAAATGGAAGTGAAAGAAAAGAGTATATAAGTTGTATTAGGGATGAAATAAAGGTTTTTGAGTGGTCTTAGGTGTCTTGGACAACAAAGTTGCATAATGTTGCTTATTTAGCAAAAGTTGTCAATGTTAGCAATTTTTAAGACAAATGATGGTCTTGGTAGTTAACAGGTGGTTATAGATTGGTTATAGGGTGGTTATAGGTTTGTAGTTAATAGGTGGTTATAGGTTGGACCTTCAAAACACCTTGAAAATCTTGAAAATAACTGATTACAATCAACTAGGTTCCTCAAAATATCAACCAATGATTATGTCATTCACAAGTTGTCTTAATTCTCCCATAATGGCACCATTGTTTACAAAAAAAAATAATAATTATTAAGGCACAAACAAACCATTATTTTCTGAAGAAATATTTGTTTGAGTTAGTACAAAAAAAATTAAACCTTTCAGAAGTCTTCCCTTACACACAAACTCAGTTCCTTTGTTGATGGTCCACATTACTAGTAGCCAAGCATCTGCAAACTGTCATATGTATCTCACAAACCATGCACACACTTAAGACTGTGATACTAATTTTGGACACCCATTTCCCTCATACAAAGCATATTACAAGATGGATATTAATTCCTTCAGATCAAATTCTTGTAAACTAGTTGTTTTAGTCTAAGAATAAGCCTAACTAAGCCTTAGTGCAAATAAGGGTTATTGGTTTTGCCACCCACAACATAAAAACCTCATAACCAATACATAAAATGATTTAATACAAAAACTCAAACAAAGAAACTTCCTGCAGCATCGAAACTCTAGCACACAGTTCTCACCCAAATGAAATAAAGTTACTCATGACAGCTACAGATGGCTGCAGATCACTGTTTGTTCAAGACAATTCATTACCTTCACAGACCTCTTTCATTCTGCATAGCACCGTCATCTTTCCTCCATTCGGATTCATCACTAACCATTCTTCTCTGCAGGGAATGGAAACCCACTGTGGAGGGACTGAATTCCCTGACAACTTACGGTTGTCATGCCACTATCCATCCCTCAATAAGGAAGGTCGAGCTTTCACCAAGTTGTGGTTGCGGCTGCTCCAGGGGAAGATGGTAAGGTTTGTGGGCTGTCAATAAAGCACACGACTATTCCCAAAGAAACCGAACCATGAGCAGTACCTCCATTAGTGTCTCCATTTTATTCAAACAGCTGGTGCAATCCTTTCCACCGAACTGTACCCACGGTATTGTAAAGCCAACAAACCAGAGACAAAAGAGAACTATGCAAATTGACAGGAAACAGAGTTACACAAAAACACATTCATTCATATGCAAAAACTTTAATACATTATTGGCTCTCTGGCCTTCGGCCAGAGAGCCTGATTTCTTCCTCTCACTGCTCTCCTCTCGTCTATTTCTTTCTTCTATTCGCACTCTTCTCTTCTTCTCCCCCTTCATGCGGTTACATGCTTTCTTTCCTTAATAGCAATGTGAGGGTGGTTAGATAATCATTCCCTACCCGATTGTATCCATTTGGTTACAATATTTCTAATTTCATTTGGAAATATCTACTTACATTCTTAACCATTTTTTTCATGGTCACCCGAAATGTTCACTAAAATATTACAATAAAATGAGACTTGAGGTGCTCCCGCACCATAAAATACCTTTAATTTGACCTTCCCAAGATTATAAGTTCATTTCCAAACACATTTCCATAAACCCTAAGCTCTAAGCTTCACAATTCCCTGTTTTACCAATCTGAACATAGTTTTATAGTCAAGATTTTTTTTTTCTTCACACCTTAGTCCTCACCATATGACTGGTAACCTTTGAAATATGAAATTACATGCCACAAGAATTTTTTACACCAAAATTGAGAACTTTCACTAAGTAGAATGGGAGAAACACAATTTCTGAAGTTCACTGTTTACCCTAACAGAGGGTTTGACAGTTTTAGAGAAAAATTGCAATATCTAACTCAAACATTAAGAAAAATGCATGAAATAAATTTTATGTGGGATTTTATTGAGTGAAAAAATCCTTAAAAACATCCAACCAAGCATTCTTCCTATACAAATTCGTACAAGATCCTAAAAGAATGAAATTTTGAAGAAAATACAAAAAAAAGTGTGTTTATTCATTCAAAATCAGATATTCAATCACCCACAACTTTCGTAATGTACATGAGGCCTTATAAAGTCATTAAATACATTTCTTATCAACTTCCAAGTGCCTCCAAGCAAAAAAGAGCCCATATGACCTTTCACCTTCCCTATTTCACAATTTTTGTAACTTTTCACAAATTTGTATTTGTGCAACTTTTGCAAATAGTAACAACTTTACAAAATACACATAAGACTTAAAAATTAAACCTCATAATGATTCCCATAAATGGAAAATATCTTTAATGAACCTCTTATAACATGGAGATACCCAAAATTGAATCAAATTTCAAAATGGAAGCATAGATTGTCAAGGTGCTCCTGCACCACAAACTTATCAAACACTCACAATGCCATTACACTCATTATGATTGTAAATTACATGATATTTATCTTATTTCCCTTCAAAATCAACTCCCCCAACATATCTAACTATTTTTGTAACTTCTTAAGTAACTTATCTCTTCACAACTTTTCCAAAAAATGCAATTTTTTGCAAATGTCCATGCTTCCATTTTGAGCCTATCTTGCAATCATGGCATGCCACGTTACCACTTTTATTTAAGGCATTCTGGATTGAAAAAAATCATGTCACATTTGTCTATTCTAGGTTAAATTTTTTACAGGATGATTGTAAGTATTATTTAAATGAAACCTTGAATGACATATATTTTTTAATTAACTTGAATGGATACATTTTTTAGGAACTAATATTCATCTCATTACCATGGTAAAGAGAAAATTATCTACCATGCCAAAGAAAAAGACAAAGAGGAAACTAATAGACGAAGAGAATGAAACCTTCAAATAAAAGGAGAGAGTTTGGGTGGAGGCATATCGTGAAAAGAAGAAATTGGAAACGATTGACGAAAACAAGCCAATTAAAGAGGAACCTCAACCATCAAAAAGAAAATGGAAATTGGTAGCACAAAAGGCACAAATGCAAAGGAATCATCGTAAGACAGATTCAGATACCGTAGTTGGAGACACACCCTCTAAGACAATTGAATATGAAGGGACACCATTAAGAAAAAGTGAATATGGAGGGACACCATCTAGCACAAGTGAATATGGACGGAAACCATCTACTACAAGTGAATATGGAGGGACACCATCTACCTCAAGTGAATATTGTTGGACACCATCCAACACATCTCAAGTTGAGAGTACATCATCACTTAGATTTGACGAAGAAGGTATGCCATCATCCCCATGTGAACCTTAAGGTATGTCTTCTTCTCCACCCTCGATCGAAGGTACGAATCTAGCCCACCTCAATTAAATATTGATAAAATTTCTAATGTTGAGATGTATGTACCTAGGAGAACACCACCTAGAATTTTGCGTATAAAGCCAAAGTATTTGATTAATATTAATGATGAGATTTTGCAGCACATGGAAGGTAAGATTTCAACACCCACTTGTAGAAGATATGCTGATAAGATTTGGGAACGATTCTGTGAAAGGCTAAATGAGACTGCAAGATGTCAACTATTTGTTGAAATGATGCAGGGTATAAAGTATAGGAACATCATGAAGACTCTTGGGTTGAGAACATCGAATGCATCAAGTGAAGACACTATTGTGAAGAATATAATGGATGCTTATGAGAGTGTGGGTAAGACCTCACGCTTAAAGGATTGTAATGTCACCCGGTGTGTCATTACATCAAATTTGGTAAGTTCTCAAACAAAGAGAGCTTGTTTCATAAGAAAGATGAGTGAACAAATGAGAATTAGTAGAAATTTTTTATCAAGAGCAATTCAAAGGCGGAAAAGAATTGAGGGCAATGATTGAAATGAATTGTGGGAATTCTCGGGGAGACTGTCATGAAAAGATAAAGAAGTTGTCGAAGCCTTGAGAACACTAATTGAAGAGTATTGGAAGAATAACACAAGGAAATCTTTGAATCAAAGGGATTTGGTAAGAAGGAGAGTCAATAGTTGGAATCATGAGCCACATCCAAATAAATTTTTGGATATGACTCAAACCCAATTTTCTGGAAAATTTGAAAATGATTACCCTCAAATTAGTATTTCTCAAATATTTTTTGAAATGGTTAAACATTTTTATGTCAAGATAAATCACACACAAACTACTTGCTGTTATAGACTACATATTTAATTTTCTAACCATTATGATGTTTATCATTCTATATGTGTAGATTTGCATACTAACATTTTTTTGCAGGATTGTGGAATAGAAGCCCCACCAAAATTTTCAAGAGATTTATTATCAAAAAAATTATGTGAAGTAGAGGATGGCCAAGTATTCTATAGGACAACATGCTTGGATGGTTCATGGGAGCGTTGCGGTGGCTTCTAGCATATGCTAGTATGTCAACATATGGAAAACACAAATGAGGTGGAATAGAAACTAGTAGAGGTTGGGAATTATAAAATAGTGGCATATGCTATAAAAGATGAATCTCAAGAAAAAAAGGTGTGATTTGGTTATTGAGAAGATTCCAGTGTACCAATTTATGTCCATGTTTCATGACAATATACTATCTGAGTATGCAATGCATACTCATAGAGATCAATGGTTGGACACACAATTCAAGCTATGCAAGGACACCTTTCCAGTTGGAAACATAGTATCAGTGGTTGAATTTATGGAGAACTACACTCTACAGTCACAATGTGAGGTGTAGTCATAGTATTACAACTCTACACAAGTTTTTATATTTGGGCACATAACATTCATTCATGCATCTGATAGTACAGATGACCAAAGGAAGGTATTGAGGGAGTACCACTTTTATATTAGTGATGATCGCACAAATTCTCCAGAGTTCGTGCAAGGTTGCTTCTAAATGTTCTACAGTGGTTTGGCTCAGAGAGGCATATAATATGACCGACATATAACATGGTCTGATAACTGTACAAAATAGTTCAAGAACTCGTGAATTTTCTATTGGTTGTGCAAGATGCATGTCATTATAGGTGCTCAACGTATGTGGAACTTTTGTGAGGCTGGACATGGAAAGGGGGAGCATGATGGTGCAAGAGCATGTGTGGAAAGAGCATTAGCATGAGAAGAGTTAAAGTATAAAGACAGTCAAAAGTTGACAGATGCAAAATCAATCATCGAGTGGTGTAATTATTTGATGGGTCAAGGTAATGAAGGTACATATTCATTTCATAGATTTTTTTGGTTGATTGATGATACTAACATTACACCATATGAATACTATTGTACAGTAACAAGATCGAGTGAGGTACACTCTTTCCTTAGCTCAAATGTAGGTTCATGGAGTATTGATACACGAAATATGGCATGCTTATTTTCTTCATGTACAATGCAAGCTTGGAATGATTGTGAGTCAGGGGAGTGGGTTAACAATTGGTTGACAAGTTATCTTAGCCCACTTCACATGTATCACCCTCCGATGACATTGGAACTAACACAAATGGAATCATCAGTCGACTTTGACCACATATCAGATCTAGTTCAACCAGGTGACATATCTACTTGCTTAGTTGTTGAAATTCCATATTGCTATCTCACTTTGTACTGTATTCGTAATGTTGACAAATTTCATGATATTTTCTACACATATCAATGCAGGGCATGTTTATGCATTTATTGCAGATGAAGACAATGAAGAGGGAACATACTATTACTTGTGTCATTATGTTGAGGCCAAAACGAAATTGGAGGCCCCAGTTATAGATGGAGAAAACATCGAATACACTACAAGCTCAGTTGTGGTTATTGGAAGATGGCTTAGAAGGTACTCACATTCAAGTGTTAAACATTGGCTATTTCAGGACTTTGACATGCATCATAAGATTCTTCACTACTCGAACCTTGTCGTGGCATCCAATGTTTGTTTGACCAAATATGGGGGTCGACCTTTGAAAAAGAACTTTTGGAAGGTCTGTGAGTCTGACCATGAGGCAATACTTGACACAATAAAGAGTAGAGTAGACCCAGATAGTTCATTGGATTAATTTGTAAGTACATGCACATTGGTTCTTATTAATTATACTTGTATGCACATTAATTTGTTTGATGCCAATTCTATCATCTTCTTTTACTTTGTGTATTTGTAAGTAACATACTAAACACTGATTCATGTCCCCTTGCAAAAAATGCAGATATATGAGCCATCCAAGAGAATGTTAGCCAGAAAAACAATGCAACATCCTTATTTTGATGATCTTGAAAAATATCAATCATGATTTTAAGCCATTAGAAAAGTGCGTGCAAATCTTGGTGAGGGAATTTCAAGTTATTCATTTGAATTTAACCTTATCATGACCAGCTATGATGTAGAGATTATAAGAGCATCTAAAATTTCAACTTACTCTATTCATGAGAGGTGTTGTGTGCAATAGGCATGTTGGAATTTCCAGTGAAGATGTATAACCAGGAGTGACTAAGTTGTGAGACCTGCATGCGTATCTATAAGTGCCTTCCATCTATTTTTATTTCATTTCCATTTTGGATTCTCTTTCTTTTTCTCTTTTACTTTGCGTATTTGTAAGTAAACTACTAAAAATTAATTGATCTCTTGTTGCAGAATATGTTGATTTATGAGCTATCAAAGAGAATCTCAGCCAAAAAAGCAATACAACATCCTTATTTTGATGATATTGACAAATCTCATTTTGATTTCAAGCCATTATAAAAGAGTGTGTGAAGCTTAGCAAGGGAATCTCAAGTTACTCAATTGAAGTTAACCTCCTAATGAGCACCTATGATGTAGACATTTAAAGAGAATCTTGAATGTGCGAGTGACATTGTAAGAGATCTCTGAGAACGAAGTACCTAAGGCATTGTAATGAGATTTACTTACATAATGAGATTTACTCAAATATTGTAATTTTGGAGCTCATGTTTGGTGTAGTAGCACCTTGTTCTGTAAATGCCTTCAATAGCTAAATTTGCAAAATTTGAATTTTGAAATGTAAACAATGTGAAAAAGGTCATGTAATGGCCAACTCTTAGAGAGGTCATTAGGTGATTAGAGAAGTGATATAAATCATGTAAGGTCAAATTAGGATGTTGTAGGCGTCTGTGTGTTTATTTGTGCAGGGGAATTCAAGAAACAAAGGCGGAGTTGTTGCTAAAGGGTTTTATGATGATTTTTCAAGTTAAAAGAGTGGCTCCAAGTGGTGTTTTGAGGAAATATTCCCAAATGACTTCACAAAAAATGACTGATCTAGATAGATATGTAGATACCGAAAATTGGTCTAGGCCTGCAAGTACATATTCGATATAATTTTCTATAGTCCGTGGTCTTTATTAAATAATGTTTGTTATTTAATTAACCTTTCTAACACATATTTCCTCTATTAATTAAATACCCTTTTTTAATTAATTCATTAATTCATTATTAATCCTTATTCAACTTGGTTTATTTAATTAATCATATTTATTTAATTATGTTGTAGACTAATTAATTCTTTCCCCTTTATCTATCAATTAAATAATTTATTATTTAATTACCCCTTTATCATATTTCAACTATAATTAAATATCTTTATTTAATTATTCATTTAACCCCCTTTATCTATAATTAAATATTTATTATTTAATTATTCATATTATCCTTTTCAACAGTCAAATTAAATAAATGATCTTATTATATTTAATTAAATATTTTATTTTTGAATGTTGAATTAAATTAACATTTAACTCATACTTATTTATTTATGTCACATTCCTCTATCATTCAGTTATCTAAGTCATTCACTCACCTTCTGACTTGAGATCTATTTTTAGTTCTCCAGTTATCTTTGGGTTTAACATGTGATTATCTCTGCGAGAAGACTCTTTGTCACAACTAGTCAGTTAACTAGTTTTAACTCATATGCATGATGTGTATATTAATTAAATATCTTTATTTAATTAATTAACTCATGTTTGTATTCAAATGCATTAGTCTTGGAATTCCAACTTTGGCTTTTGCATACAAAGTCTATTTCCTCTATTTTTGGAGATTGAGATCTTGAACTCGTGGTCTAACTCACGTTCTAAGGTAGTCTCTATCTTCATTCTTTCCTGAACTCGTATTCTAACTTGCGTTCTAACTCACGTTCTATCTGAGACAAAACTCACATCACATGGCATTCATCAATCTCGTTCGTTAATCTCTCTTTCAATCTGAGCTGATCATTCGAAAACCCAAAATTTATAAAATGGCCTGTCATAATCATTATTCCTCCTCTCGAAATCATACACTTTTGAGAAGAGACTCATCTTCGATATTTTTCTTAGACACTCAACAAAGCTCTACTTGCATTCAAACACATAAATCTGAGGGCAAGAATACTGAAAAGGCAAAATGGAGAAGAAGAATCAAGATAATTCGAAGGGATGAACGCATATTCGGTGAGATAATTTTTGTTTTATTAGTTTAATTTATTTCCTTTTTCTTTGTTGTTGGATTTTAGATTTTAGATTAGGATTTAACTTTTTTTATGTAGTCATCATTGCAGAAAAATCTATCATGTTACATTTGGTGAACCAAGGGAAGATCATTTGAAGGTTTTAGACAAGATATTCCAGAGGCTAGAAAATTACAATGTCAGGCTAAATCTGAAGAAGTGTGTCTTTGGGGTGAAATCAGGGAAACTGTTAGGGTATATCATCTCTCGAAGAGGCATTGAAGTAGATCCAGAGAAGGTAAGAGAAATCTTAGAAATGCCTCCTCCAACCAGCATTGGTAAACTTGGAACCCTACAAGGGAGATTACAGTCCATTAGGTGTTTCATAGTACAACTGGCAGATAAAATACACCCGTTTCAACATCTACTCAAGAAAGGAGTACCATTTGTGTGGACACCTAAATTTCAAGAGGCCTTTCAGCAAATCAAGGACTATTTGCTTACTCCACCAATCTTAATGCCTTGTGGTAGTTTTTGCTACCCAAAAAATTCTGCACTATATGCTCAATCAACAAACAATGTTAGTTGCGAAGATTGATCCACTTAAATACCTCCTAAGTAAGGCAGCTTTAATAGGCCAATTGGCTAAATGGGTTATGATACTTAGCGAGTACACCATTTAGTATGTCGAAAGGAAGGCTATAAAAGGACAGGTGATTGCAGATCAGTTAGCTGACGCACCTATAAAGGTGGACCATCCATTAGTGGTAGACATCCCAAATGAATTTCTCTTCAACATTGACATTAAAACCAAATGGAAACTGTACTTTCATGGGTCACATACAAATCATGGTTCAGTAGCTAGTATCTTATTTGTCACACCTCAAGGTGATACCATTCCTAAATCATTCAAGATTGCTTTCCCTTGTACCAACAATATAGCAAAATATGAAGCCTTAGTGACAAATATAAAAATGGCAGCTCAATGGAAAACTAAGAGCCTACATGTCTTTGGTGACTCTCAACTGGTAATCCGACAGGTAACTGATGATTATGAGACTAAGGATGAAAATCTTGCACCTTACAAGTGAATGGCTGATAGTTTCAAACAATATTTCAATGATATAACTTTTCAAAAAATACCACATATCCAAAATAGAGCTGCAGATGCTATGACAACCATGGGTTCCTTGTTAGATATTCTGAGTAATGTGCCTAAGTTCGAGTTTCTGGTTGAATAGCTGTTGGTCCCCGCTTATGATGTCCCCGATACTACGATAGTGTGTACCATTTTCGGTCCTACGTCTCCTTGGTATAAAGACATATTCGACTACCTCACTAACCAAACCTTAGCCCAAGACTTGTCCAATAACCAACACTGAACCTTTATCCGAAAGCTGGCTAAGTACACCATCATCAGAGAAACCCTGTATAGACGTACCTTAGATAACGCCCTAATGAGATGTCTTGATGTTGAAGAAGCACAAACAACTTTGCGAGCGGTACACGAGGGTATATGCGGATCTCATTCGAGTGGTCCTACTCTAGCCCATAATATTATGAGACTAGGTTACTATTGGCCTACAATGGAGAAAGACTCATACGTCTTTGTAAAGAAATGTAGATAATGTTAAATACATGGAGACTTAATAAGAGTGCCAGTGTAGGAGCTTCATCCAATTACTTCACCATGGCCCCTCGCCTAATGGGGACTTGACCTCATAGGTAAGATACACCCTTCATCATCTAATGGCCACAAATTCATCATCACTGCCATCGAATACTTCACCAAATGGATCAAAGCTATTCCCATGACCTACATCACCGACACACAAATATCTAAGTTTATCTTAAACTATATCATTTGTCGGTATGGTGTACCCCAATCCACAATCACAGACAATGGCTACCCATTCAAGAACCAAGAAGTATGCCATTTATGTGAAGAACTCCACATCAAACACCATTTCTCCACCCCATATTACCCACAAGGTAATGGCCAAGTTGAGGCATCTAATAAGACAATTGTTATAATCCTTAAGAAGAATGTCAATGATGTTGGTCATGATTGGAATTTACAGCTTAATCCTCCCTTATGGGCTTATCACACAAGCATCCGTACTCCCACCGATGCCACTCCATATTCCCTCGTATTCAAGTCTGAAGCTATCTTACCTATTGAGGTTGAAATACCTTCTCTATGGGTATCCTTGAAGGGTCATATCGACAATGAAGAATATCATGTCTCTAGGTTACAAGAGCTAGAATTGTTGGATGAATGAAGACAAAAAACATTAGATCATTTGCAAGCATATTAGAATCGTCTTCATCATAGTTATAATAGGAAGGTTATCAATGGACACTTTGACATTGGTGACCTGGTATTAATGAAGAATCCTAAGAACCAAGCTAAACAAGAAAAGCCAGGAAAGTCTGAACCTAACTGGTTGGGGCCGTATATCATCAGAGAAGCCTTCGGATCAGGAGCGTACCAAATCTCTACTCCTGAAGGATAGCCGCTTTTTTTCCCTATCAACATTCTGCATCTAAAGAGGTTCTATGCTTAGTCTCTAAGAATCCGTGTCTTAATCTGGAAAAATACAAAAAAAAATATGAAAAAACAAAAAAATGGTTACCTTGATGAAAACCTGGCAAACATGCGTCTTTGTAACACCAAAAAAAAATTTTGAGAAAATAAAAAAAGTAGAGAGAAATAAATTTGTCCACTAGTGAAAACTGCTTCGGTGGTGCTATGGATAAGTACCATGGTAAAAACCTGGCAAATAGGCACCATGTGTAGTCAAGCTCGCTCTTCCGTCTACCATCATTCTAATTAGAATTTTTCACCATCACTCATAATAAATGGTTGTCTTATCCATTAATTGGAACGATTGACATCTAGCGTCCATTCCATCATATTACCCACTCCATATTCCAAATCTTATTCCTGACTGGGGGAAAATCCTTGTTCTATGCCCTAACACCTTGTACATAACGTCAAACCATCGAAAAATGTCCTACAAAATCCCAAAAACATTAGAAAACATCAAAAATCAAAAAAATCAAAAAAATGTCAAAAAATCCCAAAACAGAGTCACGTCAATCATGTCACGTCAGTCATGTCTAGTCAATCATGTCAAGTTGGTCATGTTAAGTCAGTCATAGACATAGTCGAACTACGTTGCCTCTACGACTAGGACGTAGGCAAGGCCATCAATCGATGTGCCCCCGAGGCATTAGGTAAGTCATCTAGATTTGTCATGTATCACACACACATTAAATCATGACTCTTTGTACATACAAAGTCATTGGTCATGTCGAACTACGAGGTCTCTGCGTGTACAATGTAGGCAAGGCTAATCAATTGATGAGCTCCTAAGACCACACTAGGTTAGTCCAATAGGGTTCATTCACAATCACTATCACACAAGTTTCATATCATAGTTTAGGGTATCATCTCATGTCATACATGGTCAACACACACACACACATTTTATCAGTCAAGGAATCAAAACAAGTCATGCACCAACAAGGAAAAGCATCTCAAGGTCATCAAGTCAACATCAACCACATTGTCAAAGTGATCAACCTATGTCTTACGCAAGATATGTCTTTCTTGTCAATAGATGTCATCAAATTGTCATAGTCTCATGTGGCTTGTCACTTCAACGTCTTATACGACATGTGTCTTTCGGAAACCAGGCTTTGTCATGCCTTATATAGAAGTCACCAAGTCGAAACCAAACTCAACATCTTATGCGGTATGTGTCATTCTCTCATATTATGCTATGCCAAACATCAAACATCAAACAATCCCACAAGATCAAGTTTTGATGAATACATTTATTTGGCTTTATGACTTTATATCTTATTTTGTCTAATATTTTTATCAATTTGTGCAAGATCTTGTTACTAGCTTTCTCAAGGATGTCCCTTGAAGGATTTAGAGAAGCAACTATGTCTCAGGACTCTTTTTCTTTGGCTGTTGTCTGTCAACTATCTTTTTAACATTGGTTTTTGAGTCATGTTACTAGTTTCCTCAAGGATGTCCTATCAAGGATTTATAGGAGCAATGACATCTCATGACCCGTCTTTTATTTGTCTATTGTCTATGGTTTGTCTTGACAAAATGACATGGGAATCTTGTCCTTAGTCTGAGTTAAGACACTCCTTGTCTATGACTGTCTATTTTTCACAGGTGGATAACTTTGTACACTATGGTCTATCTCATATCATAGTGTGTACTATCCATCTGTGTCATGTCCCGCCCAATGATGATAACAAGAAAGCATAGCGTATTTGGAAAAATATCAAATATTATATCTTTTTCTCAATCGATCAACCATCATTATATCATTTTCTCAATCAATCAACATTAATTATTTCTTACTAACATTTTGAATTCATTTTCATCCTAAATTTTCTCTTCTTTGACATTAAGATAAAATCCTGTGACATAATAAAAAAATTAGATCATTTGCATTCACATACATTCAATAAACATTTCATATAGTCACATTGCATTTCAACATATAAATAGTATCATCCATCTTCATTACATACTTTCAACATCATGACATAATAGGCATTGCATCATCATAAAAATACATAATTTAAACATTGCATGTACATATCACCATCACATATAAGAATCATGTAGAACATTGCATCAACTATCATAAGTAAATTAAGACATCCACATCATTTATTAAATGCATAACTCATAAACATATAGAAACATTCATTCATAACACGTGTACATACATCATTTAGGAAACATAATCATCTAGAAATAAAGCATCATCCATAACATAGAAATCCATATCATGTAGAAGCCACCAAAATCATATATATATCGCTTGAAAATAGTGTGTCACAGTACAATGTCTGAATGTAACCATAAATCGAACATGACCTTGTAGGCTCTCTAATGAAAATACAAATGTCTACATAAATAACTCCCTATCATTGTGTCCCACTACCCCTGCTATCACGTGGTGATGGTGGTGGGAAAAGACTCGAAGGTGCTCTCTATGAGGTGGAAGGCCTCTCATATGGACGTGTCCTTGATGTTCCTACCACCCCCTCAGTGCTCTGTGTCCTTTGACTCCTACCCTGTGATCTCTAAATCCACACCTCTGAAAACCTAGGAGCTTGTCTCTCTGCTGCAACAACTACCTCATATAAGTCCCTGTAAAAAGTAGCTTTGTCCACCAATCTGACCAACTCTCATACCATACCATCAGATGAGGACCCACTACAAAGGTGTCTAACCTCTATGAACTGCTGCTCTATCAAATGTCTCTAAGCCATAGCACTATCTCTCTTCATAAGAGCACTATCTCTCTCCAAACAAGCACTATCCCTCTCTGTATATGCACTGTCCCTCTTTGTGTAAGCACTGTCTCTCTCCAGCCTCATCGCCTCAAACTCTGCTATCATAAGTCTGAGTCTCTCCTCCAAAGCCTCCCTATTGCTATCTCTAGGAGCATCCTCCTCCTGTCTCCCCTCCATGATCCGATCTTTGAGCTATGTCTCTTGCTCCTCCATTTGTGCATCCTCCACATCATCATACACCACATCATCCTCTCTGTATCCTACCAACACACCTAGAGGGTCTAAAGCCATCTCTGCATCTGAATCCTCTGCCACATCCTCTACTACTACATCTACCTCTACAGGCTCCTCAACCAATACCTCTACTGCAGCATGCTCACCCCCAGCCTATACATCCACTCTCCCTCCGATGTCCAACATCGATACATCCTGAACTGCTGCCTCATGGAAAGGTGATAGACCACCTACCCGACCCCCTCTCCGTCCTCTTTGACCTCACCTACCACCTCTCCCATCACTGTATCTCCCACCTACTCTCCCCACTAGAGCACCTCCAGCTCTCCGCCATCCTCTAGGCCCTGTGCATGGAACAGGTCGATGCTCTACCCACCATGCGTCATACGTCGCTGTCGTACCTGGGTCTCCTAATCCATCTCTTCATCCCCACTGTACTGGTTGTAGTGCCTATATCTTTTCCTCCGCTATAGCTATAGGAATCATAGGTCCCCAATACAGAACCCCTCTGGAGAAACAAGCAAACTCTGCTCTACCCCGAGGTTCATCCTGAACCTCGCTGAGCTGTCTCAGAACTCTATCTAGCAGGTGTCGCTCAATGGTGTGTACACTAGAAATAGTCCTCCCAATGAGATATTGTGTTTGTCTATAGAATGAAAAATGTGTATCCTCGTCAATCCACTCCTCACAATCCACGTAAGGTCTCCATGTAAACTGATCCAAAGTGTCAAGTGCATGTCACCAGTATCCTGTGTCTTTAGCACGTGTCTACGTAATCTGACCTGTATATCAAAACAGAAACGTGCATCTATCCTCTCTCTCTATAGTAACTAGAGGACGAAACACGTCTATCCTCTCCCAACCCCATACCATCAACAGTGTAGTCCCACAGCTCAATGACTATGCATCTCTGTAGGCAATGTCATGTAAATGAAAGTATAACATCCTGAGTAGACATGGCGCCCATGCATACCTCATCTTGCTCTCCAACATGTTGATGAACATAGCTCCCCATCCAACTAGAAATTTGTGACCCCATCTATCTGGAAGCACTATACCCCCAATCAAGGTACATAGGATACAATCGATCCGATCGTATCTATCTGCTAGAATTGGCCGTCTAATCTCATAATGCTCGATCTTGAGCCTATTGATGTCATCCACCTGATAGAACCACACCAACTCAGTCAATCCTCACTGGGTATCATACATAACCTGCTCACCTCTGATAGGTAGTCTCAAAATCCTATACACATCCTCCAATGTGATAGTGGCCTCCCCAGTCAGTAAATTAAACGATGATGTCTCTGAATGCCATCGCTCATAAAGTGTCGTCAACATCCCCCTATTCGCTCGAATGGCAGGCATCGACAAACAGTGACGTAGACCTAGCTTCCATAGAAGCCAAATCGTTGCAATCATCAAACTATCTTCAGATCAAATGTATCTAGTCGTGACTCCCGTGTATATGTAGGATCTAAAACCACCTGCATTTAAACCATGATGTCAAGAATTTTCAAGTTTTCCTTAGAAATCTTTTTTCAAAAATTTTACCAGTCAAATGCAGCTCACTTTTACAGATGCAGTGCACTTTTGCAAATGCGTTGCACAAAGCCTCACATGCCATTCATATTACATATGCATCACATATTTCCTATACTCCTTTCTACTCAACTGCACATGCAGTTCACTAAACCACATGCGGTGCATTTTTAACAAATGCGGTGCAGTTTCATCACCCCGCCTAACTTCAACATATGTGTTTCACAAACAGCATATACGGTTCACAACCACACCTACGTTTATTCCTAATGCAAATGCATTGCATACCTACACATGTGGTGCATTATGCTTCACATGTGGTCATTCCTAAAACAACCAAATCTAGCCCTAACATGTTTTCGCAGATGCGTCATTTTGCAGTCAGATGCGACAAATATGATGGCATATGCATCATTTACAACACACCACATTTGTTTAATTGATTTTCTACCGCCTAGAAATACGTGAAAAATTAACTTTGACAAGTTCATTTTCGGGTACATACCGGTGGTCCTGCATCGGCTGGCCTCCTGAATGTTTAGATTCGATAATCGTGATGCGCAACGTATGGAATGGGTGCCATTTCGTTAGCTTGTCAGAGAAAAAATACCTATTTTTTTCTCTCCTCTGGGGGAAAATGAATTGGATTTAGCCCTAATTCATATTTATAGGTGGGTTAAAAAATGGTATTTCTTCAGCCCTTCTCTATTAGCCACTTAGCCTTTCACATTCAAATGACCCATACTCATCTGTATAATCTCCAAATTCAATTCCGTCAAGTCCATAGTATTTCACACTATCCAATTGACTTATGGGGAATATTTCCTAATTATTTTGAAACTTTCCAAAATTTGTGAATTTTCTCGAGGGGGCATACCTTAACCTGTTTCATGCTGGGGCACGATTGAGGCATATTTTCTTTGACACAACGCCATACCAACATTGTATCAAAGAGGGGAAAATTGTAGATACTGAAAATTGATCTAGGCCTGTGAGTACATATTCGACATAATTTTATATAGTTCGTGGTCTTGATTAAATAATGTTTATTATTTAATTGACCTTTCTGACACATATTTCCTGTATTAATTAAATACCCTTTTTTAATTAATTCATCAATTCATTATTAATCTTTATTCAGCTTGGTTAATTAAATAAATCATATTTATTTAATTATGTTGCAGACTAATTAATTCTTCCCCCTTTATCTATCAATTAAATAATTTATTATTTAATTACCCCTTTATCATATTTCAAATATAATTAAATATCTTTATTTAATTATTCATTTAACCCCCTTTATTTATAATTAAATATTTATTATTTAATTATTCATATTATCCTTTTCAACAGTCAAATTAAATAAATGATCTTTATTTATTTAATTAAATCTTTTATTTTTGAATGTTGAATTAAATTAAGATTTATTTCATATTAAAATGTCACAGTGACAATGGAATCGAGTCACGAGTGTGGACACGGGCGAGAGAAAAAGGAGTCCGAAATTTAAAGAAATGGAATCGAAATCGGAAGTGGAGCAAGATAAAAAAATCGATAGTTGGATCAGGAGTTGGAATCGAGTCAGAAGCAAGGTAAGGATGACCAGGATGATGTGGACTCCGGAGACAAAATACAGGTGGAACCCGGGGGAAAGGAAATTTCGGAGAATATCCCTGTTGTTTCTTCCACCGGTAAAAATGAGAATGATAGAGGGGGAGTGGGGACCACAGGCGGTTTTGGAGGTAAAAGCAAAACCTAGACCTCTCTATTCGGGGTAAAACCTAATGGAAAGTCTTCCTTCCCTCTAGTGCAAAATATCTCATCCCCTACTAGAGGTAAGTTCGCTATTTCCATTCCAGATCTGATCATAGACCATAATATAGTTTTAATGGAATGAACTCTGGTTGGGAAGTTCATGGGCCCTAGACCAAATATTGAAGTGGTCAGGGAGTTTGTTAAAAATAAATGGAGAACCAGTGGGAAAGTCTCAATTGCTACTCTTCCAAAGGGTTTTTTTGCTTTTGAATTCACTTGCAAAGAGGACATCACGGCTGTAAGAGGTGGAGGCCTTTGGGTGATAGGGAAATCTTCCTTGGCTCTAAAGAAGTGGCCCTCCCACTTGGATCTATCGGACTCCATCTTTGAGATTGTCCCAGTCTGGGTTAGACTTCCAGGCTTGCCCCTGGAGTACTAGAGTGAAGACATCTTCCATGGCATAGGGAGCTCCTTTGGTGAGCTCCTTTTGATCGACACAATGAAAACCACTAGAAAGAGATTGGTTTTTGCAAGGATATGTGTGGGAGTTCCACAGGAAGCAGATCTACCATCATCGATTGAGATACAATCTAAACTGGGTTCCTGGGAATAGAATATAGAGTTTGAAACCATCCCGTTTGCCTGTTTCAAGTGTAGGAAATCTAGTCATTGGGCAAAAAAATGCCCTTTTAATGGTCCTTCAAGAAAAACCAGCAGAACCTAGAAAAAAGGAATGGAAAAAGAAGAAGAAGAATGAATCAGGAGAAGAAAATAGGGAAAATAAAGAGCAGGAATTGGAAAACATAGAAACCGATTTTCAGAAAAGCTCCTCAGAAATTGAGGTGGTCTTGGAAGATAAAGGTGAGATCCCTTATGATCCTCATAACTTGAATCTTGTTAAAGTGTTTCCTTCAATGGAATGGGGCTCTAATGAGGGCACTCTTGCTGGAGAAGGGGATCGGAACCTATCTCCCCCCTTATCCCAAATGACAGTCCCTTCCGATAAAAATGAAGAGATCCCGGGTCTAGAGGATATTCCTAGTGAGGGCCTATCCTTGGTTCTGAAAATCCCTCCTCTTTCCCTGGTTTCTGATAATCTTCCCCCTATGGGTGTAGACCACCTAATGGATCCCTACTCCACTAATAGGGTTTTAGAATCCCTTGAAAAAAAAGATCACTCAGTTAACCTATCTAGTAATGTCTTGTTTTGTCAAGAGAACGGTAACATGGACACCTTACCTTGGGAAAAAAGAATACCAAATGAAAAGGATTGGGAATCCAGTAGAGAGATAGATAGTCAAGAGGAGACTGATAAAGAAGAGAATACATCAAAGAAGAAGACTAAAAAAAACAAACAAGGGAAGACCCCAAGTGGCATTTCTACCAAATCAAGAGTTAAGGCAGATTGTGGAGTAGAAAAGAATTCAAGAGGTAAAAATTCGTGGAAAAAGAAAAGAGAGCTTAATAGCTTTTAGGATATAGCGGATGGATCTTAGAAAACCATCCCAGAATGTCTTAACTCCCCTGGCATATAATGAAGATTATGTCCTAGAATATCAGGGGACTCAATAGCCCCCACAAGCAGGATGTTCTTCACAATTTTGTTAGAGATCACAAACCTGACATTCTCTTAATTCAGAAAACTAAAATGTCTAAGGAGAAAATTGAAAAGATGAAACTATTTCAGTATTACAGCAACCAGGGCAATAACTTGAATGACACTTTGGGAGGCATTGTTACTTTCTGGAATAGCCACAACATCAAAGGAGATCCGATATTAGAAGGTACGAATCACATAGCTACTAGATTCACACATATTAGAGATAAATTCAGCTGGATTCAAATGAACATATATGCTCCTAATGGAAAAGGAATGAGAAAATCTTTTTGGGTGGAATTAGCTGCCATTAGGAGGTTTTTTGATAAAGAAGCTTGGATTGTTATGGGGGATTTCAACACACCCTTAATGAATGGTGAAAAATTTGGGGGATCCCAGATTAATTTGGAGAGTAAAGAGGATCTTCAGAATTTCATTAATAATACAGGGCTAATTGATCTGGATCTTCATGGAGCCTCCTTGACTTGGTCCAATCGTAGAAAGGGGATGGATCTCATACAGGTCAGATTAGATATAGCTTTGATTTCCAATCATTGGTATTTTGACTATTATTGCTCCCTTAAAGCTCTCACAAGAATTGGCTTTGATCATTCTCCTATCAGTTTCATTGCATATCCCATTAAAAATAAGAAGAATACTCCTTTCAGATTTGAAAAAATGTGGATCTCTCATCTTGCTCTTAAAGAGGAAATAAGAAAATGGTGGAATATAAGAATTCAAGGAATTGCTATGTTCAGAATTGCTAAAAAATTAAGGGAAGTTAAATGTAATTTAAAAAAATGGAAAAAGGAATCTTTTGGGAACATCTTTAAGATTAAGTCTGACCTTCAGATGGATTTGAGAGAAATTCAATTCAAAATTCAAAAGGAGGGATACTTGAATGATACTAAGGAAAAAGAGAATGAGCTCCTTACGAAGATGCACGACATAATTGGAAAGGAGGAGGAGTTCTGGAAATAGAGATCAAGAGCTCTTTGGCTGTTAGCTGGAGATAGAAACAATAGGTACTTCCATCTTTCGGCTTCGAAACATAGAGTTGTCAACAAAATATCTCATATAGATGTGAATGGAACTAGGTATGAGGAGGAGGAGAATATTAGAAAGCAGGAGAGCTCAGTCTTTAATCATCTTCTCTCGGCAAGTAAAGAAATAAACCAAAATGATCAGGTTCAGCTTGTTGAGGCTATACCAAGAATTATCAACCAGGAAAACAACACTTTTTTGATAGCTATACCCACTAATGAGGAATTCAAGTGGGCTGTCTTTTCCTTTGATGGGAGTAAAGCTCTGGGTCCTGATGGTTTCCCTTTATTTTTCTTTCAATGGCTCTGGGAGATTGTTGAAGAAGATGTGGTTAATGCTGTTTAAGGAATTTTTTGGATCTAGATGTCTTTTAAAAGAATTAAATGCTACTTTCTTGGTTCTCATCCCCAAGAAACCTAGAGCTAATAATTTTGAGGCTTTTAGGCCCATCAATCTCTGTAATTCATTATACAAAATCATCTCTAAGGTCTTAACCTCTAGATTCTTAACTTTTCTGCCCTCCTTGATTTCTCCTCAATAGAATAGCTTTGTTCCTGGTAGACAAATCCTTGATTCTATTGTTACGGTTCATGAGAACATTCATTCCCTTGTTGAGTCGAAGACATAAGGTTTTTTATTAAAGTTGGATATCTCAAAAGCCTATGATAGAGTTGACTAGATTTTCTTATTTAAAATCTTAAAGGCTTTTGGTTTTAATAATAGGGTCATCCAAATGGTGGAACAACTTGTGTCCACAGCTTCCATATCGATTATAGTCAATGGTTCCCCTACCTCCTTTTTCCAGAGTACCAGAGGTCTAAGGCAGGGTGATCCTATTTCTCCTATTTTATTCACTATTATGGCTGAAAGTTTAGGCAGGAACCTAAAAAATTTGGTTGACTTTAAATTTCTTTCTAGTCTCAGACCTTCCTTGGGCAACCTGGTGTGTTCCCATCAACAATTCGTTGATGACACTATGCTTATGGGTCAAGCTACGATGTATGAACCCAAATCTATAAAACAACTGCTTGACAAGTATGGGAGAGCTTCAGGATAGCTGATCAACAATAAAAAAATAACTGATCAACAATAAAAAAAAAAATTGTTCTTCTTCAATACTCTGGTTCATAGACAGGCTAAAATTGCCAAAATTTTGGGTTGTAGGGTGGATTCCTTTCCTGCCACCTACCTTGGTCTTCCTTTAAGTAGGAAACCTCCTGAGTCTTTTTGGCTCTCGTTGGTGGAAAGATTCAACAAGAAGCTTGCGGGCTGGAAAGGAGCCCTGCTAAGTCAAGCTGGCAAGCTTCAGCTCCTCAAAGCCTCTCTCCAGAATCTTCCTATCTATGCCCTGAGCCTTTTTAAGATTCCTGCAAAATTTGTTGAAGCCATTGAAAAAATTCAAAAAATATTTCTTTGGTTGGGTGTTGAGGAAAATAAAAGACTCCCCCTTATTGACTGGAATCTTGTTTATAGACCTAAAAAGAATGGTGGACTTGGCCTAAGAAGAATCAAAACTGTCAATAAAATCCTGTTAGCTAGACAAATTTGGAGAATCTTCTCTTCTTCTAGGGAGTGGATTGATATTCTGTCTAGCAAATACTTAGAAAACAACTACTCGTCCATTATTAAGAAGGATCCCCACCTTCTTCCCAGAGGGTCTATATGCTGGAACAATTTAATCATTGGAAAAAAGATTGTGGAGGATGGTATTGGATGGCAAGTGAGAAATGGTAATCGTACAAGATTTTGGGAGGATAGATGGATTTTCAAGGAACCCATGATAAAAATCAACTCCTTCAGAGAATGGGCTAAGAATTGCAAGGCACGGTTTGGATCTTATGTGAAAGATTACAGAGTGAATGGTAATTGGGTGGACTTGTGCAGTGTCAGTCTGGCTTTGGCTCCTATCCAGTCTTCGCTAATGGCTGTTAGACTTAGTTCTGAGCAATTGGATGATCATTTGGTTTGGACCGATGAACCCTCTGGCAACTTCTCTGTGTCTTCCACTTTTGCCAGAATCACTTCTTCTCTAGATCATCCTCCCTTCTGGTCTAAAGCTTGGTTCAAACATGTGACACCTAAAATTAATATCTTCTTCTGGATCCTGTTCCAAAATAAGGTGCTCACAATCGACAACCTGTGTAAACGCGGATTTCAAATTCCAAATAGATGTTTTCTTTGTAAGTTGGAGGCTGAATATGTGCGTCATTTATTCCTTCATTGCTCATTTGTTGCTTCTCTTTGGGAAAAATTCAACAGGTTATGGAACCTTTCTTGGCTCTTCTCTTTGTCCATTGAAGATCTCTTTTCTCAATGGAAAGCCCCGACAAGGAATCCTTTGCTCAGGCTTTTATGGGATTTATCCTTTCCTCATATTGTTTGGGGCCTTTGGAAAAAACACAACAATAGAATCTTTAGGGGCAAAGAAGCCTCTGCAGATATTGTCTTTGATAAAATTGCCAAATCCCTGAAGGAAAATTTCAATGTTGTGGCTCAAAAGGACAAGAAGACCATGAACACGGAGTATTCGTACTATGATTTAATTGTTGCTAAGGAATGGAACGTCAGTCTAAATCTGTCTAGTCCTGTTATGAAGGCTAAAAAGGACAAAGAGGGAGTTTGCTGGTCTTTTCAACCAAATGGGTGGATCAAAGCTAACTTTGATGGCACGGCTAAAGGCAATCCGGGGGTAGTGTGTTGTGGTGGAGTTATAAGGGACCCCTATGGCAATTTCATTGGAGCAATTGCCTCACCCCTTGGATCTCAAACTAATCATCTGGTGGAGATTCCAAAAACATAATTGACTACCTCCGTTGCAAGTCTCCCCCCTCATGGACCATTAACTCGTGGATTAAGGAAGCCATATTGAACCTGACTAAATTTGAAAAAGTTAAAATATCACATGCTTATAGAGAGGCCAATGCTGTTGCAGACTTTTTTACTAATGAAGGAGTTAGGAGCAAAGAAGTGCGTACCTGGCTAAATAGTAGCGATCTTAACTCTAATGTTTGTGCCCTATTAAATTATGATAAATCACATGGAAAAGTGACGTGTTATCCCTTTAATGAGGACATGTTGGATCTATCACATCACAATCAATAGAATGCATGGGATCAAGCACAGTGGAGTAATCTACAAGAGAACTTCGCATGCTTTGTGGGTGCTTAGATTTGGTGAGGCCAATTTTAGTAAAGTTTGTGTTTGGGTCTACCTCACTCTGTTGGCCGATATGGGAGGAGACAGAAAGCGAACTGAGTTAGACAGCTATGAAATACACATGAAAAATGCCAAGGTTTGGAATAAGATTAAAAGCGGAGGGTTGATACCTTCCCTGGAGAAGCTTCACGGCTCTAACCAGGAGGATATAGATCTCTTTGCCAAAAATTGGAATGATGGTAAATTGACCCTGTTTGGTAGGAATGTGGAACTCAGCAAAAATCTTATTGCTTATGTTACAGGATTATCCACTGAAGGGAAGAAGTTCTTTAGGGACAGGGCTTTTTCTGATGAAGTTGTGATCAGATTTCCTAAAAAGGACAAGGAAAGGCTAAGTATGGTTAAAATTGCTAACAACTACTTCGATGTTGATTTCATAAAGGCTATTTGGAGAAAGGTTTTGCGGGTCATCATGGAGTACATTACGGTGGATGGGCACTTCACAAAAGTCTATGGTTACCACTTTTCTCTTCTCAACCATTTCCGATACAAGGTAAGGGTCTCTATCCCCTATTATCTTTACTGCTCCTTGAAGAAAAGCTTGGAGGACAATAAGAAAAACCCAAAAAGATTCCCCATTCTACATACTGGGTTAATTAGGTTGATTGTTGATTATCTCCATGTGCCTGCTCTTGCTATTCTAGAAGCCAACCCTGAATATGAGAGTGATGATACTGAGTCTAGTGGCTCGGAGTATTTGCCTAAGTCTAGTCTGGTGAGAAATATCCCTAGCTTGCATGTTGTTCCTTCCAAGAATTCTGGTAAAACCCACGTTGAGCTCAAGCCTAACAACCCTTCCCTTAAGATCAACTCTTTTGATAAGAAAACCCAAGCCAAAAGCCTTGTTTACTACTCCAAAGATTCCTCTGAGTTGGAGGAGTCTGATGCCAACAAAACTGAACTGTGTGCTAATCCTCCGTCGGACATACATTTTAATGATAAATCCCTTGTTACTTCTAATCCTAAGAATACATGCCCTAATTTTGGAAAAGAGCCCTCACTGGATTATCTTAACCTTGCCAAAACCAGCTCTGAGTCCCACTCCAAACTCTTGGATTGGACTTTCTCTAAAATTAATGAGCTGAAAATTAAAAACTGGGCCCTGCAAAGCGAGATTGAAGAGATGGGTGCTAAGATTGCTGAGATGGAAAATAAAGAAGGGGATCATAGTAACAGAAATATCGACTCCAAAGCTGAGCAGTTATGGAGTACCATCAAAACAGTGGTTGAGAAAAATAACCGCATGGCAAGACACAATGCCATAATCATTAATGTGATGACTGAGA
The DNA here is from genome assembly GCA_007115665.2 of Sequoiadendron giganteum. Taxonomy (NCBI): domain Eukaryota; kingdom Viridiplantae; phylum Streptophyta; class Pinopsida; order Cupressales; family Cupressaceae; genus Sequoiadendron; species Sequoiadendron giganteum. Next base: position 209,381,045 of record CM021108.1, on the reverse strand, counting down.
AGCTTGATAAAGCCCAACAGGGGTCTCTGGTGGTGGATCTGGAGGAAACTAAGGATAAAAGTCAGGATACGGAAGCTAGCATTTCTAGAAGAACCAGAGCCAATATTAAGCGCAAGGCCCCCCTTAATCCAAAGATGATTCAAAATTTCAAAAATGGGGTTAAAGATATGTAGAACCTAGAGGCGGAGACGGAGTCTGTCCTCAACACTCTGAATTAATGGTTGGGGATTTCTTTGTGCTTTCATTGTTGTCCCTTTCTTCTTGACCTTTCTAGTCCTTTTTGTTTAGTTGTTGCTGGTCTTTTCTCGGGTAGTTGTTTCTTTTGGTGGGACTTTAGTGTCCTTTTCTCTGCTTTGTAAACTTTGTGGTTTCGGGTCCCTGTAAAACCCGTTTTACCCTTTTATCAAAAACATTTAATTCATATTTATTTATTTATGTCACATTCCTCTATCATTCAGTTATCTAAGTCATTCACTCACCTTCTGACTCGAGATCTATTTTTAGTTTTCCATTTATCTTTGGGTTTAACACCAGATTATCTCTGCGAGAAGACTCTCTGTCACAATTAGTTAGTTAACTAGTTTTAACTCATATGCATGATGTTTATATTAATTAAATATCTTTATTTAATTAATTAACTCATGGTTGTATTCAAATGCATTAGTCTTCGAATTCCAACTTTGGCTTTTGCATACAAATTCTATTTCTTCTATTTTTGGAGATTAAGATCTTGAACTCATGGTCTAACTCACGTTCTAAGGTAGTCTCTATCTTTAGTCTTTCCTGAACTCATGTTCTAGCTCGTGTTCTAACTCACATTCTATCTAAGACAGAACTCACATTGAATGGCATTCATCAATCTCGTCCGTCGATCTCTCTTTCAATCTGAGCTGATCGTTCGAAAACCCAAAATTTATAAAATGGCCTGTCATAATCATTATTCCTCCTCCTGAAATCATACACTTTTGAGAAGAGACTCATCTTCGATATTTTTCTTAGACACTCGACAAAGCTATACTTGCATTCAAACACATAAATCTGAGGGCAAGAATACTGAAAAGGAAAAATGGAGAAGAAGAATCAAGATAATTCGAAGGGATGAACACATATTCGGTGAGACCATTTTTGTTTTATTAGTTTAGTTTATTTCCTCATTCTTTATTGTTAGATTTTAGATTTTAGATTAGGATTTAACTTTTTTTATCTAGTCATCATTGCAGAAAAATCTATCATGTTACAAGATATTATTGAGTTACAACACATACTTCAAAATCAATAGTGACTATTTGGAACATGTGCATAAAAAATGACCTTCACTGTCCTCATTAGGCTAACTAGGCCTAATTTACAAAGGACCATACCTTTAAAATTTCAAGAACCACCTTAACTTGTTGGGGCAACAATTATCATGTATCCAAACCCTTAGATCCATAATTTTTCTTAGGAGAAACTCACTCCACCATGTCAAACCAAAACCCTTATTTTATGCTAGTATAAGGAGGGTTTATTGAAAGAAATGGTTCCACAACTTACAAGAACATGCCACTACCTTAGACCTTCTTAAAATCACCTATGCCAACTCAAAAGACAATCACCCAATCTCTACATGCAAAATTTTATCAAACCCTAGGGTGAAACCTCATTTTTCATGCCCTTTTCCATCAAAATCTACAGGGGCAGCAACACAAACCCCATAAAAATTATTCCCTTTCAATTAGAAATTTCTTGTCTGATCCTATAGGATCGCGTTGGGCCCCTCCAGAAAATCCTTTCTCGGTATTGGCTATCTCGGAGTGGTTTTCCTATTGCGGTAGATTTTCACTTGATGGAAAAAGTGTCAAATTCATTCTATGCAAAGTTGCAAAGTGGTGCAACTTTTTCTCTACAACTCGTGTGACCAAATTAATTACTCCAATGCATCTGAATAGGTGTGTTTATGCTAGCAATGGTCTTTTTTTGCACCGACACATACAAAATCACTTTGAGCTACGTTACACTAAATCGATCCCTTAAGGGTCTAAAGTGCAAAATGGATGCAAAATTCACCATTCTATTACTCAAATACCATGATGTTTAGAAAATTATCATCTAATCCTGTAGGATCATGTTGGGCTCCTCTAAAAAAACCTCTTTTAGTTTTGGCTATCTCAAAGTGGTTTTCTTGTGGCGGCGGTTTTTCACTTGATGGAAAAAGCATCAAATGCAAGCAGTGCAAAGTTGCAAAGTGGCACAACTTATGTTCTGCAATTTGTGTGACCAAGTGGAATGTTCCAACATGTCTGAATAGGTACGTTTATTCTAGGCCTGGTCTTCTTTCACACTGAAACATGCTGAATCGCTTCAAGCTACGTTCCACCAGATTGATCCCTTAAGGGTCCAAAGTGCAAAATGGCTGCAAACTTCATCATGCTATTACTTGGATATCATGACGCTTATAAATTTCTCATCTGATCCTACAGGTTTGCGTTGGGGCCCTCTACAAAAAACTCTATCAGTTTTAGCTATCTTGGAGTGGTTTTCCCGTGGTGGCATATTTTCACTTGATGGAAAAAGTGTCAAATTCAAGTTGTGGAAAGTTGTAAAGTGGTGCAACTTTTGCTTTGCAACTCGTGTGACCAAGCTGATAGTTCCAATGTGTTTGAAAAGGTATTTTTACACTAGGAATGGTCCTCTTTCACACCAAAATATGTGGAATCACTCTGAACTATGTTCCACCGAATCGATCCCTTAAGGATCCAAAGTACAAAATGGCTGAAAACTTCAACATACCATTACTCAGATAGCGTGATTCTTAGGAACTTCTCATCTGATCCTATAGGATTGCGTTGGGCCCCTCTACAAAACCCTCTCTCAGTTTTGGCTATCTCAAAGTAGTTTTCCTGTGGCGGTGGATTTTCACTTGATGGAAAAAGTGTCAAATTCAAGTTGTGCAAAGTTGCAAAGTGGTGCAACTTTCACTCTGCAAATCGTGTGACCAAAATAACTGCTCCAATGTGTCTGAATAGGTATATTTATGCTAGGAATTTTCTTGTTTCACACCAAAACACGTGGAATCCCTCTGAGCTACATTCCACCAGATCGATCCCTTGAGGGTCCAAAGTGCAAAATGGCTGCAAACTTTAGCATGCTATTACTCAGATACCATAAAAATTATAAAATTATCATCTTATCCTATAGGGTCACATTCGGCCCCTCTACAAAAATCTCTCTCAGTTTTGGCTATCTCAGAGTGGTTTTCTCGTGGCGGCGGATTTTCACTTGATGGAAAAAACGTCAAATGCAAGTAGTGCAAAGTTGCAAAGTGGTGCAAATTTTGTTCTGCAACTCTTGTGACCAAATAGAATATTCCAATGCATCGAAATAGGTATGTTTACACTAGGCATGGTCTTCTTTTCCACCCAAACATGCGGAATCACTCTGAGCTACGTTCCACTAGATTGATCCCTTAAGGGTCCAAAGTGCAAAATGGTTGCAAACTTCAGCATGCTATTACTCAGATACCATGATGCTTCAGATTTTCTTATCTAATCCAATAGGATCATGTTGGGCCCCTCTAGAAAAAACTCTCTTAGTTTTGGCTATCTCCGAGTGCTTTTCCCGTGGTAGCGGATTTTCACTTGATGGAAAAAGTGTCAAATTCAAGATGTGCAAAGTTGCAAAGTGGTGCAACTTTCGCTCTACAACTCGTGTGACCAAGCAGATTGTTCCAACACATCTAAATAGGTATATTTACACTAGGAATGGTCCTCTTTCATACTGAAACATGTGAAATCACTCCGAGCTACGTTCCATCGGATCGATCCCTTAAGGGTCCAAAGTGCAAAATGGCTGCAAAATTCAACATGCTATTACTTGGATACATTGATTCTTAGAAACTTCTCATTTGATCCTACAAGATTGCATTGGGCACCTCTACAAAAACCTCTCTTGTTTTTGGCTATCTCGGAGTGGTTTTCTCGTGGCAACGGATTTTCACTAGATGGAAAAAGTGTCAAATTCAAGCTATGCAAAGTTGCAAAGTGGTACAACTTTCATTTTGCAATTCATGTGACCAAACTAACTACTCCAACGCATCCCAATAGGTAGGTTTACACTAGGCATGGTCCTCTTTTATACCCAAACACATGGAATTGATTCGACTTGCATTCAACTGGCTTGATCCCTTATGATGACATGCAAAAAATTGGAAAAGAGAAAGATACAAATGATGGTTGAGAAGTCTAAGTATTCCATACAAAAAGTATATGATCATTGGTGCAGAGCACCTTGTTCCTCGATTTAATGAAGAAGGTCTAGTTCAATATTTTTAGTGATTATCTCATGGTGAATAGGTTGGTCAATAGGTTGTGGGTATTTTGAGCATGCTTTGTCTTGAATAAGGTCAATTAAGACCATTAGGTATGTTTTAGGGTGACTTTTGAGTCTAGTAATAAAAAATGTGAAAATTTTAATCTTGCACTAGAAGTTGTATTTGTAGCCTTTGAAGGAAATTTTGTGAATTTGTATATGATTGTGAAATAATAGAGTTTTGTCGATGTAATAAGACTATTTGTAAGACATTTATGTGGGTTTATAGGTCATTAGATGTACTCATTAGGTTGGATGAGTCTAAAATTTCAAATTTGTAAGTTGCTTAAAGCAACAAATTTGAAATGCAATGGTTACTGGTTTTGAAAGTTGGTTTTTAGTTAGTTGAGGGCATGGATCAGTTAGATAAGGGTTTAAAACACTATGTAAAGCCTTGATAGGCTTGAATGGAGGTTGTTGATAAACTTTTGGAGAAGATCTAATAAGAATTATTCACATTGTTCTCTATTATTTATATTTTTGATACAAACTTGTTGATCCCGTACTTGGTATGACCTCTAGCTTTCTTGTACGGTCCCAAGGCTGACATGGATTAAAAGAGGGCTGAGTTAGCTTTCTTTTGGTGGTGGTTTGGTGCAAAACCATAAATGAATAGGAGAGTTATTATCGTTGAGTCAAGTGAATTTTGGAGTCTTAGTGGAAATATTTGAGAGAAGTTGTGTCAAATCACACCTTGGTTGAGCCACTCTACATCACCAATGGTGCTTTGCAATTTGAAGAGTGATTGAGAGTGTTTTTCTTTGTTAAATAGACCTATTCGGAGGTCTAAGACAATGTTGAGTCCATTTCTTATTTATATTATAAATTATAGCTTGTTTTCTCTTGAGTTCATTTCGTATATAAGAAATAATATTGCAAAAAGTTGACATATAAATCTTTCGATAGTGACGCATCAAGAACATATTGGAATCTTTTTATGAATTATTTCATGGAATGCCAATTATAAATGTGTTTTTTTCTTTTAGATAAAGTTGTTTAGCATCAATCAATTAACATTCAAGACAAATCATGAAGGAAAACAATGATCAATGCTAGGGTTAACCAATTAATAATTATACACATGAATAAGTCAAGCATATACATGTCAATAAGGGAAGCACAAGTACTCAAAAACACGTAAGCCTCAAAAATTGTACACACGAATACATAATATACACAAATTAATGCAAAGTATATGCACGAATACAAGGTATACACATGAAAACATGTAAGCCATAAAGTATACATTCGAATGAACGTAAGTCAAAAAGTATACACGTAAGTTGAAATTATACACTTGAATACATGTAACTCATATCTATTGAACCATCAATTTAGAATGCAAATATGGACAGGCATCGATAAAAGATATTTTTATTAACCAAATAGCCATGTAGGCATACATCAATATATGTCAATATAAGTATGAAATATATGTACAAAATAGCCATATAGGCATACGAGAATCCCATATAGGCATACAATGTCAATTATGTCCAATAAAAAATATGTACAAAACTGCCATGTAGGACAACAAAGGGCTCTAGAATCATAAGTCATTGCTCTCCATGCCCTAGAAATAAATTATTTCCATTTCCTTTTCAATCAGATGGTGATAGGTCTGTCACTCATTTTTGTTGTGCTTGAGGAGTGCTCCTATTGCTCCTCCTAGGGTTTAGTTCATGATGAATTTTTAACTGTTACAAAAAGAAGTAAAGACATGAATATATAGAAATTACATTATAAAAAATGATATATTTGACAAAATAATCACTTACCGCCATCTCATGATCTCTCTCCATAAGGGAAATATTCTCACAGCCATACTCACACATGCTCAAGCCCTGTATAAACCATACAAATAGAAATTAAACTATGTGAATCAATAATGGTTTGATTTTTCACTAACATCTATAACAACAAATGTCAATTGAAGTTTACTAATTTTCCTCATATCTCTCCTGTCAGAGCCATTGAGGATTGTATAGCAAATGACACACCAATCTACATTTCCCTCATCACATTCATAGGTGTTTTTTCTTGAAACATCTGAAAATAAAACAACAAATTATTCAACGTAATCAACGATGTGCATATAAACTACAAAAATATATTAAGTAATTGATTCATTGGTTAAACTCTTTATTCTATTACCTCCGTGTAGGTTTGAGTAAATCCACTTCCATTGGGAAGTGTTCCATCAAAACCTCTAGTATTAGTCTATTCAACATCCCAAATCACATATTAAATTACCATTCATAAAACAATTCTATTAACATGCAATAAATTTATAATTGTTTACTAGTTTCATACCCCAGCGATAGGTGTACTACAAAAATAAGTTGGTGGGGGGTTGGTGTATCCAGTCTCAACACTATGACCTTGCAATTTTATTAAAATCATAAAAGATTTTTAGTTAATCTTGCATTTCAAAATCAAAATTTAATAAATTAAATTCAATGAACATGCACTAACTTTTACCTGACTATCAATGCCATATGCCTCATGAAAAATTTCAGCTTCCCTCTCCATCTCCATCACTACAGATGGATCCAATGTACTAGTCTCTTGAGTGTCGATGGGGTCATATGAACAAGTAGCCCTGCAAGATTGACACACATGTGTTTGAAGGCCACCACTCGAGGAATCCTCTTGATGGCATTGTAGAATAGGGCTAGTATGATGGATGTCACTCTGGTTCAAAGTGTTGATCACTTGAAATGTCTCTATGTCAGAACTTTCCTTCATGATGGAAGGCATAAAAACATGCTCACTAGGTGGCCTAGTGAGAGCTCGTCTACCTTGCCACATAGGATCTAGCTATGCACCAGGTCTATCCTGAGCTGACTCCCCACCTCTCCCCTGGAAATACCTCATATCAAAATAATTTTGGATTTTGTTCAATATGAACTCACTGTATAGTTTCCTAAGAAAATATTGCGGGACCTCGCAATTGTTGCATGGTGGGTAATCAAAGACCATGTACCACTTATCATAAAACTGGTCTCTAATCTGTTGGTAGTGCCACCAATGGGTTGGAAACCTCTTCGCATTGAGGGTAATATTTTGATTTCTGCGTGTGTTGGTGAATAATGAGCACAAATCACCTTTTGTATTTTTTAAATCTTTTACATCTGTGTATGATAGTTTATTTGCATAATAATCCCTAGCCGCCTGCCTCTTATCTTGCCATCCAATTATTTGTTTGCTAATTGAATCTACATTTTTTAACATATCTTTCAATGAATTTGCTAGGGTCATTCTTTCTATGGTTGAACCAGTTGGATCACTCAACCTACTTATCAAATCCTCAATTTTATTTTTGTTGAGTGTCAGGAGGGGGTTGAGTGATTGGTGGAGGAGGTTGTTGTTGTGGTTGATTTTGATCTTGAAGATTTGGTTGGTCTTCCTATTAAGGATCTTGAGGGTTTGCAGGTTGATTTGTATCTCCTAAAAATTCAAAGAAATATATATCAAATTAAACCTAAAACTAACAAATTCAACCCGAAACTAACTAATTCAATACAAAAATCATAGAATCCTTACCTCTCACACCTCCTCCTCATTGTGGCACCATCGTTGTGAAAAAATAGCAATTTTTGGTGAAGAAATTTGTTGAATTGATCCTCCTGGACCACGAGCGCAAAAAATATGGGGGTTTTGGCTGTAGCTACAAGAAAAAAAAAGTCAAAATAACAATGACAGTTTTTCACTTTTTTTTTGCTTTTAACAAGAAATAACACGAGTGCGTTATAACGTGCTTGTGTTATGGCTTTTCAAAAAAAAATTTGAAAGGTGTCCATGAAATGGCTACCCATTTCCATGCACCCACCCTCCAGTAGATATTTCAAGTCCGGAGATGTAGACTTTCAAAGAATTAATCATGCCACAAAGATTCTCCACTATAGAAATAGATAAATCAAAATTAGCACAAGGAATAACCTTCTGCAAATCTTCCAGAGCTGTCTGAATATTCATTCTTTCATTCTCATGTTCAAGCTTAATTTATTATGTGCCTTCCAAATTCACTACACTCTTCATCTTCCTTCCTATTCTGATCACACTACCAGAGATTCTTTCTTCATTGAGATGCTTAGGGTTTTCCAAGATAATTTTAGCATATATATCAATTTCGGCCTCTAACACTTCATAATCCAATTTAGATATCCAAACTAACCTTGATTCAATTGCTTCCATGTGATATAAATCTATAGACACAAGAAAATTTATGCTTTCAGAGTACCTTTCCACAACACTTACTGGAATCCTAGACCTTTTGTTCATCCTCATCTGGAATGTTCTAAAGAATGCAACAAGGGAAGATTCTTGTGCATCCCACCTACCAAGATTTATCATGAAGTTCTTGATTCGATAAGCAATAGGCTTTGAATTTGACTATTCTAACCTTCCTATTCCCAGTAACTCTTTCAAAAATTAAAAGAGTAGACAAACAACGAAATTCCATTTTGAAAAAGTATTATTTTTTCTCTTCTTAATCTCCATTAAATTCTTCAAAAGATGTATAAAAAATAGTTCACACAAGTCATATTCCATACCTCTTATTACTATATCAACATCAATATTCACTACAATAGTAGAAACTATAGAGTCATTATTAGGGATACAAACTTTATGACCAATGATCATAGCAGCATACTTTATTACCGGATCAACAATCTATCTCAAACCAATTTCTTTTCCTTTAGAACTTGCACCTGTAACCTCAATTATTTCTTTCCCATTCATAGAATTCAATTTAGGAACCGGTCCAGAGGAACATAAACTAGTTACATATCTAATTGCTTCTCTAGTGACCAAGTGTGCTTCATCAATCCACTCTTATCAATACCATTCGAATATACTTCTTCTCAAACTCAAACAAAGGAAATTTACTCTAAACATCCAACTTTTTCTCAACAAATACTCTTTACGCATCATGATTCTCTTTCAAATTTTTTTCCCAATCCACATTGAATTGAATTGATGACATTTCTTCAATCTTATTGTAAACAAATGCATAGATATCTTCTATAGGAAACACTCTCAGAGGGATGGAAGAGAATGCACCACCTACAGAGTCTTCTGACACATTCCTCATATATCTCTTCAACTAGCTTTACTGACACAATTCATAATATTTGAATTATCCATCAATAAAAGTGAAAGATTGTGCAAATAGGAATACCTCTAAAAATGTCAACAAGAAATGTATAGATATCTTGTTTTTGAAGCTCACTTCGAATTCGTCTATTACATTCTTCAAATTCTAAATTTTTGAATTCCCTTGTAAACTTCCTTTGCACACTTCTTTGAAAATACATAGGACTTTAATTTTATCTAAACTTATTCCTTTCATTATGAATGATTTTGCAATAAATATTTCAACTTGCAAATATATTTCCTCGAAAACTGTGCATGCCTCCATTCTTTCAAATTTTGTAGACCTCATTCTTCACACATACGACTGATAAAATACCTTAATCTTGTTACCACATTAAATATACTTATGTCATTATATGACATAGGTACCAATGAGGGGGTTTATTAGATTTTATGATGATTGCTCCCCCTTAGCCACTAATTTTATTTAGAGATCGGTGGGAGTATTTGTACCGAAGGTTGGCATAGATAAGATCGATGATTCCTTTCTCCAAATCCTTTCCATTTCTTCTCTTGCCTTTCCTGGATCAAATTTTTGATCATTCTTCTTCACTGGATAAATGTTCTTCTTTCTTCCATTGTTACTATTAGAATGCCCAAGGTTGGCACATATAAGACCAATGATTCCTTTCTCCAAATCCTTTCCATTTATTTTCTTGCCTTTCCAAGATCAAATTTTTGATCATTCTTCTTCGTCGGATAGATTTTCTTTTTTCTTTATTGTTACTATTAGGAAGTTCCTATTTTCTACACTTACAACAAGCAACATTCTTCTTTCCATTTTCCCTTTTAGCCAACATACTATCTTTATATCCATTCTTCTTGCCCTCAAAATTATTCACATTACTTTTGTAGTTCTTTACCTTATGACCAAATTTCTTGCAGGAATGACAAACACCATTGAAGTATAAATAAATTTTTGCATCATGTCACTTGACAAGAGTTTTTCCATCCAATTTATTCTTCACTCCTTGACTTTTTTACCTTTGTACCACATCTTCTTACAAGTGAATTGCGTTTCTTTAGAACTCTGACCTTTTTCAAACCCTAAACTACTCTTATCCATTTTTGGTCTTTGAGAGCTAATAAATTCATCAAGCATTATCAAGCTTATCCTAAATTTGTCTTCAAAACTCTTTTCCCTTTCCAGATTAGGTCTCAAGATTTCTGCTTCTAATTCTAGCTTTGTGCATTCATCCATCTTCTTTTGAATTTCAATTTCTTGACATTCTTTAATTCTTTTCTTCTCATCCAGTTTTTCTAGTAGGCTAATGATGATTTCTTCTCCTTTAGTCAACATATCACATGCAATTATACTTGTAATTTGTAGCTTTTCAATATTCTTATTTTATTTTATCAACTTGTCCTTCAAGGCATCCATTTCTTTTGAAAATTCACCAGGGACTACTTCCAGAGGAAAAAAATTCTCATGTTCAAGTTTTGTGACCTTCCTCAAGTTGTTAGGCTTCTTTCGAGGAACCAAGCTCTGATACCAATTGCTGAACATCTAGAATATTGAGAGGGGTGGTGAATCAGTATTCCACAAACCGATAATAAAATCCACTTAATCATTATCAGAATTTTGACTAAATCAATAAGAGAGAATATAGAAAAAAGACAAAGCAATCATACACATGAACACTAGGATTTTTACATGGAAAACCAAGAATGGGAAAAACCACGGTGAGGGTTGACTCACAATATATTATATCTGGATACAAAATATTATGGGGCTCACTACTAGCACTCACTATCCTTAAAAGGCTCATAGCCTGAGTAAAATATATTTCTCGTTTCCAAGATACAATGATAGTGGCTCACTACCAAAATAATGAACTGATGGAATACACCTTCAATGTGCAGGGTTCAGCTCCACTGAAGCACAAAATATAAAGTACTACATCACTCAACAAATCTATATTACTGATAAAGCATTTAGGCTTTGATCTTCACATTCACTTCTCCTTCTCATTTCCATGTTCATACACATGCATCCACATATCTTTCTCTTCACAGTCACACTTTTTTCTTGTTTCTATTTGGTAAATATACAAGTATATCTTATTCATCAATTAGGTCGGCCTAATTGGATGAACACAAAATAATCAAAACCTTTCTTTGTCAATGTTGGAAACATGTGCCTCAATCTTCTGACTTGAAACTCCTGAAAGAGAAAAATCGGTGAGACACCTGGGATGTCTTTCTGATAGACAATTTGTCTCTAAAGGCCTGAAGTGATCAGATCAGTGTGACTAGTGAATGGTCTTGCCAAAGTGCAACTGAAAGAAGTTGTCAGTGTGACCTGAACCATCGGCGTAAGTTTTCTAACTCTGAACAATGCTAGGAGTCTAGCTGAGAAGTTTGATTGGGGAGACTCTTGCTGATGGAAGTTGTCGATATGAATTGAACTATCGGTGTGAGTTTCCTAGCTCATAGCAAAGCATGATGTCTGGCTGATAATTGGACATCGCTGAGACTCTTACCAATATTGGAGGTGTCGGGGTGACATGCAACTTCGGTGCAACATTTTTTACTTGTTCCAAAGAACACTATCTTGCTGAGAGTTGGAAAACTGTGTGACTCCTGCCGATGAGGTTTCGAACTACAGTTGAACTTATGCTCATCGGGATGACTTGCTACTTTTGTGGGACATTTCAGACTAGCTCCAATACTTGTTGTTTCACTGATAAGGTTTTTTGGAATATCAAGGAGACTCTTGGCGATGCGCATGGTCTTGATGTTCTCTTGGGATGTTGGGGAGACCTATGATGTAGTTGTGACATTCTAGTTGGTCGCCGATAGTGTTGCTCATATCGATGAACTCAAAGGTGGACCATGGTTGAACGAAGCTGACTTGGTTGACCTATTGAGTTGTATGATGGTCATTAGAGGACTATGTTGAGTTGGTGGTGACCGTTCATTGGCTGGTAAGATCAATAGTTACTCTATAGAGGAAACTAAACTAAACTATTTGAATAGAGATCAAATCGACCATGGTTGTTGGATATATATTGCAATGTGCTATAATAGTAAACAAGTTCAAGAAATTTTATAGTTGATGTTCTTCATTGTATGATGTATAAGCATTGTAATGATGACTGATAAGAACTGTAATCAAGAGTCCTTTTGTACAATGTTGGTCAGGGAAATTTTGCTACTATGAAATTGATATCTGGGAAGGGAACTATGTCTTTGTATGTAATTGACATTTACTGTAATAGAAAGTGTTTTCTCTTGGTGTGGTGGGGCTTTCTCTCATAAGGGTTTTCCCACGTTAAATACTAGTGTACAATTCTATGCATGCTTTAATTTTCTATTATGTTTCTAGTAATGTACAATTTTAATGAACTACAATTGTTTTTGAACCCGTAGTGTGCACTATTCCTCTTAGAATTAGCATTAGGAAGGCATTTGTGCACCTTTTCTTTCCTTACAACTGGTATCAGAGCCTGGCCAATTGTGTTATCCTTGTGGATAAGGCTGGTTTTTTGTGTCAATTCCAAAGTGGGAGTCTTGTAGAATTCTGGTAATTGAAATTATAGATTAAAATAGAAAGCACATTTGGAAGAGTAGAAATTGAAAAGTTCAATGGCAATAATTTTGAGTTATGGAAACTTAAAATTGAAGATCTATTGGTGGATCATGATCTTTGGCTTGCTATTTTTGGAATGAAACCTTCAGGCATGAAGCAAGAAGATTGGGATCTCATAGAAAAAAAAGCATAAGGGTTGATAAGACTCTGTTTAGCAGTCTTTGTTCTCCCGAAAATTCATGAAGAGAAATCTACATCTTCTTTGTGGAAGAATCTTGGAGACATTTATCAGGGCAAGTCCTTGGTGAATATGTTGTTCTTAAGGAAGAAATTGTACTCATTGGAGATAGAGGAAGGGGTGTCTGTGGCTGATCACCTAAATACTTTTAACATGTTGATTGCTCAGCTAACATTTGTGAGTGTGAAAATTGATGATGAATATCATTGTATGCTTTTGTTATTGTCTTTTCCTAACTCTTGGGATAATTTAGTGATACTGTGGGAGCATGCCAACCACTTTCAAGAGGGAAGATGTGGTTGCTTCTTTGTTATTAGAAGAGATGAGAAGAAAATATTTTGAGATGGTGAAGGAGGATCTTTCTATTCGTGGAAAATCGAAAGAAAAATGCAAGAAGAAGGAGAAGAAGTCCAAATCGAAATCAGAAGGGAGATCAAAGTCTCCTGGCAAGAATTCCAAGGTGAAATGTTGGAACTCTGGGCAGCCTAGTCATGTCTGAAAGGATTATAGAGAGGAGAAAAAGAAGAAAAAGAACTCTCCCGATAATGATTCTTCTTAGAGTGAAGTAGATGCCTTAATTGCAGCCTTGGCAACTCAGGCATCAAATGATGTCTGGTTGATTGATTCTAGAGCATCTTTCCACATGAAATCTCATAGAGACTAGTTCACAAAGTATGAAAAATACGATGGTGGAAAGGTGTATTTGGCAAGCGATTCATCTCTAGAAATAGCTGGTCATGGAAGATTCATAATTCAATTCCCTGATGGAAGAATCCCAGGAATTGATGGTGTAATGCATATACCAGGTCTGGCTTGGAATTTACTTTCTGTAAGCAAGATGAATGATGTTGGAGTACAAGTCTCGTTCTCGAGCAATGGCTGCAAAATGACTAGAGGCTCGATGCTACTGGCTAGGGGTGCTCGAATTGGTACTCTATATGAGTTGGACATAATTTTTGTTCAATGTAATAGTGTCTCTGCAAAGTCACGAAAGGTTTTTCGTCAAGAGAAGAAGGAAAATGTTCCTGTAATTGAAAATTCTTTGGAATTTAAACTTCCAGTAGAGAAGACTATGCTCTGACATCAAAGGCTTGGTCACATTGGTGAGAAAGGTTTAAAAGCCTTAAAAAATAAAAACGTGGTTGAGGAGCTTGATGATTGTAACCTGGAATTTGAATTATGTGAACATTGTATATATAGAAAACATCATCATGTTTCTTTTTACTCTAGTCCTCATAAATCTTTTGGTATTCTGGATTATATTTACTCTGATGTTTTTGGTCTAGTAAATGTTCCTTCATTGTCAAAGTCAAAATAATATGTATCTTTCATTGATGATTATTTGAGAAGGGCGTTTGTATATTTTTCAAAAATTAAATCAGAAGTGTTCAGTCAGTTTACAGAGTTTAAGAACTTGGTTGAAAATCAGACTGGAAGAAAAATTAAATGCTTGAGGACAGATAATGGTGGTGAACTGAGTTCTATAGATTTTGAAAGGTATTGTAAATACCATGGAATTAAAAGGCATAAAACAACACCTTACACTCTGCAACAAAAAGGAGTTGCTGAAAGGTTGAATAGGACATTGATGGAGAAGGAAAGAAGTATGTTGAGAAATGCTGGTCAAGAGAAAAAAATTTGGGCTGAGGTTGTGGCTACAACATGTTACTTATTGAATTGGTCTCCTTCATCAGCACTTGTTGATAAAATTCCTTTGGAATCATGGTCTGGTTATAAGACCTCTCCAAGACATGTTCATGTCTTTGGATATGAAGCATATGTTTATGTGCCGAACGAGAAGAGATCTAAATTGGAGAAAAAATTAGTTATGTGTATCTTCATTGGCTATGACATTGGTGTGAAAGGATACAAGCTTTGGAATCCTGTGACTGAAAAGGTTGTGTAGAACAAAAGTTTTATTTTTCGTGAGCTGAAACCTTCTTTAGTGGATCTATAGTCAAGGATGAAAGAACTCAAGGAGGAAAATGATGTTGTTGAAATTCCTCTAACACCAGAAAAAGAGGAACAACAAATTGAAAGTGTACCTGAATTTGAGGAGAGTTTGAACAAATCTAAGAGTTCAGAAGAAGAACCACAACCTCAGCCTCAGCCTATGAGGAGGTCAGAACATGAGAAGAAGCAACCTAATAGGTATGGATTATCTATGTTAGATTATACATGTGCCTATTCTTCAATTACTAGCACTAATGAGCCTATGACTATAAAAGAGGCAACTGGAATGCCTAACTCAAACTCTTGGTTGGAAGCCATGAAGGAAGAAATGACATAATTAGAGAATAAAGAAACTTGGAGTTTGGTTCCCTTGCTTGAAGGTAGGAAATTTGTTGGCTATAAATGGGTATTTAAAAGAAAATCGGTTTGGATGGCAGTGTTGAAAAATATAAAGTGATGTTGGTTGTGAAGGGATATTACCATGTAGATGGAATTGATTATGGAGAAATATTTTCTCCTATAGCCAATTTGATATCTCTTAGATTTATGTTGTCACTTGCAGCAACATATGACATGGAGATTGAGCAGATGGATGTGAAGACAACTTTTCTTCATGGTGATCTTGAAGAAGAAATTTATATGTCCCAACCTGAGCACTTTGTGGAAAAAGGTAAGGAAAGTCTAGTTTGCAAGTTAAAGAAATCTCTGTATGGTTTGAAACAGTCACCTCACCTAGAATGTGGTACTAGAAATTTGACACATTGGTTTAATCATTGGGATTTGTAAGATGGAAATTAGATCATTGTGTGTACTTCAAAACTGAAAATGATAATATTCTTATTATTTCCCTCTATGTTGATGATATGTTGTTCAAAGGGAATAGTAAGTTTATGATTTTTGATCTAAAATGTTAGTTGTCTGCAAAGTTAAAAATGAAGGATCTTGGTGCAGCAAGGTATATTTTAGGGATAGAAATAGCCAGGGATAGAAAAATCAGGAAGATTTTTCTTAGCCAGAGTAAGTATATAAACACTATTTTGGAGAGGTTTAGTATGAACAATTGCAAGCAGCTAGTTGTTCCAGTTTTGTAGGGAACAAAGCTATCTATTGAAGATTGTCCAAAATATCCTACTGAGATGGAGGACATGACTAGAGTGCCTTATGAAATTGTAGTTGGTATTTTAATGTATGCAATGGTTTGTACAAGTCCAAACATTTCCTAGGTAGTGGGAGTACTTAGCCGATTTATGACGAATCTAGGAAGGCCACATTGGGATGCTGTGAAAAGAGTGTTTAGATATTTAAAAGGTACATCATAGTATGATTTGTGCTATCAAGGCAACTCACTTAGTTCACAAAGATCACTAAACATTCATAGTTTATGTGGATTTTGATTGGGTAGGGGACGTTGACAGTAGAAGATCCACCAGTGGATATATTTTCATGTTAAATGGTGGTGCAATGAGTTGGATGAGGAAGCGGCAGGATGTAGTCACTTGTTCTACTACTGAAGTAGAGTACATGATAGCAACTCATGCCTGCAAAGAAGATTTTTGGCTAAAGGTGTTTGTGTTCTGATGTTGGGTTTAGTGCAGCGCAAATTACAATTTGTTCTAATAGTTAAAGTGCTATCTATTTGGCGAAAAATATAGCTTTCCATGCCAGGATGAAACATATTGATGTGCAGTATCACTTTGTATGAGATATGGTGGAGGATGGAAAGGTCTATTTTGAAAAAGTCGATACTCTGGAAATATTGCAAATGCATTGACAAAACCAGCGACGATAGAAAAGTATAGGGGGTGTGCTAGTTCGATGGGCCTTGGAGCCCATGAATCTCAATAGTTATTAAAAGCTCTAGAGGTGTGAGAAGATCTTCATCAAGTGGGAGTTTGTTGGAAAAATGTCCCTCAATATTCTGACCTGAACCTCTTGAAAGAGAAAAATTGGAGAGACACTTGGGATGTCTTTCTGATAGGCAGTTTATCTCAAAGGCCAGAAGTGATCAGATTGGTGTGACTAGTGAATGGTCAACGTAAGTTTTCTAACTCTAAATGATGCTAGGAGTTTGGACGAGAATTTTAGATTGGGGAGACTCTTGTTGATGAGAGTTGTCAGTATGACCTAAACTATCGGTGTGAGTTTCCTAGCTCATAGTGAAGCACGTTTCTAGTTGATAATTGGACATCGGTGGAACTCTTACCAATCTTAGAGGCATCTGGGTGACATGCAACTTTGGTGCAACATTTTGAACTTGTTCTGAAGCATGCTATCTTGTCGAGAGTTGGACATCAATGTAACTCCTTCCGATGAGGTTTCAAACTATAGTTGAACTTATGCTCATCGGGATGACTTGCTACCTCGGTGGGACATTTCAGAGTAGCTCTGATGCTTGTTGGTTCACCGATAAGGTTGTTTGGAACATTGGGGAGACTCTTGGTGATGCATGTGGTCTTGATGCTCTCTTGGGATCTTGGGGAGACCTGTGATGTTGCTATGACATTCCAGTTCGTCATCGATAGTGTTGGTCATATCGATGAACTCAAAGGTGGATTCTGGTTGAACGAAGCTGACTTGGTTGACCTGCTGAATTGTATGATGCTCATTGGAGGACTATGTTGAGTTGGTGGTGATCATTCACTAGTTGGTAAGATCAATTGTTACTCTATAGAGGAAACTAAACCAAACTGTTTGAATAGAGATGGAATTGACTATGGCTGTTGGATATATATTACAATGTGATGTAATAGTAAATAGGTTTGAGCAATTTGATAGTTGATGTTCTTCATTGTATGTTGTATAAGTATTTTAATAGTGAGTGATAAGAATTGTAATTAGGAGTTATTCTGTACAAGGTTGATTAGGGAAATGTTGCTACTGTGAAATTGATATCTACAAAGGGAATTGAATCTTTGTATGTAACTGACATTTACTATAATACAAAGTGTTTTCTCTTGGTGTGGTAGTTTTTCTCCCGTAAGGGTTTTCTCATGTTAAATAATGGTGTCCAATTTTGTGTATGCTTAAAGTGTCTAGATTCTGTTTCTAGTAATGTGCAATTTTAATGAACTGTAATTGTTTTTGAACCTTTAGTTTGCACTATTCCTCTTAGAATTAGCATTAGGAAGGCATTTTTCACCTTTTCTTTTCTTACAGTTGACATCGTATAAGATTTGAACATTTTATCCTTCTAGTGCGTTATGTGAAGTCAGCTATTATATTCATAATATATTGCATTCATTGAGTTGGCCAAGACTAAACCACAATTCTCTAAACCAAAAAATAATACTCAAAGAAAATACCTTCCAGATCTAATGACACAATAATTTCCCATCATACTACGAGTAAAGAGACTATTAGAAAAACTATATTATAAGAATGTCCACCTTAGTAGAATGAGAACTCTCCCACACAATATACCTTACACAGAACAATAGTACAATACACAATTAAAATCTATCAAAGATAAACTTTTTGTTCATAGAAAAAGAAATATCAAGATCCAAGATATAGCTGTCTGAATGAGTCAATAAAACATGGTTAAGAGATCAGAGTCATATCAGATCTTGCGATGAGTTATGGACTCAAATACCAACATATTTATCCATCGCAAAAGAGTATTGCTGACAAAGAACAACTTTCGGGAAACCAAGCAAACTTCCGTATAGTCATCACCATGTAGTTATTACCATGTTGACATGAATGACAACATATGAACAACCAAAAGAATTATCCATACCTCATGCTCATGTAACCATGTTGAAAATATTTTGACATAAGGGTGACATGGTGTCAATTTTAATACTAATTGTAATATTATAATTAATTTTAATGAATAATAAAATTAATAAATGTGTTACATAAAGGAAGAACGTTATTAATAAAACTAATGTTAAATGATAAAGTGGAATTCATCATAGTAAATTTTTCTGGTAATAATAGTTTGATAATATCTTCACCAAAATTTAGGGTAAGGATGATGTTGTTATCTAGTATTAGTGAAGTTATCATGTTCATGTTATTATACTAGTAATAGTTCATCTTTTATAAATTGGGAATAAAAATTATTGTTATTGTTTAATTTAATAATATTAACCATGTTATTAATATCAATTTGAGATTTGAAAATAATCTTATTATTATGGCTAAATAAATGAAACAATATTAATATAACATTTGGAGAGTTAACATTAACACTATTATTAGTGCTAATCTAAACCTTGGTAAAAATGTTAAATAAAAATTTAATAAAAGTACTTATTTAAATTAAAGGTCGCTAAATAAAAGTTAATTTGGTAACAAATTAACATCATAACAACTAAATATTACAAGGTATTTAACCAAGATAATTAAAAAGGTTTTGATAGTAGACTCATATCAAAATGTGGGCATTACATAATTAGTGTTGGCTATCATAATATTTTTTATTAGAGTTAATTGGTAATAATGACGTTTTATTAACAATTAAACTGTGGCTAAATAATAATTGCACTATGGGTTAATTTGATAGTAATAATATCCTCATTAATTTTTAGATTTGATAATAATTTATTATTATTATTGAATTCATATTAGTGGTTAAAGAATAATAATTCCGTTGTGAAGGAAAAACTATGGTAACATCTTGAAAATAGCTCCAACCATGTTTTTCATATAATGAGAATTTTTAATGACACTTAGAACATGCTTTAAGTCATATACGAAGTTAATTTATTTTCTTTTAATATCTCAAAAAAAATGTTGGGTTTTTCTAGCATAAAATTATGGGCGTGACACTTGGTATCATAGCCCTAGATTGCAACTCTAGGGAACTCTAGGCATAAATTGGGCATTAAGTATTATGTGTGCATGGATAAATGTGCAAACCACTTTATGTTAGTTAGAATAAAAATTTTTTAGGGAAAAATCTAATGGACCTACACAACGTAGTGGATGAGAACTTAGTTTTAATTATCTAACCCAAATAGGGTTGTAATGTACCCATTGGAGAAGAATTGACCCTTATAGATGGGTCAAGCAATTATTTAATAAATTTCATTCAACTTTTAGAAGATACTCAATCCAAAAATGGTTCATTGATTTGAGAATAAGGTGAATGAATTGAGCATCATGCTAGTCTAGTTATCAAGGGTTATAGCTTTAATCTAGTCTTCGGACATTAAATTTCCTTAAACCTTAAAAAGGTATAATTGAGTTTCTGAAGCATAGTATTTTTATAAAATTCATTAATTGTATAATAGGACATCATGATGTATATTATTAAAAAAATAATATTTGGTGGACTTCTTGAGACCATATTTCTTAAATTCAATAATAATATAACTTCTTATTTAGTTAAGGGTGTTTTGGGAGCAACATATTTTCTTATAGAAACCTTAGAACAAATAAAGGATAGAACACAATAACTATATTTTGGAAACTTTTTACTAGTCAAAAGGAAAGAATTATATGGACCAAAAAAAGGGACTAAAGGTTGTAATTAAGTAAGTTTAAATCTCTAACCCTCAAACTGATTAAATATAAAACCCTTGAACCGTGTATTATGTGCAAGGTGAACACACATATAGCGGGATTTAAACTCTTGTCAAAAGTAAAAAATAAACCTTTAAGTTGTAGATTGTTGGATCTAAGTCTAAGGACTTGTTCACGATTTTGTAATAGATTCAAGATACACATGAACTACTACTTTGTACGCTTTAGACCATGGTGTATCTAGGTCTTTCCTATTAGTCAAGATCTTAATTTACACATAGTGTATACAGACTTAATTCTTATTTTTGTGAAGCAATGAATGAATCACCTTATGGTTGGTAGGAGAAATTTATCATATGATGGAGTAACCTATGGATCAAAACCTTACATTATATAGTAAATCTAATTTAGTAAAAGGTGAAAAGTGGATTTTAACTTGAATTGAATGGTGAAATTTTAAAATATTTAAACATTTTTGCAAACAAATGGCAACCTAGTAAACTTAAGTCAGTTATAATAATGACCAAATCCTTACATGTTCCTTTCTTTAAAAGATTAAATAGCAAACAAAACAACACTATTTCTAAGTTTTAAGCCCAAGATGAATTCATAGAAGAATTCAATTAATATATGATTGTGATGATCAATAGATGTTGTGTTTAAGTTATTCCCTTATAGTAATTATATATAAAACATTTTTCAAAATAAATTGTCAAAATATGAAATTGGAGTTGAAACATTATCTAGGAAATAGTAATGCATACAATTAGGTGTTGACCTTGAAGGTTGTGGATGTCATTGAAAAAAATTGAATAATCAATTATTAAATTTATAAATTAAGAAATGAATTATGTGTGATTCATGGTCTATTAAGTGATTGGAAAGTTAAACTATATAGATAAGAGACAATAAAGTACACTTGGAAAAATTTCAACTAATGTTGTGCATTCTATACTATTGACTATATGTACACCTTGGGGGGTAAAATATATGCACCCGATTGTAAAGGAGAAAGCTTAAAGGTAGATAAAACTATCAAAACATTTAATCATTGTGCATCTTTATGAGGTTAGATGAAACTGTGATTATAAAACTAAAAATTATAGCATGTGATTAAATGGTTCAACCATAGATAGTGAAATGCATGATTTGTAAGAAGGTATGAATGATTTGTGAGAATTACTATTCCATGAATTATCATGCATTTCATTTATTGAGTGTGCTTTCTTTTGTCATATTGCAATGTTTCAAACAAAAAAGTTGACTATATTCCTTATTAAATAGGAATCCTTCTTTAGCATGTTGTGAAAATCATAGTAGAACTACCTGTACTGATATGTTAATGAACATAACAAACATAGTTTAATGAAAGAGAAACAATGGTATGGATGAATATAGAGAACCAATCTTGATCATATATGTGATGTCAAACACTAACTTAGTAAGATGTAAAGTGTGATGTACCATGTATGTTTTTGCATCCTAAGCTATTTATTTTGCATATGAAAAGTGAGTAAATATTTACAAAATTGAATTTTTTTTTACTATTATTTAAATAAAATGGAGTGTATATATGCACATTGATTTTATTCTATAATATAGTTAATTTCATAGTATATTGTGTTCTAACATGTGAAGTGAAACTAGCAAATGTGTTCTGCCCTAAGTACGTGACACAAGGTATTTGGCTTGGGATAAGGGTGAGAAAACATAAAGTATGATCCCCTATGTGTACCCTTTGTGATGGCTCTTTGTGTAAGCTAGTTAGTTGTGAAATGATGTAAACATGATATGTCTGGATGAGAGTCTATTAAAATTAATGTGATGTATTCATTTGAGTATGTCTTGTATGTATGTAAAATGTGTACCCCTAGTGTATGGCTCCCTTTAGGGATTGAGATTCTAACTAGTGTAAATAAGGGTTGAGAGAGAAGAGGACCTCCAATGGAAGCATAGTTTCTTAGGATATTGTCCAAACCTACTCCTCATAGTATACTAGATTCACACTTGTTGGTTCATAGTGAAAACCTATCCCTTGATGTTTAGAACTCGTGGGTAAAGGATGCAATTACATGGAGCATATTGATGGGGATGTCGATCCCATTTTATGATTTCATATTTGGATACTTTAGAAATATAGGGCATTGATACTATGTGGTAGAGTCCACCATGATATAGTGCACTATCATATTTGTGTGACCAAGAACCCCTAGTTAATACATGTTATTATACTTATGTAGCTAGAAAACCACCATTCAACTCCCCCCCTTAGGTGGCTTATCAAAGTCACATGGTGCTCGTGATTTAAATAAATTATCATTGAAATATGAATTATTGTTAATTTATTAATTATTATTTTATTTTATTTTACATTTGTAGTATCAAATGTTACATTTCTTTATTGGGTCTATTTAGCCATTTGAAGTTTTTCATGGTCCAATTTCCCTCATGGACTTATTTAATTTCATTTTTAAATCATGATTGAAATGTTGCAATTTAGCTACAATTGATCTTTATTTGGTTTTTCTCTTGATTTTATAATTTTTTGTTTCAATGAAACATTGGTTTATGATCTTATGGTTACTCAGGTTGAGGCTTTCTTAATGTTTTCTAACTACTGGCAAGTGTGTTGCAATGTGGTATCCATAAATTTCCATATCCCAAGGGGCTCCCTAGTAGGTCATATAGGGGATTAGATGTGTTGGGGAATTATTTTTGAAAGGGGTTGCAAATGGGACTAGTATGGGATATTCATAATTCTATTATTCCCTTAGTTCTATGATTGTTCTTGGTGTACCTTTCTTTTGGAGGCTAACCCCTTAAACAAACAAGGGGAAGGTACTAGGAAATGTATGGAGGGATCCTTAGGGAAGGGCTTCAAGACCATATTTCCTAATGGCTATGGTATCCAAAAATATCCATCCTTGCAAACCCCATTGTGTGAGCCTTGTGTTGTAAATGATTTGGTTGTATGAGAAGAGTCTCACCTAATTTGGGAACAACATTTTTTTATGAGGAGAGTCTCAAAAAATTTGGGAAGAGCATCCTTTGTATGAGGAGAGTCTCACCCAATTTGGGAAGAGCATCCTTTGTATGAGGAGAGTCTCACCCAATTTGCGAAGAGCATCCTTTGAATGAGGATAGATGCACCCAATTAGGAAGAGCATCCTTTCTATTTTTGTGTGTACATGTGAAATTGCAAGTAAATGTGATGTGGCATATCTATAAACTATGTGAGAAAGATAGTAACAAACGATGCAAAATTAATATTCCTTGATACATGGTTCGAGAACCATGATTGTAAAGTAAAATGTTCTCTTAAGGACATATCTAGACAAAATGTGAAGCTAATAGTTTTTAGACATGAACTGATATTGAAAAAAAATATCTAACATCATGAGTGATGTTTATGATGCAAAAGGGAAACCTAAAGGGTATCCAAGATTCTTAAAATGTTTGGATATATGATAGTTTAATTTTTAATCTACTATATTAATTACAGGGATGGCTACTAAATTTTTTTATATGTGAGTATATTGGATAAATGTTCCATGGAGAGAATTTTTTTTTCTAGGTATTTAGATGTTTTATTAATGGAAGGAATGTCTCCAATGTGTGCTTAAAGTTGAATATTTTGATTCTTTCATCGAGGAAGTAAAGTAATTAGTATGTTAATTGATTTATGTTTGTTTCTATAGCAAGATTATGTTTCCTAACCTTAACAAATTCCAAGAGGAATTATAAGCTAAGGGGAGGGGTGATGGGGGTCACACTACCTAAAACCCACAAAAAACACAACAATAGATACCAACACAAAAGATGTGAGACAAAAAAACCTCAGTTTCAACTATTTTTAGAAAATGAAACCTATAGATTCAAAGCTTACATACTACAATCTCATGGGCTAGATTCATTACAAAAATAAAAAAATTTGAAAACAAAATATATTACTCGAAGCCACAATAGACACTAATGGGGCTACCTTATACAACCCCCACTTAACCCTTTTTATTTTATGCAATAACCACCCTAGAATGTTCTAGAAAGTGTAAACTTCCATTTTTTTTGGTGCCAAAAGTCCTACCATTTGATTTCTTTCCTAGGAATAAATTTTAATGAAATTCACTTTTTAGAGGGGCAAATTTGCAGGGCCATAAATTTTGATCTTGGTGTCTAATTTTCTACTATTAAAAAACAATGGAAAGATCTCGAAGAGATCTATGATGTCGTATCCATCGAAGATCGGTTCTTCAACTTTTCGAGTTATTTCAGGGCCTCTAAGGTTTTCATATATGAATTTGAAGCTACATTCGAGAAATTTCTCTAGATAGAAACTGTAATATCTCCCAAAATATGTAGCGTATTGAGATGATTATTTCACGACCAACTTTTTTTCTTTTCAGATCTACTCCTTTGGGTAATTTTTTAGGTCCATACAATCCTACTTAGGACGACTTACAAAAAATAGTAAGTGATCATTTTTTTCCTTTTCTGACTTTTGACTATCTTACACCCCTTAAGTTCCATCATGGAACTCAAAACAACTAAAGAAAATAAGGGAAAACCATTTTTTTGGGTGATGCAAGATTTTCCTACACCACTAGATGTTGCTACATTAGACACCCAGGGTAATTTTAAAAGTGACCCTATCACTTCCTAGGAGTTAGAGGGAAACCAAGATGGTTAATCTCAGCCTCAGAAAACCATAATGAATCTTCAATAAGACTTCCTCTCCACTTCACCAAGTACTATGCATATTGTCTATTTCTTGTGCTTCTACCCACACAACTATCCAAAATTTCTTCTATCTCCTCCTTTTTTGAAGTAGGTGTTGGAATATTCCACTATGCTTATATTATTTCTTCATCCATTCCTCCTTCATGATATTATATTAAATCTGAAATGTTAAACAAGGGTGAAATATTAATTTCATTAGGAAAATCTACCTCATGCATTTCTTAAATCATGCTTCTTCAAGATCTTGCATGGTCCAAAATTTTTCATCTTTTATTTTTTGTATGTACCAACTAGAAACCTCTCCTTTCACAAATGAACCATGACTTCATCTCCTACCTAGAACTCCTTATAACTCCTTTTATGATCTACCTTAGCCCTATATTGTGAGTTCATGTTATTGATATGTTTCTTCACCTCTTCGTGCAAATTCTTTAGATGCTTGGAAAAATCTTCAACCTTACCACTACACTTCTTCCCCTTATCCATCTTCCTCATTTTAGAAGTAGTTCTTGGAGTAATCCCATACACAATCTAGAATGGTGATTTACTAGTGCTCTTGTTGATAGAATTGTTGTAAGAAAATTCTACCTATGGTATAATTTAATCAAATCCCATCCTTTGGGCTTATCTCGTACTAAGAATCTTAGCAAGTTACCAAAAATCCTATTCACAACCTTTTTTTTTACATTAGTCTTTGGATAGTGTGTAAAATTTAACTTAAAATCTATCTTCAACTTCTTCTATAATGTCCTCTAGAAATAACCAACAAATTTGGTATCTTTGTTTGAAACTAAACTCTTCGATAGACCATGTAGTCACACCAGCTCTCTACATGAACAACATCACTGGTCTCATGAAACATAATGAAATGTGCCATCTTTGAAAATCTATCCACCACCACAAATATGGAATCATGCCCTCTCTGTGTCCTTGGAAATCCAAGAAAAAAATCCATGCTAATATCCTCCCATGGCCTCTCAGTTATAGGTAATGGATGATACAATATAGTATTATGATTTCTTACATTTTCCATCTGACATACTTTGCAACTTTGTACAAACTTCTTCACATACTACTATAACTGAGGCCTGTAATAATTTTCACTAACAAGAGAAATGGTCTTATCTCAACCGTAATGTCTAGATAATCTTCCACTCTAATTTTCCTTCATAAAATTATCTCTCATAGAACTCTTAGGAATGCACAATTGGCTTCCTCTAAAAAGCATCACATCTTGGATTAAGAAATCCAACCATCTTGTCCTATCTAATGTAATAAGTTTCAAAAAATCCTTCCAAGCTTTTGCAAAGTCTGGATCTTTAGGATAAAAACTCTTTAGTTCATTGAACCCCACAACATCTATATTCATCTCTATCAATAATTTTTTCCTTCTACTCAAGGAATCTGTAGCTTTGTTTACCTTCCACTCCTGTGCTTCAAAACAAAAGTATAAACCTGCAAAAACTCAACCCATTTTAAGTGCCTTTGATTTAAATTTCCTTGACTATTGAGATACTACAAATCTTGGTGATCAATATATAAAAAAATATTTTGGAGACAAATAGTGTCTCCATTTCTTCAAAGCTTGAACTGTAGCATAAAAATCCTGATCATAGATCGAATATTTCTCCTTAGCATCATTTAATTTCTCACTAAAATAGGTAACAGGCTTATCTTGACTCAAAAAAGCTCCTATGGAAATTCCACTAGCATCACAATATACCTGAAAAACCTTATTGAAATCTAGAAGTGAAAAAATATGGCGTTTTGTAACTTTCTTCTTCAACATATCAAAAATTTTGGATGCTCTTGTAGTCCACTTAAACTCTTTTCTATCCCCTCTCATTGCTTCAGCTAGAGGTGCACAAATACTACTAAAATTATTAATAAACTTCCTGTAAAAACTTGCTTGACCATGAAATGATGTTACCTCTATAACACTCCTTGGGGTAGGCCATTTAATGATAGCTCTCACCTTCTCTACATCCATTTTAAGACCCTATTCTAAGACAAAAAATCCTAGATACACCATCTCCCTCTTCACAAAACTACATTTCTTGAAATTAATCAACTTCTCCTCTCTTATCTTTTCAAAAACTCTTTGAATATGCATTAGGTGATCCTCTAACATCTTATTGAAAATTATAATATCATACAAATAAAAAATAAAAAACTTTCATTAAAATTCTTTCAATACCTCATTCATAAGCTCCATAAATGTACTTGGTGCATTGGTTAGCTCAAAAGGCATGACTAACCACTCATACAATACCTTCTTTGTTTTGAAGGTTGTTTTCCATTCATCTCCTTCTCTAATCTAGATTTGGTGATATCTGCTCTTCAGATCTATCTTCGTGAAGTACTCAACTCCACTCAAACAATCCATAATGCCATCCATCCTTGGCAAGAGAAATTTTTACTTGATAGTGATATTTTTGATGGATCATGAGCCTATACACATCCTCCATTCTACATCCTTCTTTGGTGCTAGTACCATAGTTATCACACATGGGCTCAAACCCTCTCGAATCAATCCCTTTTGCAACAGTTCTTGGAGTTGTCTGTTCAACTCTTCATTCTCTGTTGGAGTCATTTGATGGGCTGCCTTATTTAGAAAATTGGCTCCAAGAATCAGATCCATCTGATGGCTAATCTTCCTTACTGGAGGTAAACCCTCAGGTATGTTATGAGAAACAATTTCTTGAATCTCATTCAACAAATATAAAATTTTTATCGGTACCTCATTAGTATCCTCTTTAGAAACTCTAGGGATCAAAGCAAAACACATATGTTCATGCCTCATACCTTCTAGTAATTTTCTTCCATCCACCAAAAAAATTCTTCCATTAGTACATACCTTTTCCTCTACCTCTTTCAAGGACTTCAACGTATGATGAACTCCATCCTTTGTCAAAGAATAGGTATTGGCATGTCCATTATGTACTGATCACCAATCAAACTGCCATGGTCTGCCTAGAAACATATGAAAAACATCCATGGGAATAATATCACACAATACCTCATAATGGTAATTTCCAATCTTGAACTTTACTAGACATTGTTCATTTACCAAAGCTTTATGGTCGTTCTGCAACCAAGAAATTTGGTATGAATTTGGATTCCTTCTCTCCAACCACAACTTACTTACCATATGTTTTGAAACAAGGTTATCAGTACTACCTCCATCAATAATAAAATTGCAAAATTTACCTTCACACTTGCACCTGGTGCGAAACAAATTCTTCCTTTGAGCTAGTTCCTTCTCCTCATTCAATAGGGCTCTTCTAGTAACAAGAACCTCTCCTCTTTATGCATCCTTTGAATGTGAATATTGAGCATATTCATCTACACATGTGCAACTCATGCATTAACCTCAAGTATTCTATTTTTCCTTCCTTGATGTTGAGGGAACTTATAGGATTTGTGTCCTTCTTTGCATTGGAAACAAGTTCCGTGAAAGCCTCCTCTTCCTGGTCCTCATCTAGATCTTCCTATTCCTCTTTGGTCTCCACTATTTTGATCACAAGAATAGTAGGTGCTATCTCCTTTCTAGTTCTAACTACTATTGGAACCTTCACCCTTATTTTTATCTTCATTTCGACCTCCATATGACCATCCACTAGTATTTCCACCACAACCCCCAACTCTTTGCTTACTTTCAAATATTCTATTTAACTTTTCTTCTACCTTCAAAGAAAAATAATATGCATCTTCAATAGTAGACATTCTTACCAAACCCGAATCTTCTTGAATACTTGGCTTCAACCCATTTATGTAATGGGAAAATTTCTCCTTATTGGCCTCAAAATGGCCTATTCTGATCAAGACATAGTGGAATTCTTCTATATACTTTTTGATAGATTTTACTGCTTGTTTCAACCCTTACATCTTCTTCAACAAATCTAGCTCATAATCCACAGGAATGAACTATCTTTTTAATTTATCCACTATACAATCCCATCTTGTTATTTTCTCTTTTCCTCTTTTATTTATTTCTAGTTGTACCTCCTTCTACCAAATATTCCCACAACCCTTTAGCTTGGTCTTTGCAAATTTGACCCTCTTAGGATATTCCACCTCTTCATACTCAAAGTACTCCTCCATATCATTGATCCTATCAATCAAATCCTCTAGGTTAAGATTTCCAGAAAATGTAGAAACATCGATCTTTGGCCTTTTCTTAATCTTAGAGATGACCTTAAATAGTCTAACTTTATATGGATCTTCTACCTCTTGTTCTTCTTCGAAATGTTCCTCATTTTTAGCTTCGCCTTCACTTTCATCTCCTCTTCTTGGCTCAAACCCTTGACACAACTCCTCTTGTAGTGCTTGAACTTTTCTCTATAGGGATCTAAAACCATGTTCTATTACAATAAGATTTCTTCCACCACCACAGTTTCTTCATAGAGGAATTTTGATCACTTTTAGTAGAAACTGACAACCACAAGTCCTAATGCAAACTATCTCACATTCGGTGATCTATTTACACACTCAAGAAAATATTCTCTGATACCAATTGATGAGGGGCACACCACCTGAAACCCACACAAATCACAACAATAGATACCAACACAAAAGATATGAGACATACAAAAAAATAACTCACTTTCAATTATTTTTAGAAAATAAAACTACAGATTCAAAATTTTCATGCTATAGCGTCATGGGCTTGATTCATTACAAAAAAAATTATCTCTAAAAACAAAATATATTATTC
Source organism: Sequoiadendron giganteum (assembly GCA_007115665.2). Taxonomy (NCBI): domain Eukaryota; kingdom Viridiplantae; phylum Streptophyta; class Pinopsida; order Cupressales; family Cupressaceae; genus Sequoiadendron; species Sequoiadendron giganteum. Next base: position 209,350,889 of record CM021108.1, on the reverse strand, counting down.
AGAGCCACAATATGCACTAATGGACCTACCTTCTACAACCCCCACTTAACCCTTTTTATTTTACCCAATAATCGCTCTAGAATGTTCTAGAAAGTGTAAACTTCTCTTTTGTTTTGGCGCCAAAAGTCATGCCATTTGATTTCTTGCCTAGGAAGAAATTTTAATGCAATTCACTTTTTAGAGGGAAAACTTCACGGGGTCATAAATTTTGATCCAAGTGTCTGATTTTCTATTAAAAAATATTATTAGAAATCTCTTGAAGAGATCTACGTTGCCGAACCCATCGAAGATCACTTTTTGAACTCTTTGATTTGTTTCGGGGGCCTCTAAGGTTTTCATATCTGAATTTGAAGCTGCATTGGAGAAAGTTCTCAGGACAGAAATTGTAGTATCTACCAAACCATGCAGAGTATTGAGATGATTTTTTTGCGACCAAAAATGTTTTTCAGCTCTGCTACTTGGGGTAAATATTTAGGTCCACATGAGCCCGTTTAGGCTAACTTACTAATATAATAAGTGACTATTTTTTGCCTTTTTTGACTTCTGACTATCTTACACCCCTTAAGTGCGATCATGTAACTCAAAAAAACTAAAGAAAATAAGGATTTTTTTATTTTTTTTGGGTGATTCAAGGTTTCCCTACACCATTGAATGCTCATGCATCAAGGGGGATGTAAGACCCTACCTCACATGTGACTAATACAACCGTAAATTATTTTATATTTCTTCTAAATAGATGGTTAGATATATTGCATGTGATAAATAAGGTGATTGTCTAACAATACCCCTGTATTTATTTTTAATTTATATTATATCATCATTATTTTGCTTAATGAAGATGTATATGCATGTGAATTATTGAATAGGATTTGAAATTATAAGATGCATTTGAAATAAGGTAATTGTTGTGTCATATTACATTGGATGAGTAACTAGCTACGTAAATGATTCATGAATAAAGTTACAAGGATTTGATTTACAATTGATATCATTTATTATTATGACCAGTCTAGCTATGTGTAATTGTGTTGTGCAGGAAAGTAAGTGAGTCGATGTGGGATTGGCATTAAAGTTCAAGTAAGTATTGTGGTTGTGGCTTAATTATTTTGGATATCTAGATAGAACCTTAGAATCTAGAAAATATTTTATTGGACTAAGACCTATGTGTAATGGTGATTTATGTGGGGTTTAGGTGTGAGATGAGTTGTGGGGATAATAAAGTGTAATTATTAAGTGGCTAAATGTGTGAGTAGGGAATTAGGATTGAGGACCCTTAGTTAAGTTAAAATTCAAATTATTTTTTTCATTAGATTTTAAGAGGCATTAAAAAGGTTTACTTTATGTAATTTCACCTTTTCTAGTACCTTAAGGCAAGCACCTATGGGTTGGGAGCCTATTGATGGCCATATCTTGGGCTGTATCCAATATATGACCCTCTTTTAATGCCTATTTAAGAGTGACGGATTTGAAGACCTTGGGGTAAGAGAAGGGTGTATTTTCTCTCAAACCCATTTATGAGATGAGACAATGGATATAGAGTGGAAAAATACTCCATACCCCTCTTAATGAGGATGAAAACTTTTGGGATGGAGTGGAATACATTCCTTCCTTTCTGATCTCCCTAAATTTGCTCACTCAAGTGAACACTTGTGGGAGATTATGCTTGAGAATGGAATGAGAGTGACAAGTGTCACTCCCTCATTCAAGAGGATTCAAGTTCAATCCCTTTATGTTTTGTTGAGAAAATAAAATAGGGTTGTTACCTGCTTCTTCTTTTGGGTATGTGTAGGATTATCATGGAAAAATAGGCCCTTAAGTGGCGACGAAAATTTAGAAAATCAGAGTTAGGCAACTTGACATAAAAAGTTGAATAAGTTATCCATGTTATTTCAAAAATATGTGAGAATAGAATCTGTAGAAAATTGAATGCAATTTGTAAACTACTAGGGTTAGTTTTTTTACAGAAAAATCTATTTGGTGAAAATTAGAAACTTCAATGCAGTCATACTTAAATTTCAGGGAAAAAATAAGAAGTAGGTGACTGTCTGACGACCCTAACCAGAATAAAATGATAATATTTATTTATAATATTTTAGATATAACTAGAGGACTCATGTACCAATGTGATGCATATTTGTTTGTAATTTTTTTCTAAGTAAATAATTAATTATGTTTTTTTTGTTTACAACTTTTAAAAAATATAAAAACTCGTATGTCTGACCACCTTAACTTGGTCAGAACTTCATGAAATTATTTTATTTTATTTTAATCCTATAGTATGCAAAGCATAGAATGTGACACATATTTTGGATTCAAAAAATGGGATACAATTTGAAAGCTATAGATTTTTTTCAATCAACCTATCAATCAGGACTTTAGTCTTAATTCAAATAGAAAATGAATAGTAATAATTTATTAAATTCAAAGTATTTAAGGATAATTTATATTGGTGGAAAACTGAGAATCTCCTTTAAAAACCCTTTTCATTTCATCAATTTTGGGTAAAAAAAATTCACTAGCTACATGGGCCATCACATCATTTACATATCGCCACTTTTTGGCCCATCATGATCTTGCACATACTCTTTTGGAGAATTCTTAGTTAAGTATTAAGGAGAGGAGGAAAGAGTGGTGAGAAGGGGAGAAAGAAGGAAACTCTTTCATTTTGAAGTGGAAGATTCAAGCTTGGTATCATGGAAGGAAGGAGACTCATCTCTATAAGCTATGTAGTAAGATAAGTCTACTTTTCGTTAAAAAAATTGAGTTATTTTTTATTTTATAATGTTAGTCATTTAGTTGTGCTTGGGAAAGAAAGTAGGGTTGAGATTTTTTTTCTTTGAAGTAGAATGTATATGTGAATATGGCTGATTTTGTTGTTTAAAATTTTAAATCTTTTGAGGTGTGTATGGAGATCCCATTATCTTAGGTCTATATAAATTTGTTTTCTAATGGCTATGGCTAGATCCGATGAGGCTTCGTGATGCCATAATGGTAGGGTGGAGAGAAAGCCTAAATTATTTGGCATGCAAATCCTTTGTTTCTATTCTTTCAATAATATTGGTAATGTTACAAGTTTTAGTTTCAAAAGATGATTTTCATGAATCTATTTAATGAAATGATGAAAAAGAAAACAGCATGGTTTATTTCATGTGCATGTAAAATTATTTTCTTCTCAATGTTATTTACAATATTTCGAGTTAAAATATATTTTAAATTTTTATAGGAAAAAATATTTTGACTTCTCTTTGTATTAGAAGAGAATGTGATTCTTTCAAAGTACATCAAAGAGGTAGTAGTTGTAATCTTCTAGTTTAAAGAAAAGAAGTCAAATAAATATGTGCATATACCTATGAAAAATAAAGAAATCAAATCTCAAAATTTTGATTTCAAATAAGAAGGAAAAGCTATTCAGATTTGAAGCAGTATTTTTCAAACAAAGAGTAGAAGTATGCTAAAACCTCCATTCTCACAGAGGTTCTGTGGCCATCACAAAAATTGCACTGGCATACTACCTATCACTTAGCCCAACCGTTGTTCATCCCTTTACCTATGCATACGAGGGATTGTGATTGATGTAATATATTTTAGGGTTTCATTACTTCCACCCTCAGACACAAACTTCCTTCTACCGTACATCCTAGCTAGAGGTCTCAGGCCATGGGATCTAAAGTGGGTAGATACATAGTTGGGTTAAATCAATGTGCAAATATCATTGCTGGAAACTGATGGTTGGTGCCTTAAAGCTCCCTGCCCTCAATTAAAATTTGTATTAAAAAAAACTCATCCTTCATTATAGTGTCTTAGTGTGATTTTTTTGGCGAAAGGAAATAACTTAAATGGGTCAGACTTTAATGATTTTTTAACATTATTAATAAAATTGAATTAAGTTAATTAATTTTAAATATGAATGCACACTATTAATAGTAACACTAAGTTAATAATAATATAAGAAATTAAGGAAAGATATAGAGATAATGGAGAGCACAATAGTAATATTAATCTTATTGGCAAGGCTGGTATTAATATTATTAAAAATATATATATATTACAACTAGTGGTAATCCGAGCAGTTTAAATAATATTATAGAAATTAATGGATGGCATGGGATTAGTTTTACTAATGTAGGAGCATCCATGGTGAAGGGATATCCTCATCAAGAAAAAAAGGGCATTTCATTTTAATTTTTCTAAGGTTTGGTATTTTACTTTTTTGGAGAAATAACTTGTAATATTTGGCCAAAATAATATTTTAAATAAATTGGTCTTTAATAAAGTTACAAATTTTGGTGTTGGAGATAATTGTGGAGGCAATTTTAAAAATTGAAAATTCAAATAAGAGATTTGGGAGTGGATTTTAGGGAGATACACTCTATGACAACTCATTTAGTATTCCTTAAATTTAGCAATGGAAATAGGCACCCAAGATTGAGTTATTTGATTTTTATTTTTTTGGGGTCTCTTGAGTGGAGTAAGAGTCCTAGTTGTCAACCAATTTTTTAAATTTCATGGAAATGAATTCAAAAATTCCTTTTAACATTTTAATATGTTCATTTAATGCATTTTATGAGGATTTTTACTAGGTTAAATGTGGAATAATATAGGCTATAGATAATGGAGATAGTGGAGGCATCATTATAGGTTACTTAAAAATTTTAAATTTATTATTCTTCCAATTTTTGGGGGAAAAAGGGAAGTAGGCATGGCTTTTCTTGGGAGAGAGAGGGAAAAAATAATTTGTTGTAGGTTTTGGGAGATGTTGTAGTAGAAAATGGATTATGATATCCATGATTGAATATTAGCAATTTTGGTTGTGGAAGAAGGTAGATTGAAAAGTCAATTTCAAAGTGTAGGAAGGTAATTTGAAGAAGAGGAGTCTGTAGCTTTTCTTTGATGTTGTTTGTTGTTCTTATAGTAGATTCAAGTTTTCTTTGTAATGATTTTATTCAACCTATATGGCTGCAGAAACTCATGTAATCAGATTTTGTTGAAGTTGTGAAACTATGTTGCAAGTTAAATAAAGAAAATAAATTATGTTGAATTTTTTTTCCTCATGTTTGATGTTGCATAAGATGTTTTTGTGAGTTTTTGAATGAGGTTTGGATGTCCCTTCATCATTTACTCACATTGAAAATAACTTTTTCTCAAGATTCATAGTTATTGTAATAATTATTTAAATAGTGAATTTAATTAATCATTAGTGTTCTATAGTGAATAAAATTGAAATCAATGTTATTAGTATTTAATGGAATATTGTACTAATGTTAATTTGAGAACTAGGTGCTAATATTATTAGTTGTTTAAATAATGACAACCCTTTTAAATATTTAAGGTTTAATTTATGATTGTTCTACTAATATTGGTTAAATGAACAATTAATAATAATAATACTAGTAATAAGGTTCAAATATAGATTTACTACTAAAATTTAGATAACATATTTTAAAGGGGAAAGAAAGGGTGAATTTTGAAACAATTATTCAAGGTACAAACATCCTCCACTAGTAAATAATATTCAGGTATAGATAGAAAATTGTACTATTCAAACTCTTATTGTAAACAAAGAAATACCTTGTAGTCCAATCAACATTGTAAGACTACATGATGGCGACAACGACTCCGAGCCTAGGCGGGAAAGGGTGCAAGCCTGGTATTTTGAACTTTGATGGATCTGATGCAGAGGATGTTGGCACAAACACTGATGATGACGATGACAATGAATTTGGGAGTTTTTTTCTGCCGCGGGAGGGGGTTTCCTGTGCGGGTGTGTTGTTCCCTATGAGAGGTGGGTTGCTTTCCTCACTTTGTGTCCTTTTACCTGCAACTGTTGCTTGGTCTTGTGCAGGTGGAGGTTTCGGTTTCCAAGCTTCTTAAGCTTGTTGTTTTGGTTGGTGGCTCTGTATCACCTCGTCTTGGCCTTGTCGTTTGGCCAAGAAATGATTTGTTCCTTCACAAGCTCTTGTGGGCCTATAGTGATGGTGGGTGTTTTCCTTATCATTTCCTCCATTTTGATGGGGATTTTTGGTGTCTTTCTTTGGTGCCTGATCTACCTGGTGTTGGGCGGATTTGTGGTCTTGCTTGGGATCCTGATTGGAGTTTTGACTTGGTGTGTGGAAGAGAGTTCGACAGAGCTTTGTCTCTGTTCACTGTTGTGTTTGAAGATGGAGTCAATATTTCTTGGTTGGCCCCTGTCTTTTGCATTTTGATGGCTTCTTGCGATCACCTGATGTTGTTCATGGATGGGTTCGTCGAGGTTAAAGGTGATGGGTCCTCCCATGAAGGTCTTCGTGGGGGTTTAGGGCTTTTCCCTTCAAGGGAGTTGGGGGTTGGTTGTTCTCCCATGTTGTTTGTGTTTAGCTGGGGGGACTTTGATGGTGTGTGCTTTAGGTGGACTACCTAGTTGGTGGATGGGGCTATTTTGGTATTTGCGATTGATTGGGGGAGGAATTTAGTGCTTCTCTCTCTTTCTTTAGTTCTTGTAATCTTGGTGTGGCCCGAAGATGCCTTTCTCCTTGTTTAGGCTTGTTTCTTTCTTTCCATGGGTGGGCTCCCTTGTGGCTAGCTATGCATTTTTGGTTTGTGGGGGCTCCATTGGCTTGTTGGTTTTCCCTTATGGTGGTTGGAGCGGTTCTTTAGAAAGGAGCCTTTTGTGGTGGATGCTGCCAGGTTTGCTAAAGGGTGGCTTTTTTACTTCTTCTACTAGTGTGGTGGCTTCCTCCTTGTTACTACAGCCGAATCCTCTAAAGGTGGATTCTTCTTCTATCGAGGTGAAGTTGGGGGTTGTAGTTTGGGTTGGAAGTTTCCTTGTCTGGTTGTCTCCACGGTTGTCCCTTTTGAGGTGGGTTCTACTCCTATGGAGGTGGAGTTGTGGGTTGTTGGAGATCTCTAGGCCTTGTGGGGGAAGTTTTCATGTTATCCTCTCCATTAAAGGGGAGCTCTCTCTTTTTGAGGCAGAGTTTGAGTTGGCTTCCTGGTTCGACTAGTGTGGGGAGAAGGGCTCAAGTTTGTTGTTCTTGTGTTGTAGGTTTTCAACTGCCTATTGGGTCTATGGTTGGTTTGGCTCATCTTGGTCTATATTGTACGGAAGATCTAGTGTTATCCAGCTACTCCAGGTGATCTGTAGTCTGACTATTCATGGTAGTCTCAAAGGACCCATTGTTTGTGAGTCATTTAGTGGCTGAAGACCTTTTTGTTTAAGGTCTAAATCTATCTTGATTAGTGTGCTTCTAATGGGGTGTAAGGTTTGGGTTATTGCCTATTTTAGGATTACTATTGATCCTAAGTGTGTTGTCACTCCTGGTATTTGGTAACTAGGCTACTTGTGTATCTGTTGTGTTTCTGTGGTGCATCTGATGTGTTTGTCTTTCTGTTTCTTGGGTAACATTGGTGTTTCTGTAGTTTGTTCCTGATCTTTATGGCACTTGAGGCCTGATGTGTTAAGGGTATGACACCCTATAAATTCTTCTTATCTTTTCAAAACAAAGAAATACCCTAGATACATGTAAACACCCTCTATTCACGATTACTAACTAAGGGTTAAATGGTGTCAATGTTAATACTAATTTTAATATTAGAATTAATTTTAATGATTAATAAAATTAATAAATTTATTTCATAAAGCAAGAATGTTAGTAATAAAACTAATGTTAAATGGATAAAGTGGAACTTATCATAGTATTTTTTGATGCTAACAATAGTTTGATAATATCTTCACCAAAATTTAGGGTAAGGATGATGTTGCTATCTAGTATTAGTGAAGTTATCATGTTCATGTTATTATAGTAGTTATAGTTCATCTTTTGTAAATTGGGAATAAACATTATCGTTATTGTTTAATTTAATAATATTAACCATGTTATTAATATCAAATTAAGAGTTGGCTGGGGTTTGGTGTTTGCGTTCCTCAAGGTCACAAGTTCGACTCTACCTCATAGTGGGTAAGGTGTGGGTCAGTAAATAGTGTACAATTTCTTGCTCTTCTGACCCGAGGTATAGGAATGGACTCTGCCACAAACATTTAAGCCCACACGGGTAGTAGAGTTGGCTTGGGCAGTGGGTTTTCTCCCCATTGGTCTTGGGTTTGACTTTGCTCCCGGGTTTAAGAGGTGGGACTTCTTGTGGGCAGCGGATCTCACCCGCAGGGGACTAGTCTCACCCCAGCTCACCCCAGGTACCCAAGATACGGGCTACTGGGCTGCTAGGATGGGCCGTGGGGACACCCTTGTATAAAAAAAAAAAAAAATATTATTATTATGACTAAATAAATGAAAAAATATTAATATAACATTTGGAGAGTTAACATCAACACTATTATTAGGGCTTATGTAAACCTTGGTAAAAATATTAAATAAAAATTTAATAAAAGTATTATTATTTATATTAAAGGTCGCTAAATAGAGGTTAATTTGGTAACAAATTAACATCATAACAACTAAATATTACAAGATATGTCACTGAGATAATTAAAAAGGTTGTGACAGTAGACCCACATTAAAATATGGGCATGACATAATTAATGTTGATTATAATAAAAATATTCATTAGAGTTAATTGTTAATAATGATGTTTTATTAACAACTAAACTGTGGCTAAATAATAATTGCACTATTAGTTTATTTAATGGTAATAGTATCCTTGTGAATGTTTAGATTTGATAATAATACTATTATTAAATTGAGATTATTGGTTAATGAATAATAATGCTATTGTGAAAGAATAACTATTGTAACATCTTGAAAATAGCTCTAGCCATGCTCTTACTACAATGTGATTTTGTAATGACACTTAGAACATGAATTAATTCATATACAAAATTAATGTATTTTCTTTTAATGTCTCAAAAAAATTGTTGAGTTTTTCTAGTGTAAAATTATGGGCATGACCAATGTAATGGTGACATGAGATATAAGAAATGGACATTATACCATATTATCAAACTAGGTAAAATATCATAGTATTGTAACCATCAAGATAGCTTAGGCATCATACACATGTGATAAATTCATGGTAGTGGTAATAAGAATGCCACAAGAATATAATTATAAAGATAAATCATTATGATACAAAACAAAATGTAAAAGGTATCAAATAATATAAAGGATCAACCAAAGCGGTAAACACAAAAAAAATAGAAGTAAAACAAAATGGATGTAGGAAATCATAGGAGCTTAACATGTCAAAAAAGAAAGAATAAAATACACTCAAGTGGGGAAATAGGAAGATGAAAATGTAAAGTTAGATAAGAATTCCAAAATTAATAAATAAGTCATAGTCAAAACTCCAAAGAAAAGGGAGTTTACTAGGGGTGATTTTAACACAAACAACTTGCTAAGCAATAAGTTATTGCTCCTCTTGAAAAGAAGGATTTCCCACTCCAAGGTTCATTTTAAGTCAGGTCTTGACCATGGTGGATAGCAAGTGGTCATTGTGAATGGCCTCAACAAGGGGCTTGTGTTAGTTAAGACTTTCTAAAAAATACTTTTAATGCATGCAACTTAAATCATAAAGATTGATCCTTTCAAACTCATAACTAGTTGCATGGTTTAGAAGGTTTACATCATTGATATTCTCTTTAACACATCTAAAACACTAAAAAAAAAATGGAAGGCTTTAAGAAAGGAATGGGTTAGTGTAGGATCATGGAGGTCCAAAATAGGCCCTTAAGTGGCAATGGAAATTTAGAAAAGCAGACTTAAGCAACTTCACATAAGAATTTGAATAGGCTATTAACATAATTTTGAAAATGTGTAGGAATAGAATTTGTAGAAAATTGAATGTAGTTTGTAAAATACTAGGCCTTTTTTGGAAAAAGGTAATTTGATTTGGTGAAAATTTAAGATTTTAATTTAGTACTACATTCAAATTTGGAAAAAAATAAAAAGCAAGTGTTTGTCCGACCACCCTAATGAGGAGAAAAAATAATTTTTTTTTCAAATCTTTCAATATAAGTAGAGGACACATGTATGAATGTGACACATATTTTCTTGTAATTTTTTTGCAAGTAAAATAATTAGTTATGAATTTTCTAGTTGTAATTTAAAAAAATATTAAAAACCATTTATCTAGCCACCCTAGAACTTGGTAAAAAATATATGATTTTTTTTTAAACTATAGTTTGTGAAGCATAGTGTGTGACACACTTTTCAGATTCAAAAAATGTATAACCATTTTAATGTTTTCTAATCAGTCTATCAATTAGGACTTTACACATAGTGCATGTATAAAATCAATAAAATTACCTATTAAATTCAAAATCAAGCATATCTTATATCGGATGAAAAAAAGCCATCAACACGAAGGGTGAAGTTTGAAGAAACCTTTCAACCCTTGTAAACACATTGGGGATGTTGAATTTTAGGGTTGGATGCCCCCAAGCCAAATATCAAATCAATAATGAAGTAAAATAGATATATGCATTATTAATGGATATCTGACAAAAATGGATATCCATTTTTTAAAGGTAAAAACATATATCCAATATGAAACAAATACTCTTTGCTTAAAGTTAAATAGTAGATATCTATTATTTTAACTTAATAAATGGATATTTGATGCAACAACCAGCTGCTCACAAAAACCCAAAATGTAGTACAAAATCTGTTGTAATAAAGAACACTCATGATACAAAAACAAATGCAAACAAACTCATGAAAATTGCATCAAATGGAAAAGTGAAATGCTACCATAGAGCATGCAAAAATCTGCACACAAGCTATTGTTCAAACCTTCATACGACTCTTATTTTTCACTTAATTTCTCACACACTGCTGCCTTATCTTCTCTTCATTGGTGGTGCTCAACCCTACAACACAAAAGTCCCAATGATACCTCTACAAAGTCATCTTTCTCCTTCCCATTCCTAACAAACTCCTTCCCACGTTTTTCTTCAAAAACCCCCAAAAATATACATTAAAATCATCAATTTTAGCCCAAGAATGGGCTCCCAACTCTCCCCCAAGAATAGCTATCCATATTCTAAGTTTATGCAGCATTAAATGAGACATATTAAGCCTCCATTAACTCCTACAAGTGCTTTCTTTACTCCCAAAGGAATTTTTATTTATTCTAAGCATTTCAAAATATCTAAAATCTTGTTTTTTTTGCCTCTTTTATGCTCCAAATTCCCCCATATTATTTATGTAATAGATAAACAATCAAATATGAAATAAAAACTGATATTTGACTTCCACGACCTCCATAATACCTTTAAAAAACTAAAATTAATGAAATTAGTGCTTTGGAAGTGCGAAATTGAGTGCCGATAGGTGAAAAAATGAAAGTTATCTGATTCACTCAAATATTGACATGCAAGCTTGGAATGGTATCACATGGACCCATGCAAAAGGATTTTTCTCAAACTTTCGATATTAAAATCTCTCAAACTGAAAAAGGAACGACTTTGATTATTTTTTCACATTTCACATGCCACCTCCATGAATACCCCTACTAAATTATTTTACTCCAATCCTTACGAGTTTTCTAGAAATAATTTTTGAAAACTACTTACAGAGCCTTAAAATGATGATTTGACAAAAACCGATTTTATGCAAAGTTGAACACAAAAAAACCTTTCCAAAGCTGAGAGATGCCAAATGAACCCCAAAACACACCAAAAAATTGAAACATGAAGCTTATTTTTGGTTGATGTCGATTGCTAGTCCACCTAGATGCTCCTGCATCATTTGTTTATTTAAATTAGAAATATTAATATATATAAACTTGTATAGATTTAAATTTAAGATGGTATAGTATTAATATTAATATATATATATATATATATATATATTATATATTACTATATATAATTTAATCTATGATAAATTAATAAATTTACTAGGAAATATTAATATTAATATAATATACATTTATTTAATATAAATATTTAATTTCATATTAAATATAAATATAGCATTATATATAATAATATAATATATTATTAAAAATTATTTGATGGATTGTTGCAAGGGAGTTTTAAATATTATATTTATTATGATAAAACTACAAGAACCTAAGAGAAATATATGCATCTCTCTCTCTCTCTCCCTCTCTCTCACCTTCCCTTTGTACTTTTGTCTATCTACACTTGCTCTCTCCCTCTCTAACTACATTTCTCTCAATTCATCTAAACCCTACCTCTATATTTCTCTCCATCCCACCTTCCCCCCTCTCCCTCCATCCCTCCAATTGTAGGTCACTCTCTTGACTTATCCCTCCCTCCCTCCCTCTCCCTCTGTCTACCTCTCCCCCCCCTCTCTCTCTCACACACTAGATCTTCCTCTTTGCACATCTCTCCCATTCTACCTCTCTATCTAGCTTTTCCTACCTCTCCCTTTATTCCTTGCACCTCACCTCTCTATACATACCTTCCCTCAATCCATCCCAGCCCACCTCTCTACCTACCTCTTCCTCCTTCCCACCTTCCCCCCTCTTTCTACTTCTCTCTGCCTACCCCTCTCTCTCTCCCTAACTCTCTCTATACCTACCACTCTCTATCTTCATCCATCCCTCTTTCTCTCCCTCCTTCTCTCCCTCTCTCTCACACACACACAAAATATATCCACCTACCATTTCCTCCCTCCCTAACCCTCTCTATACCCATACCTCCCACCCAACCACTCTTTATCTCCCTCCTTCCATTTTTCTCTACCTACTTATATCCATCCCACCCAACCACTCCCTATCTCCCTCACACACACAAAATCTCCACCTACTCCTCCCTCTCTCCCTAACTCTCATTATATATGTATCACTCCAACCCTACCTCTATTCCTCCCACCATATGACTCCCTATCTCCCTACTTCCCTCTCTCTCTCTCCCTCCCTCTATCCCTCACACACACACCAAAATGTCTCCACCCACCCCTTCCTCCCTCCCTAAATCTCTTTATACCTATCCCTCCCACCCTACCACTCCCTATCTCCCTTCTTACCTCCTCTCCCTCCATCTATCCCTCCCTCTCTCCCTCATACACACACACACAACATGTCCACCTACCCCTCCCTCTCTTCCTAACTATTTATATGCCTATCTATCCTACCCTACCTCTCTCCACCTACAACTCCCTTTCTCCCTAACTCTCTCTATACCTATCACTCCTATCCTACATCTCTCCACTTCACTCCTTGCCTCTTTTTGTCCCCCCTCTCTCCCACCCACCCTAAAAATCCCTATTTCCCTCCTTCCATATCTCTCTCCCTCCCCCATTACCAATCCCTATCTCCCTCCCTCCCTCTTTATCTCCCTCCCTTTATCCCTCCCACCTTAGACCTCCCTATCTCCCTCACACATACACAACTTCTCTCCACCTACCCCTCCCTCTCTCCCTAAGTCTCTCTATACCTACCTCTATCCACCTACCTCTCCCTTCCTCCCTAACTCTCTCTATACCTATCCCTCCTATCCTACCTCAATATATCTCCCCCCTTCCCTCTTTTTGTCCCTCCCTCTCTCCCTCCAACCCTACCCCTTCCTATCTTCCTCATTTCCTTTTTCTCTCTCTTTGTCACTCCCTCACACACATAACCTCTCTCCACCTATCCCTTCCTCCCTCCCTAACTCTCTCTATACCTATCCCCCCACCCTACCACTCTCAATCTCCCTTCATCCCTCTTCATCTCCCTCTATCTATCCCTCCATCTCTCCCTCACACACACAATATCTCTCCACCTACCCCTCCCTATCTCTCTAACTCTCTATAACTACCTCTCCTAACCTACCTCTCTCCACCTAACCCTACCTCCCTCCGTAAATATCTCTATATTTACCACTCCTATACTAAATCTATTTATCTCCCTCATTACCTCTTTTTTTCCCTCCCTCTCTCCCTCCAACCCTACCAATCCCTATCTCCATCCTGCCCTCTTTCTCTTTGATGCAAAGCTAGGAGGATTCACAATTCAACTCTGAAACATTCACTTCACAAACAACACTTGATTCCAAAGCACTCAAATAGAAAAAAAGGCACGATTACAAAGCACTCAAATAGAAAAAAATGCACCAAATCATTTATTGATTCCAAAAAACATCTTAGAAACATCACAATGTTCAACCCAAGCCCTTTCATCAACTTAAATATTTCAAAAGTGAGAATTTTCCGAAGTTGACTATCCAAATCAGCAACTAGGTCTCTTTAGACCACACAAACACCCAAATATACAAAACCAAGCCCATTTATCCTTTATAACATTAAAAAAAAATGTAAATGGGTCTCCATAATAATATTAGACCATTCTCCAAACTTTATCCAAGACTTTTTTTATCAAATACCAATTTGAAACCCTCTTGATTGCTCTTCCTAGCATTGTAACAATGCTAGGGAATCACCTAATGAGCCAAAATATTCAACAATACACCTAAAACGTAAATAATACTTAATAACACAATATAATTGACTTAAAAAATAATTTTCAGAGGATTCCAATCAATAAAAATGGAGTTATGAATTTTTGAGAGCTTGCTGTCCTATCAAAATCTGAACTTGACTGTTACTATCAAATTGAGCATAACTTTCTCAATATTCAATGAAATGACCTCAAACCAATGCAAAAATAAATATAACCCATTCCTCTATCCAACCATATAAAATTTAGTTCATTTGGATGGTGTACCTGCATGTACAAATTCACTGCAAGATGATTGTTACAGAGAAATCTGGAAATTGCGGCCACAAAAATCTTCATAACTTTCATTCTACATCATGAAAATGAATGAAAAAAAAAAAAACAAAGTAGATTCTTATTTCTATCATTCCAAATGACTTCCCCTTCAATACCCATCCGTACAAAACCATAGAGGATCCTGCAACACAAAATTACTAGTCTAAAACACAGAATTTCAGAGTTTTATTCATATTTTTCTATTACAATGCAAAAATCCTCCCTTTCTTCAACCCATGTGAGACTTATTTATGCTTTTAAAAACCAAAATAACTCAAATATAATGACTACAACTGATTCCAACCTCCCTCTAACCACTTGGCTTGTCATTTACTTAATTTTTGACCTTTGACAATGTTTACAATATGAAGCAACTTTGAACATTATTTGACAAATGACTTAAAATATGACTTCCTAGGACTCCAAATGACCTCATACAAATAAAAAATATCTCAATAGACCTTATTACAATAGTAAAACACCTAATATAATAATTTCATAGAATATGGCCTCATAGAGGCAAGAAATCAAATAGGTGCTCCTGCACCACTCTCCCTCCCACCTTACCAATCCTTATCCCCCTACATCCCTCTTTATATATCTATCTATCCCTCCCACCCTACCACTCCCTATCTCCCTCAAACATATAAAACCTATATCGACCTACCCCTCTCTTCCTCCCTAACTCTCTTGATACCTATCCCTCCTATCATACCTCAATCTCTCTCCCTCCTTCCCTCTTATTGTTCATACATATCTCCCTCCCACCCTACCACTTCCTATATCCATCCTTCCCTCTCTCTAACCCTCCCTCTCTACCTCACACACAAAACCTCTCTCCACCTACCCCTTCCTACCTCCCTAACTCTCTCTATACCTATCCCTCCCAACCTACCACTCTCGATCTCCCTCCTTCCCTCCTCTCCCTCCACATATCCATCCCTCTCTCCCTTACACACACACACAAAAAATATATCCACCTACCCATCCTATCCATAAATATCTCTATACCTACCTCTCCTACCCTACCTCTCTCCACCTACCCATCCATTCCTCCCAAACTCTCTCTATACCTATCCCTCCTATCTTACCTCTCTATCTCCCTCCTTCCCTACTTTTGTCCCTCCTTCTCTCTGTATCACCCTACCAATCCATACCTACCCCATTACCTCTCTCTCCTTCCCACCTTACTAATCCTTATCTACCTCCTTTCCTCATTATCTCCCTCCTTTTATCCCTCCCACCCTACGACTACCTGTCTCCCTCACACATACATAACCTCTCTCCACCTACCCCTACCTCTCTCCCAAAATCTCTTCATACTTACCTCTCCTATCCTACCTCATTTAACCTACCCCTCCCTTCATCCCTTCGTCCCTAGCTATCCCTCCTATCCTACCTCAATATATCTCCCTCTGCCCTCCGTCTCTCCCTCCCACTCTACCAATCACTATCTCCCTCCTCCCCTTTCTCTCTCCATCCCACCTTACCAATCCCTATCTCCCTCCTTTTACTCTTTCTCACCCTCCCTCTATCCCTCTCACCCTACAAAAACCTATCACCCTCACACATACACAACCTCTCTCCCTAACTCTCTTTATACCAATCTATCTTACCCTACCTCTCTCCACCTACTCGAACCTTCCTCCCTAACTCTCTCTATACCTATCCCTCCTATCTTACCTCTCTCTATCTCCCTCCTTCCCTCCTTTCCCCCTCTCTCTCTCCCTCCCACCATACCAATACCTATCTCCCTTTGTCACTCTCTCTTTCCCCCCACCATACCAATCCCTATCTCCCTCCTTCCCACTTTCTCTCCCTCCCTCTATCCCTCCCACCCTACCACTCCCTATCTCCCTCACACACATAACCTCTCTCTACATACCCTTCCCTCTCTCCCTAACTCTCTCTATACCTACCTCTCCTAGCCTACCTCTCTCCACACACTCCTCCATTCCTCCCTAACTATCTCTATACCTATCCCTCCTATCATACCTCAATATTTCACCCTCTTTCCTTTGTTTTTCCCTCCCTCTCTCCCTCCCACCCTAGCACTTCCTATCTTCCTCCTTCCCTATTTCTCCCTCCCTCTCTCCCTCACACACACTAACATAACATCTCTCCACCTACCCCTTCCTCCCTACCTAAATCTCTATATACCTATGCTTCCCACCCTACCACTCCCTCTCTCTATGCTTCCCTCTTTATCTCCATCCGCCTATCCATCCCACCCTACAACTCCCTATCTCCCTCACACACACAACCTATCTTCACCTACCACTCCCTCTCTCCCTAACTCTCTCTATACATATCCCTCCCATCCTACCACCCCCTTTATCACTCCTTGCCTCTTTCTCTCCCTCCCTCTATACCTCCCACCCTACCACTCCATATCTCCATCCTTCCTTCTTTATCTCCCTCCCTTTATCCATCCCACCCTACCACTCCCTATATCACTCCTTCTCTCTCTCTCTCCCCCTCCCTCTCTACCTCTCCCCACCTATCTCTTCCTTCCTCCCTAAATATTTCTATACCTATCTCTCCCACTCCCTATCTACCTTCTTCTCTCTTTCTCTCCCTCCCTCCCTCCCTCCAACCCTACCATTTCTATCTCCCCCCTTCCCTCTCACAAACAAACAAAATTTTTCCACCTACCCCTTCCTCCATCCCTAAATCTCCCTATACTAGACATAATAGATATTTTCATGAGTAAACCCCAAATGGTGGAAGAAAATTCCTTCAAATACTCTTGGAACTCCTCTTCATTCTTTTCCATGTAGATATTAATGTTCTGATAGATAGTAGCTCAAAGATGATCCACAAGGCTATACTCCACTATGGGGTGTAGAGTGGTCAAGTAAGTGAAAAATTCTATCATCCATTTCTTCATGTGGTTCTCAGAAAACTTAGGTAGCTCCTAAAAGTTTAGGAAAAATAAGATCCTACAAAACAACCTCTTGCATTCAAAATACTACCCCAACTCTACTCTATTCTTCATATAGATCAAAATAAGCTACCCCATTGCTCCTCCACTACCTATTCAGATAGCAGTTGTAGAATGGAAATTGCATATGCAGGTTTATTCACTACCTATTTTAGTTAATAATTTGTGTAGCTTCTCATCTCTGGATTTGACACTATGGTTTGTAAGAGAAAATTTGATAGAGATTAAATTAGTTTTGGAGTGTATTGCATTCTGTGAGTAAAAAAAATACTCCAAGGGTTTCCACCACCAATCTCACCAACAATAGATATGACTTTATCCTCTTTTCATGAAAATTGACTATGTTGCCTCGAGTAGAAAACCATCTTGGCTCTGATACCATTGATCCTTAACTCTCTCTATACCTATCCCTATTTCCCTCTCTCTATCTCCTACCTTATTTCTACCTATCTCTACCTATCTCTCTATCTGCATTTCTCTATCTATTTTTTTAATAATAATATAATATATAATATAAATTAAAATATACTAATATTAATAAATATAATATAATATATGATCCAAAAAATTAACCAATATAATTATATTGGTTACTACATCAAGTTTTAGGTGCAAAAGACAATAAGTGATTGCAAACTTGACCTTGACCTTGCATAACTAATTAAAACATTTCAAACATTAAAGAAAATAAGGAGGAGATTTGAGAGGTGGTGATTGTGCACTTCACAAGGCTAGGGTTTGACAACATTCCATAGTGGGGGAGGAAAATTTCCCCCCACAAAGGTATGATCCTTCGTACCATTTGTTTCCTTCCTCATTCGTTAGCCTTTGGTTGTTGTATTGGTTGTGCCTTTGCATGTGTAAAAGGATTTTATTTCATTCTTGCATTTGTGTTTTCTTCATGAGGGGTTATTCAACACCTTTCAAGATTTAATGGGGAGTGGTAAAATCCCCCTACCCATCCTATAAATGGTTTTGAGGCCTTATAAAAACTAGAAGATGGTCTAAAATCATTTAATGGCATAGAGTAGGGGAAACCCCCTCTGTCGTGATTGGTCTTATCCAGTAGTGCTGGAAAATAATTAGATGGTGATGGCAAGGAATTAGGCAAGGGTTCCCCCTACCATCAATTGTAAATTCTTATTTTCCATAATTAAATTATAAAAGAAACTATTAAGTTTGAAAGGGTTATATTGAAAAAAAATTCCATTTTCATGGTAGAAGTTGATGCTAAAACCTACCTACTATGAAATTTCTTAACAATTGGTTCCTAAATGTATGCAAAAAATAACTAGGGGTGTTGGTTTTATTCTACCAAATGATCCAATGAGGCCTTTTTTTATTTAAAAAAACTAAAATGCAATAGAATATTTTAAATAAGCCCTACTAGAATGTGGGAAATTGTGTGTTTAGAATGTTGGTTTTGTCTCACATGGAAAACACTAAAGAAATTTTGGTACTTTCATGCCCCAGGTGGATTCTTTTGAGAAATACCCCACCAAACTTGTAGTCTTTTATCCCACAAATTCAGGGTGCCATGGGAAATGTTCTTTGGATTGAAAGGCCCAATGTAACCCTCATGGACATGAATGCATGGGCCTTGGTATCTCTCATACCAAGTTTGGAATTATCGGAGGTTATGGAAAGTCACTTGGACGACGGTGTTCATTCCTACCCAATTGAAATTTTGGGAGGATTGAATTCCTACTATTTGTGCAAGTCGAAGGGGCACATTCAGAATAACTACCCTATCATCCACAATAATAATTACAACAAAATGGAAATACTGACATAGTTATGAAGGAATCTTCCCAAAAAGGAAGCAAGAAAGTTTGTATTGAAAAAAACCCTAACTTGTCTTTGAGTTTCCCTAACTCCTCGGTATTGGAGGTTTGGAAGATTCTATCAAGTTACACTTAGACACACTACCTTGAGGCAAAGAAATGTTACTTCACCTCTGGCCTATAATGGAGAAACCCTAAAAATTACCACCCAAAGGACTGGTGAGGAGGTTCCACCTGCTTCTCAAACATAATGCACATTTTCAATGCCAAATTTCTTCGACCCTTTTAGAGAGGAGGAGGAAGTCTATGAAATCAATCAAAATAATTCTGATAGTAACATCACCAAAATGGAAACCCTCCAAGAAATCAAAGCAGACATTTATAAGCAAGACTTATTAATTGAGGAATCTGACATCAAAGATAAACACATAGAAAATTATGATGGAAAAAATAAGGAATAATATAAAAATGGCTAAAAAACACAAATTCATAAATAAGAGGTGGAAGTCTCATGCTTTAGGAAGTTCAACACTTTGAGTTCTCACAAAGATCCCCCAACAAATAACAACCTTTTTAAAGAGAATGTAAATAAAGATTCTTTGTAGAGCTTCCCCGAGGTGAGGAATATCATTTCAAAACTTGAGAAAAAACAACAAAGTAGTGGATGCCCCCAAGGAACTAACTCACATTTACCACCTAACCCAAATTAAGGGGAATCTCTAAAATTAGCTATGCCAACATGGGGAATGGACTGCAAATGAGGGATAATTCCCTAAGGGAACGCGATACATTTTTGGGAACTAATGAGTTGACCTCATCTAAATTGAGGCTTTTCTCTAATAATCCTCTTGGAAATGATAAATTGATCCATAACAATGAATGCTATAATAATTTCAAACATAATTCAGAATCCCTACTCAAAAACAAGAAGAATACCTTAAACCCTGTAATTGAAGCTAAAACTAATTGGGCTAACGGGTTCCTTTCTCTTGGCGAAGGAACTAGTAATGCAAAGAGCAATACCATTGAACCACTAGGTCATAATGGGTGCACTGACAATGGGAAATTCACCAAAGACAAATAAGTGTGTAGCAATGGCCCCTTGCACCAAAGAGGATGGTAGGAAAAAAGGTTTAATGTTCAAACTTAGCAGGGGTAGCACCAATATAGACAAAAATAAAAGGGAAAAAATAAGTCTAGTGTTACCCACAATCAACCCCAAAAGACTAAAAAGTGAGGAAAATTCTCCTAAGTACTATGAGCTTTTTAGTCTCATGATAAAGATTCTAGTTTAAATGCAAGTAAAGAATGAACCTAAAATATGCATCATATAATGTAAGGGGTTTTAAATCCCTAGACAAGAAATATATGGTTAGGAGGTTCCTTAATCTTGAGAGGAATAGGGATTTTATACTCTTTTAGGAGGTCAAGGCTATAGGATTTACTCCTGAAACTAATATGAGATTCATATGGAATGAATCCTGCTACCTTGTCACCAATAATGATAGGGGAAAGGTGTTAGAGTAAAGGTTTTAACTTAATTATGTTGATTAAGTTACCTTTATTCCCTTCTTAAGATTTCACGTTAGTTTGCATAAAGTGACATTTAATAATTATATTAATTATTAAATGTTTTCCTTTCAGGGCTTCTATTAGGGTTTTTCCTATTAGGGTTTCTTTAGGGTTTTTTGATCTCCTTTTTATAAGGATTGATCCCATTATATTTGATATCAATTCATTCTCTCATTCTCTCTGATATATACATTTTCAGTTTTCTGAGAACCCTTGCTTGTTTGTTTCCATCTCTTCTTTTGTGACAGGTTATTTGCATGTAGGTAATATTTGGGGTTTCTGGTGTTGTATTTTCTCAACTCCTACATGGTATCAAAGCTCTTATGGTGTTGTATTTTCTGAACTCCTACATGGTATCAGAGCTCCAGACCTGTTGCTTCTTGTTCTTGTTTTGAAGATTTTTGGAGCTTTAAGGGTTTGGGGTTTGTCTTTTTAATCCAGGGCATACCTGCAATTTTGAAGCACTTTGCTGCGACGGCTGTATGACTGTCAAATTTAACCCAGCACTGGCTTTTTTCATCTTCGGAGCTATTTTCTTCCAGAGGTTATAACTTGGGCATACGATATCATTTTTTGGCAAACAAGATATTGTCAGAAAGTTGTTTTTCTCATCTTTCGAGTGGTGTGGGTCTCATCTCTTCTTTTTTCTGTTGGTGCATTCTACAGTCAGTTTTTTGGCTGTCCTTCATGTATTTCCAGCTTTGTCCTTTTTGGACATTTTGAGCATCATTTGTAAGCAATATCTTTTATGTAAACGCATTGAGATAAAGTGCCACACTATTGTACATTAATTTTTGGGGATTTTTCACATAAAGTTGTGCCATATTTTGTACTCGCACTGTTATTATAAAGTGCCATGAGGGGTTGTGTAGTTTACCTTTGTTTTGCCATCACATCTTTGTCTGGTGAGTGTCCCTCCACGATGACAGTGAATCCATATGATTCCAGCCTCATGCATGTGTGCTTTGTTTTGCACACCACTTTTTCAGTTGCAGGTGCTTTCTTGTACACTTTCAGATGTTGTTTCTTCTTCCTCATGCACTATAGGGTGTTACACATCATTTTAGTGGATCTGTCAGGTTCTCCCAGTTCAGCATTATGGGGGGGGTATTATATTGTTCGTGCTAATTCTTCCTTGGTTTCACCTTGGAAGGAATCTTCCATTCTCAGTTGATCAATGTTTCAGACTATTGGTTCTTGTGTCATTTGTTTCTTCAATCCAGGTGTTTGCCTTTGTTTGCCATCTGATTTGAGTAGTGTCGAATGGGCACTTATGTAGATTGTGTTTTCTTGATCCTGATCATCCTATCTTTAGCAGAGGTTCTTCAGCACCATAGCAATCATCTTTCGATAGTTTTTTGTAGCTTCTTCTACTTCAGTGATGTTCTTCTTGGCTTTCTGCATCTCTTTTTGGAGTAGAGCTTTTTCCCATGAGATTTTGTCCATTTCTCCTCTTTACAATGATTTGGTTGTATTTGAGTACCTGATCTAGCCTAGTTGTCAGGACCCATGTTTGCCTTCTTGCATTGTAGTTACCTTTGCTTTCTTGCATTTTTTTTGTAGCTGCACTGTTGCTCATCTTAAAGGGGGGTGTTAGAGTAAAGGTTTTAACTTAATTATGTTGATTAAGTTACCTTTATTCCCTTCTTAAGATTTCATGTTAGTTTGCATAAAGTGACATTTAATAATTATATTAATTATTAAATGTTTTCCTTTTAGGGCTTCTATTAGGGTTTCTTTAATGTTTCTTGATCTCCTTTTTATAAGGATTGATCCCATTGTATTTCATATCAATTCATTCTCTCATTCTCTTTGATATATACATTTTTCAGTTTTCAGAGAACCCTTGCTTGTTTGTCAACATCTTAAGGGATCAAGCACATCCCCTTACAATAGGGTTGTGTGTGCATCCTTTGGAAAATATGGCTCTAAATTTGGAATTTTCTCAATTTATGCACCAAAAAAATATAGAGAACACACTAAACTTTGGAAATGGATGGTAAGCTTACCTAAAATCCCTTGGGACCTTAGGGGTGATTTCAACATGGTAGAAAATGAGGAAGATAAAAAGGAAGGACTAGATATTGATTGGAAAGGTAGTGAGAAGCACTACTGGATGAGGCTAAAATCTAAGTTATGCCTCATAGACCCCTTGAGTGGAAGGAAGGCTTCTAATGATGGCATATGGTATACCTGGTGCAATGAACAAAAAGGTGGAAGAAGGATATAATGAAGGCTTGATAGGTTTTATGCTAATAGATATTGGTTTAACTTCACCCTACAAAAGGATGGGAAAAGTGCCATGGTGTACCCATACACTCTCTTAGATCAAAACCCTATAAAGGCCTCCCTAATCATTAACTCTACTAGGAGAAAAGAAGTAAAGAAAGGGTAGAACTTCATTCTAAATATAAATCTATTGAGAAATGATGACTGTAGAGTAGTCATTATCACTCTAAGAGGAATAAACAAATAGATGTTGAGGAAAATAAGGGAAATTGAAAGATGGGAAGGGTGATCCCACAATACTTGTTTACAATTTTTGGGAAAACTAGACACTAAACTAATTTTTTAAAACTAAATCTTCACTTTCACGCTCCTATAGCAGCTAAACCATGAGAAATTTTAAGATGATGCAAACTAGTGATTTGTGAAATTTTGTCTATAGATTCTAAATATATTTTTTTCAAAATTTTAGGAATTATAGAATCCTTATTGCATCTCTAAACTTCTCAGGTATGCATACCCTAACTTGGTGTTTTTTATTTTCTATATTTGCATCTTTCATTTAGCTCATTTTAGGTTATTTTCATATCACATTGTGTTTTCCAAAATTGTCTTTTCCAAGCATTTGCTTGGTGGTGAACCCTTTGGAGCTAAAAGTAACCCCCTCCTACATCCTCCTAGTTGTGAATTGACTCACCTTGTGAGGTTGATAGTCAATCCAATTAGGGTTCTTAGGACATAATTGAATGATCTAGATACAATAGGAAAGAATGATATTCCCCTCTCTTTCCCATTTTATTTATGGTTCATTTCGGTGAACCTGACATCTTTGAGCATTCTTATTTTTTTTATTTGAATTCCTTTAGAGTCTTAGTTCTAGATTTAATTCATTGCATTTTACATCTAGGGTTTCTTGCATCTTTCATTAGTGAAATTGCATTTAGGGTTTCCTATTTTTGCATTAGTAAAAGTGCATATAGGTTGCATTTTTACTTTCTTGCATCATTCCATTTCATTGAAAAAATGAAAATTGCATTGTTCATTCTCTTAATTGCATTTACAAGCACTCTTATTCCATTGAAAATTGAAAAAAATTGCATTTCAATCTTGCATTCAATTACTTGTTAGTCATTTCTTTTCTTTGCATCCATTTGCATAGTTTACTATTTCCAGACATTAGGTCCCTAGGTAGGCAACCTGAGAAAGATTTTATGAAGATAGAATTTACTGATTTTCTAAAAAAAAAATCTGCTAGGAATAAAGCACCCTTCTCGGCGTCTTCGTCCCTCACATATTTTTTCTGCTCAGAATCCTGTCTCTGTTGTTTGTTGTCTATTTGAGCCTCTAGAACTTTAGAATCTCACCAAGTGGACTAAAATTCCCTTACTAGCATCTTAGTCCTTGTTGACTTTGACTCTCCTATTTTTAAGGGTCTGAAATTGGTTTTATGTGTTTCTCTGGGCTACTTTTAGTTTTTTGTTTCAGTTTCCAGAATTGTTGTTATCATAGTTCCTTTCATTGTCAAGTTCATTTTCTTAATTTTTAATCATGGATATATACTTTGGAAAGTTGTGGATGTCCCTGAAATCCTTAGTAGATGTCTCAAATTATGCCTTTGGTAATGATCTGAATGAAATTGAACTCACTCATGCTCACTCAACTCCTAATGCATGTCCTCCTCGTGATGTTGACATCATTGGAGAAGGTGATGAAAATATGAATAAGTTCCTAAGTGATTTTCTTGATAACCTTGAAGCTAATGCATCCTTCTACCCATCCATGAAACAAAAAAATACCCATACAATACCACCTCTTGAAATGTTTGGTTACTTACATCCTGAAACTAAAGAAAACATTGACCCTAAGTTCCCTACAATAGGTGAACCTAGTTCTTCTAAACAAGAAAATACTAAACCATTTTATGATAACAAAGTAAAAAAAACTCAAATAAATCTTGAAGAAACATATGGCAAACGATTCACAATCTTGAGTAAACAAGGATGCGATACAACAAGCAAACATGAAATTCATCAACTTCTAGAGCAAGTTCCAACTACTAAAAACATAAAAGGGTTAGGATATCAAGATCCCCCTCACAATGTATAAATACCTAGAGAATATCTAAAGCTTTGTGGTGATGGTACTGTAATTTTAGACACAAATGTCTTGGCTCCTAACAATGATGAGGATGTTGATGAATCTTACAAACCCAAAAGGCCTTACAAATTAGAAAAATTACAACCTCCTTGTCCGGCACCTAAAATTGAAAGGAAGCTACAACTGCTTCTCAATAAAGGTTTCATAACATTACCACCTATGAATAGGTTAGTGATTTATCCTAAAAATGTAAATATCCCACATTGAACATACCATTGAACTCTTAGACAT
This sequence comes from Sequoiadendron giganteum, assembly GCA_007115665.2. Classification (NCBI taxonomy): domain Eukaryota; kingdom Viridiplantae; phylum Streptophyta; class Pinopsida; order Cupressales; family Cupressaceae; genus Sequoiadendron; species Sequoiadendron giganteum. The sequence goes on along the minus strand of CM021108.1, from coordinate 209,325,323 downwards.
AGCACTAATTTGTGTTGTGCATTCAAGTTAATATTGCAAAATTTTCAATTCGATGGTAATGATTTCTATCTAGTGATTGAATAGGCCTTACACCACTTGTCATGTAATTGTTGTAGAATCTTGACATTCTCACTATTACATGACCCTTCTCATCACCTATCTCGACCCATTCTTGTCTTGCACTCAGTGGGGACAAGAAGTAGATGGCCTTGTCCTAGTCAAGTAATTGTTGTTGTCCCTTTGGTTTTTTATCTAACTTCTTCTTTTGCAGACTGAGACTGGGAGGCAGATAACCTATTTTAGGTTGACTCGCCTATGCCTTACTAGTATTTTTCATTTCCTTTTCACTTTCGCTTGCATGTGCATATTATGATCCCTTGTGATGTTCTATTTGATATTTCCCTCTTTGTGCATTCCTCTATTTGTACCTTCATCTTGTAAGGAAAGAAAGAGTGTAGGACAAATTTCCTAATGATTTCGATAATTTACTCAAAAAATATAAGGGAACCTCACAATTAGCATGTGGTGGATGATCAAAGACCATCCACCATTGATCCTAGAAATGTGTGAAAATTTGAGGATGTCTACACTTATAATTGAAATTCATTTTTTGTTTGAAGGTATTGGTTGATTGGTTGTAGTGTCAATGAAATATGTGGCTATTTTTTATTTGGTTTTATGGAGATCAAGGATCTCTCTATATGAGAGCCCATTTGCATAAAACTGCCTTCTCCCCTCCCTCTAATGACATAAAATATCTAAATATAGATCAATGGATCAAACTGAATCAACAATAGTTTGTGTCAAAGATGCAAATTGTGATAGGTGGGGAACATATGAGGCTCATTTTTTATCAATTTTTTTTTCTTGAATTATGTTTATATTTATATTAATGTTTTCTCATAATTGAGCCTCATCAAGTGGAGGGGGTGGGGGTTATGAGGTGGGGGGCTTTAAGGTGGATAGTGTGGAGGTGGGGGTTTTTGAGTTTGAGGGTTACGCAGAATATCATCTATCAAAATTTTATCAGGTGAAGGTATTCACTCAATTGGGCCACTGCATGTTAATCAATTAGAAGAAAAATATCAACAAAATAACTATATAATGAAGCATCATGAACTAAATTTTTAAATAAAATATTTCAAATAAGTTCATACTTTTTGAATCTAGACCATTATATAATGTACAGTTTGTTAAATATCACATTGAAGGCACATTTAAAATACATCAAAGGCACATAAATAAGATAAATTTACAAAATGAATCTCCTAATTTATTATATTTTGTATATTGATTAAACATATTTAAAATTAGAAACTATATACATATAGATGATAAAATTAAAAACCTTAGAGACATGATAAAATTTAAACCCTAGAGACATGATAAAATTTAAACACTAGAAGAGAAGTAAATATGAGATCGGAGAAAGGGATATAAATCATTACGATAATTTTTTTATAATATATTATGATTTTTATGAAGTTTTTACTATAATTTTTTCCCCATATTAATTCTATGTTCTTAGCATAGATATGTCAATGTGTATTTTTTAATTTTTATGACATTGTTCATACACCTTAAAATATTTATTAATTTTATATTATATAAAAAATACTAACATATCTAATATATTTCAATCTTATTAAGATCATAATTAAGAAATATTTTTTTCGTGCATGTAATAAACCTAGGACAATATTTGTTGCAAGGTATTTTTAGGTGTTGTCATTGTTGTCAATGGAATGGAAATTGCTACAAGTGTTGTCATTGATATCAGTAGAGTGGTAGTATGCAAAAAAATGCATATGTTGCAATTAGATATTGATAAGAATTGTGGAGTATGATGATGGATGTCATGAGATTGTTGTACATAATTTTTCTATATGTCTTGTTTCTCATGAATAGGTTAACGGTGTTGTGAATGTTGTATTCACTATATTATGATGTAAAACATTGCATAAAATATAAAAAAGTATGAAATATTTTCTTACAATCAATGGCTCAAGAAGTTGTACAGAAGATGCTCTGAGAATGCTCCACATTTGAAGATGTTGTTGCAAATCATAAGGTAGTAAATTCAAATGTCATAAATTCACTCATTTTACTTGGGCATGTGCAAGATCATCATGGAAAAAACAGGCCCTTAAGTGGCAATAAAAATTCAAAAAATCAGAGTTAGGAAACTTGACATAAAATTTTGAATAAGTTATCTATATTATTTCAAAAAAATGTAAGAATAGAATCTGTAGCAAATTGAATGTAGTTTCTAAACTACTAGGTTTATTTAAAAAAATAAAAAATCTATTTGGTGAAAATTTTAAATTTCAATGCAGTAGTACTTAAATTTCAACGAAACAATAAGTAGGTGTATGTCTGACCACCCTAACCACAATAAAATAATAATATTTTTTTATAAGATTTTAGAAGTAAGTAGAGGACTCATGTTCGAATGTGATGCATATTTTTTTATAATTTTTTTCTAAGTAAATAATTAATTATGATTTTTTTATTACAACTTTTAAAAAATATAAAAACATGTATGTCTGACCACCTTAACTTGGTCAAAACTTTATGAAATTCATTTTTTTCTTTTTTGATCCTACAATATGCAAAACATAGAATGTGACGCATGTTTTTGATTCAAAAAATGTGATATTGTTTGAAAGCTATAGATGTTTTTCAATCAACCTATCAATCAAGACTTTAGTTGTAATTCAAATAGAAAATGAATAATAATAATTTATTAAATTCAAAATAAAGAATAATTTATATTGATGGAAAGATGAGAATCTCCTTTTAAAACCCTTTTCATTTCATGAATTTTGGGTAAAAAAAATGTCGTCAGCCACATGGGCCATCATATCACTTACATATTGCAACTTTTTGGCCCATCATGATCCTGCACATACCCACTTGCTGTGTGAAAATACCTCTTTTCGCATGAAATCCTCTTTTATGTTCTTTTATAATACTGCACTTTACATCTGGAGTTGGTTTTTACTTTATTTACTTCCAGGGAATAAAATATTCTAGCTTTGCACTTTAATATTTGCCACTATCAAATGAAATATTCTGACTTTATAATAAAGTCATTTGACCTTGATTTTCTTTATGCTTCATCGACTTGCTTGCCTTTTATGTGTTGGAGTTGCACATTGCATTTGCAATTTCCAACCAATATAAAGCATTCAACTTTACAATGGAGCCTTCAATTTAATTTTTAGTGTGCTTTTGCATTATCCACCTCTAGTAAATAAAATGATTTGTTTTATAAAGTGAATAATAAATTCACTTTTATCTCATCTGGACAAATAAAATATTTACCCACATATATGAAGCTTGTCTTTAGATAATAAAATATTCACTTCCCTCACTGGGCACCAAAGTCTTTTCTCGTGCACTTTTACTTCACCATTTAAAATTTGCATTTTAAATGTTTATGGGCCCATTTAATTCACCTTTAAAATATTTTACCTTGAGCTTTTGAAACATTCTCCCCATTAGAAATGAAACAATTTAAAACTACATAGGGAGAATTTACTAGCACTTATTATTGTATATTTTAATATTTATCTCCATCTCATATTTCAAAGCTTTGCTCACTAAATAAAAGCTTTTAAGAATTTCTCGGGACCCACCATTCGCCTTCCTCACTCACCCCGCATTCTTTGTTTAGAATTTTACAAAGTGGTGAAAATCCCATTTAATTTCACTTGTTTATATTTTAGCATTTGTAAACCATACAAAGGCTTTTAAATATTCCCACCATAAGCCTTTCTCGCTCACCCCGCGAAGAATAACGAGTGAGCACTTAAGTCCCGCGAGATAGCGATGAGTGATGAGGATTTACCCAAATCCACTTTACCTTTATTTCATTTGCCACATTTCACTTTTTAGATGACTTTCCATTTAAAAAATAATATTATTACTGGGCCCACTTTTACCTTGCATTCTCGGGAAACACTTCATTATGTGAGCATCATTTTAATTTTAAATGTTTCTCTTCCATTAGAATCTTTTCAAGAATTAAATGGGAAAACAAAACTTCATTCCGTAACTTCATTTACCCGGGCCCATACCCGCCACACGTCAGCAACTCGTTGACCCCGCAGGAATTATCATGTGAGGATTTTAAAACCGTGAGCCAATTGGGTGTGGACAGGATGTTGCTGCATTGAAATCTTCATCTCCACCGTTGATGTTGTTTTTGCCTATTTGCCCATATTTTTCCCAAATTTGTATTCATCCGCTTCTGCAACTCAGGAATCATGGCGGTTCATCTGCCAATGCAAATCATCCTTGGGTAAAACCCTTGTGATGTTCTCTCATGGCACAGGGTGGCTACCTCATGCTTTTGCATTTCCTGTGAGCCTCTTCTCTACAAAATTTTGTTGTAGGAGTTGGTCGCCCTTCCTCATTTTCCTCAGAGTTTCAAAAGCTTCTTTTTAACATATTCATTTTGTATTTTGACTGCAGTGATATTCCACAAAGCTTCATTTATAGAGATTTTTTGAAATCAAGCAATTCACATATCGAGCATTTTTGAGATGTGCTTCCTCCATTCAGCTGGCATGGTGGCTAATGGCATTCATTTAAAATTTTCTCAGACCTCTTTGCATTTGCTGGTTGGGGATTTTCATTTTTAGAGAAGTTGCCATGAGCGTGAACTTTGAAGCTTTTCAAAATTTGTTTTGAGAGTGTCCAACCAATGGGATGAGAGAATTTAAAATTCTTTTCCCTCCCATTCAAATGTTAAAAATATTTATGCCCTAAAATCATTTTGAAATGTTTTAAATATAAACATTTAAAACATTAGAACTAGGCAAAAAATTAATTCCGCCCACAAGCCAAACGATAAATTTCACTGCGAACAAACTGAAGCACTTGAAGCCATAAAATTTTGCGCTGGGGCATAATAAATTATTTATAGAAAACCCATTTTCTCAAATTTCTCCCAGCCATTAAAATTCAGGTACCTCCTTTGTAAACTGGTCCCGAGACGTGTTACCGCGACCAAAATACATTAAAATAATTTATCAAATGACCTTCAATCTTGATGAAAATAGAGATGTAGAGGTTTCAAAATAAAACAAGAAATCGGTTTTCATTAGAATTGCAAAACTTGAAAATTTCCGGAACACCATTTCTAGCCCTGTCGCGATCAAAAAACAATTAATTAACCCATCCGAACTCATCTCGAGACACTGAAACTGAGAAAACATGTAGAAATTCGACCCAAGAAAATGGTGAAACAAATAATTTGGAAAAAGAGATCCCGAGGTGAAAGATATTAATCAGCAAAGTTGCCGACTTCACATTTTCTGCAACAGACTGTTTAGAACCAATTAGAACTCACCAAATCACCATTTTGCAAAAATACGAAATAAACTCCTAGCAAGCTGCCACCAGACATAGTGGATCATCTAGGTACATTGAACATGTGTGAAAAAATAATCTGCTTGAATCATGACTGATCAAAAAATATTAGGTGTCAAAGTTGACCACCCTGAAAGGTTTTCAAGAAATGCAGATGCAAAACTGAACAAATTGTGTTTTGTTTTGATCTATTAAAAATAACAAATTTTGTCATGAAACTCTAAACACTAACATAAAAACTCATTTAGGTGGAGAGAATGCAAAGCAACAATCATTTTCTCTTGACGATCATTTGGTTGCAAAATGCAAGCTCAAATAGGAAGCAACATTTTAGAACTGAAAGTTTACAAACAACAGAAAAGTACCAAAACCCTCCAGCTTCGCTTTTCGAAACCCTAACAAAACTCATCGTGGGAAATTGAAAATTGACATGCATATTCACATATGTCAATTGAATATGTTTTCAAATTATCACTCTCCAAAGTAGGCTATAAATTGGAAAGTTTATTTAATTGATTATTTAAATAGAACACCAAATTAATCTATTTTTATAGAGGTGAATTTAAATTTTTTTAGGTTGATATACTTGCTATGATGAATGTTGTAGTGGCATAAGGCAAGTAGTGTTCTAAGGTGATTATGGTGATGAAGAAAACATAGGTGAAAATATATTATGAGGATATTATCTTATGATATAGTGTAAAGTAAAAATTGTAATTGATGTGTAATTTGAAGCATATATATTTATATATATATAAATGTCATTACGGGAATATATAGTTAGTCTAGAGTAAAAAATAAATTAACTAAGTTACATGAATAAATTTAAATTGAGAATGAGTAAGGAATAACTATAATAATAATATTTGTGAAAACTAATTTAGAACTAATAATTAATTGAGTGATTGATAATATGCAATTATAACTAGGACCATATAAAATTGTCATATTGAAATATTAAAATTTAAGATGATTTTCCAATTTCAATAGGGTAATAAAAGTTAAATTGTATAATTTGTGATTAAATATCTATACATTTTTTTATTTTATTTTTTATCAAATTGCAGGAATCGGGTAGCACGACCCCCTATAAACTGTAGTGCGCTTAGTAAAATTTTTAACATGACCGGCAACGCTGGAATGACACACCCTGTGGTACCACAGGGGGTGGGGAGACTAGACCTCGTGACCAACCTCCTGCAACAAGAAAGATTTAGCCAACCGAGCTAGGGCCCCAACCCCAATATCTATATGTTAGTTAGAATGGACACCTGGTAATAATAAATTGGTTACAAGATAAGGAATTAAGGTAATAGGGATGATTTAACCTGGCATCTCTATCCATACATCTCATTTTAACAAGGATTCTAGACTTATTAAGTTACACTCTACGCTAGACATAAACATTACTATATTTAATTGTGGTGGTTGGGTATAAAATTTATTTATTATTTGAAATAACATATCCATGTCCTAATTGGAGGGATAGCTATGTATATATCTTTCAAACATAGGGTGGTCATATATTGTTCAACAAGACCCCACATACTACTATTGGATTAATAAGCGGAGCAACCCTAATAGTAAGATAAGGCATGATGTTATAAATATTGGAAGGAATTTTATAAGGTAGAAGCATAAGTTGGATTAAAAATATTACAATATCTTGCATTGTGTTGGTTTAAAAAATGCTTGATAAATTGTACATGATGACATAAAGAAACAAAAGAAAAATCACCAAGTGTATATGCAAATGAATGGGTGAGGGATGGAGAATGAATAGAAAACATGTATTTAATAATTCATAGGAATAATGAGGAAGTGATTCATGTATTTTAATGAAATTAAATAGTATATTATTATTTGATGGATTTGAAATAGAAGATATAGGTCATTATAGTATAATTATATACATAAAGGATTTCACATTAATTTTAGAATGCTTTTTGTTGAATTCTTTAGATAATAGCATTTATATTTATATTAGAATAATAGGACATATTATGTATAGAAATTTTTTATCAATAGGATTATTCAAATGCTCATCATAAACTTCTTGAATCTTGTGTGTTGTATATGTAATCCTCAACAATCTTTATTTTCTTATATTCTTCAGAATCCTCATGTTCAATGTATAGTAGAGAAGAGGTTCAAAGAGGTGTATGATCATATTTATGAGGGGTATCAACAGGTAAAAATTATGGAAGGAAGTGAGTAAGGGTTGAGGGGGAGAGGGATTAGTATAAGAATGTGGATCAAAGATAAAAGGGAGGAGGATGCAAGCAATGGATCATAATTAAACAAGTGAAATAAAAACTAACCAATTAAAAAATAAATGTAATTCTAATTTGACAAAAAATAGAATTGAAAATGTGAGTCAAATGAGTTAATTATCTAATATAGCAATATATAAGAAAATTGTATTTATTTAAGTGTGATAAATTAGATCAAAAGAATGACATCATATAATGGGTGAAAGATCCTAATTTTTTTAAAACATGATCACATGAGAGTTCAATATCTATTTCCATATCTATGTCCTAGTGTGACAAAATAACTATGAATACATTTCAAACTATGAATACTATCAATAGGTGTATAGATTGAGCATAAGTTAAACTCAAATCCTTATCTCATCTTATTATAGCTAGTTAGTTTTAGGGTTTAGGGTTTAGGGTTTTAGTTTCTATTTATAGTTAGGTTTCGGTTTCTATATATTTTAGGAGATATTATCTTTACAAGTTTATTGTGTCCAATATTTTGATTTCATATATTCAAAAATGGTTTTTACAAGCTATAAATTCATCCTAATTATGGAAATTAAAATGACCTTTAAAATATAAACCATAATTTCAAACTATAAATATTAAATATATACCCAAAATATAAACCCTATTAACAAACTATAAACATTAAATTTATAGCAAGAAAACCTAAAATCCTAACCTAGAGGTCACTAAAACTTGCTATGTAGATGTGAGGAAGTAGTAGACATTATTTTGAGGTGCAAATAGCTCCAAAAATGGGTAAGTTTCACCCTAGTTGCTCTTGGTGTGCGAAATTATAGGGAAAAAATGACTTGATAGTAATTTTTTTAAAGAAAATGGGTATGTGCAGGATCATGATGGGCCAAAAAGTGGTGATATGTAAGCCATATGATGGTCCATGTGGCTGACGAATTTTTTTTTACCCAAAATTGATGAAATGAAAAAGATTTTTAGAGGAGATTCTTAACTTTCCACCAATATAAATTATTCTTTACTTTGAATTTAATAAATAATTATTATTCAATTTCTATTAGAATTAGGAATAAAGTCTTGATTGATAAGCTGATTGAAAAATATCTATAACTTTCAAATGGTATCACATTTTTTGAATCTAAAACATGCGTCACATTCTATGCTTTGCATACTATAGGATTAAAAATGAAAAGTTTGAATTTCATGAATTTTTGACCAAGTTAACGTGGTTAGACAAACGGGATTTTATATTTTTTAAAAGTTGTAATAAACAATTCATAATTAACTATTTACTTGGAAAACAATTATTAAAAAATATGCATCACATCGGGACATGAGTCCTCTACTTATATCTAAAATCTTATAAAAAAATATTATCATCTTATTGTGGTTAGGGTGGTCAGACAGACACCTACTTCTTATTTTTACCCTGAAATTTAAATACTACTGCATTGAAATTTCAAATTTTTGCCAAATAATTTTATTTTTTTAAAATAAAGGTCTAGTATTTTAGAAACTAAATTCAATTTTCTACAGATTCTATTTTTACATTTTTTTGAAATAATATAGATAACTTATTCAAATTTTTACGTCAAGTTGTCTAACTCTGATTTTTTGTCTTTTTATTGCCACTTAAGGGCCTGTTTTTTCCATGATGATCCTAGACATACCCAAATAGCTTTAAAAAATTGGTACCCATTTCTAAATGGGTATTTGTTCCAGTTTTAGGCTTGGGATTCCACTCCTAAATGGGTACCTTTTAAAAATGGGTACTCATTCTTGTCAAAAAAAATTGCTTAAAAATTCATCTCTTTGTGGACCCATCTTCTTGTGCATGCCCTCATTATGTATATAGTAAGAAATGAAGAAATTAAGACAACTAAATTCAACAATCTAAAGTATTCAAATAATCCATATGAGTTATAAGATCACATTCACACATTGAATTAGGTCTATAGTTGTAGATATCACCTCCACAGTTATGAATCTAATCCCACACATAGTTGTATAGGAGCAAATTTGCACCCCTTAGGAAAAATCCTCTTTTACCCTTCCTCACTTTAGAAAATCAAATCCGAAGGCTAAATTCCACATAACCCTACTACCTTCATTCGACTTGGTGCCTGCTCTGAGTGTCGACAGAGGAATAATTGTTGAGGATGCCTGCACAACACACAGACGTCCACACGACATGCTTATTTCCCTAAAATATTCCTACAGCTCGAGCCTGCAGAGGAATTACACTTCCCATTGGAAGTTGACTTGTAATGCCCTCTTCCGCTGACCGACTTGAATATGGCCATTTTTTTCACTCTTTCCTTCAAATCCACCATTCCTTGATTCATTCCAAGGCTAGATGATCTCTCTTGGAAACTCACAAGCTCTAAAAATTCACTTCAAGCATTCAAGAATTTTTTTTGCACTCCATAGCAGCAATTCCATCACTCCATCAACTCAAAAGAGCAAGTGTAGAACAACACCATTGCAACAAAGGCTTGAGTCCTCTCATTTTCTCTATCATTAGCCTTGAGCGCTCTTGGTGGAGGCTGCAAGCTTTCTACTCCTCTCCTCTACTATTTGGTTGACTAAGCACATTACTATTTTGTAGTGTTTTAGTTTTCTTTGCTTTCTTTCCTTTCTTTATCATACTATTTCTCCATCATTGCAAACTTGGCTCTCCGTGGAGGTGGAAACACCAAAACAGGGGTATGATTGAGGCAGACCCCTATACAGCCCCCCAAATGTTTTTCTTTTTATTGTGTGTAGGTGGGCGTGCTTCTTGGAGCTAGCTGGCGAACAATATTTTAGGTGAGATCATTCTTGTCACCCTAGTGTTAATCTACTTGCTTTAGCACATTAATTTGTATGTTTCTTATTTCATAGTGATATTTGTTCCCTTAAAAATCATTAGCTAGGTTGTTAGTTCATTTTCTAGTGATTCAACCTTGTCTTTCTGGTCCTTTGGCCATATAGACACCCACACACCTAAGAGATGAGAGTGCACCACACTATCATCCCAGAACCGTGCTTTTGTCCTCTAACAAAGAGCTATCTAAGACATAGTGTTGAAGCCAAAAACTAACTCGCCTAGCCCCTTTCAAGTCTCGGGTCTGCAGAGTGATCGAAGGACCTTATTGTCCACATCATTCTTATCCCACATTTCCTAACACTCCCTTAAGCTGAGGTAAGTTAGGGAAGCTTGTTGCTCTCATCCCTCTATGACCTATGGCCTTGATGTGGTTGGTCCCCTTCTCTTACATTTTTGGTGAACTCAACATGAACCAACATCTACTCATTTGTCCATGTTTGAGATTTTCCCCTTATAACCTCTGATTGTTGTACCCTTGCGTGTTGTGAAGGTTTATGAGAATCATAGCCGAGTCCACAAACTCTAGGGGTATATTGTTAGGAGAATTTTATGACACCTTTTGATGGAGAAGATGAAGGTCACTTATAATTTCCCTACAGGTCTTTTCTCTGGTTTTGTAGTTGGCCTTTCTACTCAAGAGCGGGTGTCACGGGGCAAGTCAAGATTCTTTGATGAAACTGACTATGTCCCTACTCCTCCTGCGTCTCCCACATCATCATCCATAGATGAGTGTGAAGTGGTCCAAATCCCTTTTAAATATGTCACTAGTTTGAGCAAAGGTTTAGGTGCTTTGGAGAATCACCTAGAGAAAAACCTGAAGCTAGCTAGGGTCACTAAGGTTATCAATGAAATAAAGTATATGGTAGGAAAAGACCAAACATGCATAGAAATCTTGGCTAGTCTCACTAGTCTGACTGAAGCGTGCACCCCTTCGAACCATAGTAACATGATACTAGGTGGCCCCTTCAAGGAGCATGAGAGATAGTTAGGAATGTCCATTCCTCCCACATCCGTGTAAATGGCCGACATGGTCCTTTCGATCAATATCCACACTACTTCTAAAAGTTTTGAAAAATTCAAACTAAACAAAAACCCTTTAGGTTTTCACTTCACCCCTCCTGTCGCCTCCGACGGTGGAGGATTTGGCAGGATGATTGGTGGAGGCTTTAGTGGTGGTAGCTTCGGTGGTGGAGGTGGCACTAGTGGAAGTGGTTCAAGCATAATTCATGGTAGTGGCTTTGGAAGTGGTGGTGGCTCTAGCAGAAGTCACGCTAGTGCCGGTGGCGCTAGCAGTGGCTCCAGTGGTAGTCACAATAGTGGTTCTGGCGGTGGATCTTGTGGTGGTTCCACTGGTCCTATATCTTCTAATGACAGGATTTTGAACACCCTTCTTAAGAATATGGGGAAGATGCAGAACTAGTTGGCGAACCTTTCCCAAGCTTTTGGCTAGCCTATCTTCCAACCCTTATTTTGATATTGTGCATTGTTGGTAGCAATCCTACACACTCCTTTCTCGCAAGGGATGGAGATTCCTAAATTCAAGAAATACGGTGACAAAGGGGACCCGCAAAGGCATGTGTTAGCCTTTAATGCCTTATGTACAGGCTTCTTCTATCATGATCCATTCATGGAAAAAATATCCCTTGATCTCTCAAGGACTAAGCACTAAAGTGGTATTTTTCCTTAATAAACAATTCCATCTTTACATTCGATCATCTTGTGAACTAGTTCCTATGATAGTTCCAAGCCAACATCGGACCTAAGATGACCTTCTCTAACCTTGTCCAATGTAAACAAGGGGATAATGAGAAGATTACCAATTTCATAGCATGATATCAGGTGCTTTTTTAACAAATTTCATACCTGTTACTGAATTTTAATGTGCAGAAAGTGTTCATAGGGAACTTACAAAGACCTTGGCAAGAGAATATTTCCCTCCTAAAATACCCTTCTTTCACACATTTGTGTGCAGCCCTACGGGAGTATCAAAAGGTGGTGGTTCAATTCGGGGGACATTCCTCATGCTCTTGTCCTGAAGGGAAGTCCATTGTATCGATCTCTGGAAAAGGAAAAGCCATTGTGAATCTAGTAGCCACTGTGGATGACAACGGCCTTAGAAACAACCGAAATTTCATAAAGCTATTAGAATCTTATTCCTCCATCTTACAAATGCTGTTGAAGGATAAGATCATTAACTTTCCAAGCCTCAAACCCGTTAGGGAACCTTACCCTAGCTAGTATGAAGCAAATACCTATTGTCAATACCATCGAGTTAACAAACATGATACCAAACATTCCATGTGCCTGTGTCATTAGATACAAGATTGTATCAAGAACGGTACTATTCATGTCGATGGAAGCTGTGGACATCCAAATTTGATCACTTCCATATGATCAAAATCATCTATTCTATTCATCTATTTCATTAATAGTGATTAAATAATTTATTTAATCATTATTTAATTTTCTACCTAAGGTTCCTAAAGTATCTAATTAAATAAATTAACTACTTTACCTTACCCCCTTGTCTTCTCTAAATTAAATAAACATGAAAAATTATTTAATTTAGTCATTTAACCTATTTGGATTAAAACCAATTTTTAATTCCTTTTATTCCCTCTACTAATCTGGATTAAATTAATTAATCTATGATTAGGATGTGCATCACTTAATCTTGATTAAGTGTCACATCCTCCATAATCTCCCACTTGCCTCTAATCTCTCATTAATTATCCTAATCCTATGTTTGCACAACCTCAATCAGAATCATTAGCCACATTTGGCTTACCTTTTCTGGTCAACCTTCCCACTTAGCATTTTTTAGCCTGGACTCCCTTCCCCATGTGAATTTTTAATTCACATTTATTTAACCAAAGTTCCTCTCTTCCCCATGTGAATTTTTAATTCCCTTTTATCTTTCCAAGGTCTTCCTTATCCCCCATGCAAATGTGACATGTCATTTTACATGTGCCCAAGGCTTCTAGAACCTTGGACTTGTCACATCACCCACATGTGACAAATCTCCAGCTTTTTGGAGACCTCCTTTTATCCAATAAACTCTCCATTGAATGTAAATTTTTAATTTACATTTATTTTTCCCACACACTTCCCCTTTTCCCATGGAGATTTTTGAAGAATTCTAAAATTCCTCAAAAGTCTCTTTCATCCTCATTTGGGGACAAGAAATTCCTTTTTTTGAGGAAATCTTCTCATCCCCCAAGGTACCTCAAAGGTACTTGTCCTTCATCCACCTCATGTACTTCCCTTCCACCTCTTATCCTTCTATTCCACCTCATTTCCACATCACTCCACCCTAAGATATCTCACCTTCCACATGTCAAGATGTGAGGGCTTGTGAGTCCTCAACTCACCATAGCCCTTCATCTTTATCTTTGTTGGATCAATCCCAACCATTGAATTCTCTAGAGAATTCCAATTAGCCTATAAATACCCCCCTCATTTCCCTCATTTTAAAGGAATCAAGTCTCTTGCAACAAAACTCTTGCAAAATTGCCATTCAAACTCTCATCCATTTTAGCACTTACATCATCAATCCATATTGCATCTATTCATCTTGCATCCATTCAACTTCATTTCCATCCAAGGAGCACACAATTCTTGAAGAATCAAAGGGCCAACCAAAGAAGGAGCAGCAAAGGAAAGGTATAACACACTTAAATCATCATTTATTTTTATCTTACTCGTTTGTTTCACCATTTTCTTAGGCTAATCTTATTGAGGTGCCCTTTTATCTTGTTACTTCTTTTCCTTGCATTATTAGTTTTCTATCTAGCATCTCACATTAGGAGTAGCATTTTAAAAGGATCATAGAAGCAAACAAAATAGGAACAAATAAGTGGCAAAAACTAATAGTGAATTGTAGATATACATGGACCCGTTTCCGTCACATTCTACTAACATGATTATCAATCCCTCTGATTCTGTTGCTTAGCCTAAAGCCTATGTTAACATGGTCACTATTAATCCTTCTCCTCATCTTATGACCGATTCACTAGATATAACATTCACTTCGCAAGATGTACTGGTAAATGATAAACCTTCTTTGCTTTACATTCCTGCTCACCTCAACGACAACATTGTGACAGGAGTCTTAGTTGACCCCGCGAGTAGAGTGAATGTCATTACAAAGGAGATTATATTGTTAAACTCCCCGCAAAGGGAGGAATATGAAAAAACAAATTCCATCATCTGTATGCATGAGGGCCTTACTCTTAAACCATATGGATCGATAACTATATCCGTCCTAGTTGGACCTAGGAAGGTAGACATGGTTTTTTATGTTATTCCTGAGTCAAAAATATTCAAGGTGGAGCTAGGTATACCTTGGGTAGCTTCCATGAATGGGATCACCTCTGTAATTCATAATTATGTAAAGTTTTCCCATGAAAGTGTCATGCACGTAGTGCATGACACTGGATACTAGCTTGTGGTGTCTCGTGGAGGATAATCATTGGATCACTTTTGGCTTGCCCTAGTCGATCTGCTTCCTCTAAGAATGGACCTCTTTTATAAGAACTAATTAAAGTATAAAAATGGGGGCAAGAGAGTCGAAATAGACCCTTCCCGTAGCAGAATAGTTGGTTACCTCTTGTTCCCGAAAGGGAAAGGAGAAGCTTGCTCCTTCTTGGGTTGCTTTGTCCACTTCCCTTTCTTGGGACAAGTATTGGATGAGTAAGCCTGGTCTTTATCCACTAAGTTCAATGGTGCCTGCTTGGTGTAGACCCAAGATCTGGATATCGAATCTCCCTACCAAGCCCCTTGGACCTTGGTACTGGGTATGTGCAAGATCATGATGGGCCAAAAAGTGGCGATATGTAATTGATATGATGGCCCATGTGGCTGACGACTTTTTTTTTACCCAAAATTGATGAAACAAAAAGGGTTTTTAAAGGAGATTCTCAACTTCCCACCAATATAAATTATGCTTTACTTTGAATTTAATAAATAATTATTATTCATTTTCTATTTGAATTATGACTAAAGTCTTGATTGATAGGATGATTGAAAAACATCTATAGCTTTCAAATGGTATCACATTTTTTGAATTTGAAACATGTGTCACATTTTATACTTTAGATACTATAGGATTTTTAAAAAAATTACTTTCATCAAGTTTTGACCAAGTTAAGGTGTTCAAACATATGAGTTTTTATATTTTTGAAAATTTGTAATAAAAAATTCATAATTAATTATTTACTTGGAAAAAAATTATGAAAAAATATGCATCACATTAGAACATGAGTCCTCTACTTATATCTAAAATCTTATAAAAAAATATTATCATTCTATTGTGGTAAGGGTGGTTAGATAGAGACCTACTTCTTATTTTTTCCCTAAAATTTAAGTACTATTGCAATGAAATTTCAAATTTTCACCAAATAGTTTTTTTTTTTTTTTAAATAAACCTAGTAGTTTAGAAACTACATTCAATTTGCAACAAATTCTATTCGTACATATTTTTGAAATAATATAGATAACTTATTCAAATTGTTACGTCAAGTTGCCTAACTCTAATTTTTTGAATTTTCATCACCACTTAAGGGCCTATTTTTTCCATGATGATCTTGCACATATCCTACTACTTGTATGGAAGGAAGAAATCCCCCCATCGAGAATCCTCTATGTCCTTGCCTATGTGGCCTCCTACCATTTCTGCTCCTAAAGCAATGAACTGGAAGAGGCCCACTCCCAAGGCTTTGGAGCCGAATCCCCCCGCTATTTCTGAACCTGTCCTTCCTACTCTTGTACAAGAGTTTGTCCCTCCACTGGAAAAAACTATGGAGGACACTCCCATTATTGAGAAGGATCCTTTTTCTCCTTTGCAACCTCCAGCCTCTAGTTGTAAGAGTCACATAAACCACCTTGTGCATGAGCGCAAGTTCTTGAGAAAGGCCCTCTTAGCTAAGCAAGCTTCCTCACAAAGGAAGGAAGAGGAGATGACCACCCTTGAATCAATGCACTTTGACTTATCCTCCTCTCTCCTCCCCTCTTTTTCCATTCAAACTAGCTTTGTACCACTTCTAGTTTTTGTTGCGAGTACAATGCGCTTAGAAAGGTGTAGGTGTTCATCGCTCCTTCAGTGGAGCCACCCTTGCTGACATTCGATATGAATGTTCCACCTTTCCCAAAGCCCATAGATATGATTAACACTTCATTCATATCTTTTCTGATTCTTTTCTCCTCTTCCCATGTTCTTCTTTCCTTGTCTATGGGCAGTTTTCCTCCTCTAACGAAGAAGAAGGTGGTAGAGGGTGGTCCCTCTAGTAATGAAGGACATATGAGGAACCCACCTTCTTGGAAAGGTGGCCCCGTGCTGACTTTCTCCATCCTAGTAGCAAACCTAGTATCAGTTTCCCCTAAGTTCGTCATTGCTCTCGAATTGTTCGATGAGATTAGCAGTGAACCTTAGGCACAATCTCCTTCGTTTGTCGAGGTGAAACATGGCACTCCTGTTAAGTGTATGTTTAACTCGGTGGATGAATTTACAATCTTGTAAGCTATCTTCACAAATTCATTGACCTTAGATCCACAAGAGTTGAGTGACGAAGACCGTATAGGTCCTTCTTCCTTAGCCCTTATTGTGAGAGGGTCCGAAGCTCCTCCCCTTAACATTCCACCACTATAGGATCGTCCTCCTCCCCCCTACGATGATCTAGAGTGGGAAGTTGATGACCTCCTAGTTGATCAATATTAGGAGGAGACTTCTTCTTTATCTTTAGATTAGATGTGTGTGTGTTGTGATGTGTTTCCCCTGAAATCATGCTATATATCCCTGGATGACCCTCGTCACCCTTCTTGGTGCTCTGATACAAGTGTGTTATTTGTGTTGTAAACCTTCTTCTATTTGTATCATCATTCTTCCATGTTTGTGATTGAATTTCAACAAATTGGGGACCATGCAAAGCGTTGGGGCATTTAGGCTTCCTTTCATGTTGACCCAATTTTTTATTTTTACTTTTTTTTCTCGTGCATTCCTCACATGGCCTGATATAGTAGGGGGTTGATGAAAATTAATTTATATACTATTAAGTTATACTTATATATATTTATGAGCAGTTTTGACCCCTAAATATCAAGCTACCCCTATGCCCTTTGTTCGTGTTCCCTTTTCTTTGCCTTTATTTTTCTCTCTTATTTCCTTGAGTTGTCCCTCTCATGTGTGACAACGTCATCTCTACAATGTTTTTATTTTTAGAAAACACATTCATTGACAACAAATCTTTTCTCAATAATCTCCACACTTCTTTGTAAGAATTGGATTCTCAACTTGAAACCCTAACGAAACATGTTTCCCTCATTATGGGTTCGTAAAGAAAGGACTTGGAAACCTTCCTCTGAAGTGGGAACAACTTTGATCTTCCCCTCATATGGGGGCATATCCTTCCTTTAGAATTCCTTGATGAAGTGAACATCCTTCAGAAGGATTCCTTGATGATGAATCAATTCGAGAAAGAAGACACCAGTTTTTGAACAACACGTCCCTTGAGTGCAGCCTTTCTTTTCATGCCAGGTTTCTAAGGGACCCCCTTTGAAAGTTTTTATCTCAAGTAAATTCTATGGCGTCTAGCTTGGGGGTAGCCTGATTAGACCTATTTCCTATCTTTGCATCTAGAAAGGGACTAGGTAGCCCCTATTGGAGTAAGTGTCCTAGAAAGCTCAAAACCCTAATTTTCCAGAATTCTAGTGACCTCCACAATCTCTGCTTCAGCCCTCTTTGGTTTCTAGGTGCACTTTTCTATTTTGTTAGATTAGTTTACTCTTATTGCTTTCATTTCGACTGCATTACACCATGTGTTTTCCAACAACATAAAAGCCATTAGTTTAGATTAAGTAGTTAAGCTTTCATAGTACATTTCAACACATTTTTCCATCCCACTCCCTTAGGGTTTCAATCCCTAAAACATCTAATGAATCGCAAGATGTAATGCTCCCCGATGAATGGCAAAGGAAACCCCTCTTCCTTCTAGGTGAAAACCCTAGAGAGTGATAGAAGACCCATTCCTTTACCATCTCCTAAAAGCACACCAAATTTTTCTATTCATTTTGGTGAACTTGCATTTCAACACATCACATACTTCTGATTTTCATTGGATTTGCATACTAGGAGCTTTTTATTTAGCATTTCATTCAATGTTGCATTCTGTAAACAAGCATCCTAAGATTTTTCATTGTGCATTAGTGAAAAAGCATCATATTTTTCATTTATTCCCTTGCTTTCTACACAAATTTCACATATATATTAGATCTATTCCTATTAGCTTTCAAAAATCTATACTTTTCATCAGAAAAACACATTAAAAACTCAAAAAAATCATACCAGGACTAAGTCACCCACTTGGGTGACCAAGTCCCAGTAGGCATTTTGCATCAGTACTTCCTCCATTTTTTTTTCTAGATTTTGTACTTTCAATTGCTCTCTATTAATGCTAGGTTTCAATTTTGATATTTCTTTGTTATATGTTTTTTCTTAGCTTAAAATGGCATTTTTAAGTAGTATTAAAGCATTAGATGTTTCCCTTTCTGCTTTAGTTCCTAGTTCTTTCAAAGTAGATTCTGTGACACATACACCTAAAAAAAGAGAAAACTCACATGATACAATGCACACACTTATGCACTATAGGAATAATATATCATCAAAATAATTTAGTTGTGATGATTTGGATCAGTTGGATGAAGCTCTTCAAAGCTTCCTCTCACTCACTTCATCCACTCAGATTGGTGATAATGTAGTTACACCTTCCCCTCCCTTTTTTTCCAAGCCCTTGACTTGTGATGATATGGGTATGTTGGATGATGTCCTCCAAGACTTCATCTCCCCTACGTCATCCACTATGGTTTGTTGTAATACCCCATCTAACAAAAAATATGTCAATGTCATCCAACCCCAATTCATTCTTCACCCACCTTGTCCTAAAACTCCAACCCCACCCCAACTTGAGTTTACCCTCTACCCTCCCAAGAATGATACCATCACCCACACCCATTATACTCATAATAACCCACATCCCCAACACCCATCCACTGCCACTTCCTTACTGTTACCCAACCCTATCTTACCCATAGCTCCTCGCTTCAACTCAAAACTCAAGGAGTATGACTTGGTTGAATAGCTTAAAAAAACTCCCACCAAAATATCCCTATAGGATCTCCTTCAAAATTCCCCTAACTATCAATCCATGCTTCAAACAACCTTACAGAAAATAGTGGTTCCTCCTAGTATGAACACTAATGATGTGGCTGCTCTCCTAACTAACAGGAACACAACTAATGTGGATATCACTTTCTATCAACATGAGCTACCACCCTTAGAGCTCCTCCAACAAAATGATGCCTTTATGATTATAGCCCAATATGAGCGGATAGGTATCAAAAGAACCTTGGTTGAAAATGGCTCTACCCTAAATGTGTGTAGTGCAAAGCTTCTTGATAGGTTACATGTGAACCAATCACAAATCCAATATGATTCCTTATCCATTAGAGGATTTGATAATGTTACCAAACAACCCCTTGGTGTTGCCACCTTACCCATTACTATCAGAATGGTTATGCTGCAGACTCCTATCCACATCATGCCCTATGATCTTTGTAACAATTTCCTCTTGGGACAACCATGGATCCATGAGATGCAAGCGGTACCCTCAACCCTTCATCACAAAATGAAATATTTCTATAATGATAAAGTTTATCTAATTGACATTGATCCCAAACTTGCGAGTTGTTTGCAGCTCAAAAAGGGAACCTCCAGTCCTCTTCATACCCTCATTCCTATCTCTAACATTGCCCCTTCCGAGAAAGATCAACCTAAAGATAAAACCAAGTTTAATTTACTTCATGATGATTGAGGCTCTTTAGAGTTTACTCCTTCCTTTATGGGTGAGTGTAGTGTAATACACAAGGAGGACACTCTAAATGATCACTCCCTTGTCTTCTCTATCTGCCAAGAGGAACACCCTTCCCCTATCTCTACCTCATCTCTTTTCAAAGAAAATGCCACATATGCAATGAATTTTGATGAGATAGATTATCAACAACCCCCTAACCCACAAAAAATGGAGAGACTTTATGGACGTGGTTATGACCTTCTTAAAAAAATGGGCTACAAGGGTCAAGGATGCGGCAAGCATGAACAAGGTATTTGTGTCCCCATTGAACCTAATACACAAGTAACTAAAACCAATCTTGGGTTTTCCTTTTCTAAAGCCACAAAAGCTAATCAATGACCCTCTCTCAACATCAACACTATATCCTGCACATCAAGAACCACCCTTATGCTTAAACACCCTAAATTTATTGATATGGATGCTCCCCTCTTCACCTATGCTCATGATGAGGATGATTTAAAACACCTCTTAGTTGCTTCAAATACTCCTTCTCGCTCCAAGAGGCATGCTTCTTGTGCTATGTTGAGTTCTGAGTTCATCATGGGTGCTATTAATGAACCTCCTCCTAGCTTGGAACCATACAATTCTGATGCTCCCAAATCTAATGCACTCCCTTTAGGTGATACCCTCGATGTCCCCATGGACATCGATGACAAGGAAAAAATCATTAAAATCAGGCAGTGCCTAGATGATGAAGAACAAGAGGATCTTGCCACCTTACTTCATTCCTTTCCTAAACTATTTGCTTGGAAATTTTTTCACATGCAAGGCATCGATCCCTAGATAGTGACCCATAACATTGTCCTTGCTGATAATGCTAAACCTGTTCGCCAGAAGATTCGAAAAATGAATCCCAAGGTTGCCTTGCATGTTAAAGGAGAACTTGAGAAACTCCTTCAAGCTGATTTTATCTGCTCAATTGATTATTCTCCTTGGATTTCAAACATTGTCACAGTAGCCAATCCTAATAATCATGTTAGGATATCTACGGATTTTAGAGACCTAAATAAGGCATCTTTAAAAGATGACTTTCCTCTTCCTAACATTGATATGATCATGGATTCTACTGCTAGGCATGCTTTGTTATCCTTTATGGATGGATTTTCTAGGTATAACCAAATCTTTATTAACCCACAAGATCAATACAAGATGGATTTTACATCTGCTTGGGGCACGTTTTGTTGGGTTATGATGCCTTTTGGTTTAAAGAATGTTGGCACTACTTATCAACGAGCAATGACCTTAATCTTCCATGACTACATTCACAAAATATTGGAAGACTATGCCAATGATATTCTTTCTAAATCCTTAACTTGTCACGATAACGTGCCTAACCTCCATCAAATATTTGAGTGTATGTGCAAATATAATATGCGCCTAAACCCAAAAAAGTGTGTCTTTGGGGTAGATAGCGGTAAACTTCTAGGGTTTACAATATCTCACAAAGGCATTGAGGTGGATACAAAGAAAATTGATGCTATCATCAATATTCCACCCCCTCGTAACATTTCCCAATTATGTACATTACAAGGACGGATACAAGCCATTCATCATTTTGTCGCTTGCTTAGTCAATCATATGCTAGCCTTTACTTATCTCCTTAAAAAGGATGTTCAATTCATTTGAAATGATGACTGTAAACAAGCCTTTGACAATTTGAAAGAATACCTCATTACTCCCCCTATTTTACAGCCTACTATATCCAATCAACCATTCATCCTCTATATTGTTGCTTCTACTCATGCTCTCATGACATTGTTGGCTCAAAAGGATTCCAACGGTAAAGAGCATCCTGTATATTATATTAGTTGAACGCTCCTTGATTACAAGATTCATTACTCTACCATTGAAAAACAATGTCTCGCTCTTGTATTCGCTACTAGTAAGTTGTGACATTACTTACTAAATGTTGAAGTACATGTGATGACAAAGTTTGACCCTTTATGCTATCTTTTTACTAAAATAGATCTATCAGGACGTCTTGCTAAATGGGTCATGTTGTTAATAGAGTTTGACCTTAATTTCATTGCTCAAAAAGTAATCAAAGGTCAAGCCTTAACTGACCATTTATCTAATGCTCCTTGACCAAGTTAGCATTACCCACCAATGACTCTTTCCCTAATGACAGTGTGTTTACTATAGACATTCCTACATGGGAGTTGTACTTTTATGGATCCAAGTGTCGCACAGGCTCCAGTCCTGGAATTATTTTAATTCCACCTACTGGTAGGCCTATTCCTTTATCCTATCATCTCAATTTCCTATGTACGAATAATAGAACTAAGTATGAAGCTTTACTGGCTGGGTTAAGCGTTGCTCTTGTCTTAAGGGTTAAAAATCTTAAGATTTATGGTGACTCACAATTGATCATTAAACAAATTAACGGTCTCTATCAAAATAAAAATGATTAATTCTCACAATATAAGGAGTTGGATCTTAATCTATTAGATCAGTTTGACTCCTTTACCATTGACAATATCCCTCAAAAAGATAATCGCCAGGTAGATTCCATGGCTAGTGCAGCCTCTCTTGTCTCTCCTGCTGACCCCTCTGAGTAGATAGTCTTCACCATCAATTCTAGAATGAAACCCTCCATCAGCGATCAACCTCCTAATATATTTCCTACTTTTTCCAATCACCCATGTGAATGGTATGATGCCATCTACAACTATTAAAAAGATGGCACCATTCCCGAAACCACCACCAAAAATACCCATCAACGCTTCAAAAAGTTAGCCACTAGGTAAATCATCATTGTAGACACATTATGTAGACAATATTTTGATGGAGTTCTTCTGTGATGTCTCAAGGATGCTGAAACCCATCTCACCCTCAAACAAGCCCATTCTAGTACTTGTGGAGGACATTTTGGAGGCAAGACCTTAGTGCAAAAGCTTCTGCATATGGGATATTATTGGACAAACATGGAAAAATATTTTTATGCGTATGTTAAGCGATGGCATCAATGCTAGGAACATGGTCATTTGATCCACACTCCTCCTTCGAAGATTCATTCCCAAATACCTATCTGGCCTTTCTCTATCTCGGGTTTGTATCTCATTGGAAAAATCTCCCCGCCCTCTTCTGCTGGACATACGTTCTTTATCACTGCTAATGATTATTTCACCAAATGGGTCTAAACTATTGCCCTTTGTTCTAGAACTGTTGAGATCATCGCTCCCTTCGATCTCCCTTTTGTGTTAGTCTTAGATAATGTTACTCCCTTTAAGAACAACGAGGTGAAGACATTCCTTGAGACTTTCCATATCCAACATCGATTCTCCGCACCTTATTACCCTTAGTCTAATGGTCAAGCCGAAATTACTAATAAGATCTTGGAGCAAATCCTTTGGAAGACTGTCAATCAAACCCAAAAGGATTGGCATACACAATTGCAATATGCGCTCTGGGCATATCGTACAAGTGTTCGTTCTTCCATGACACATATTCATTTAAACCTTGTCTGTGGTACTGAGGTTATCCTCCCTTTAGAATTAGAAATCCCCATGTTGCGGATTTCCCTTCAAAGTCTCGTTGATAATAACACTTATGTAGAACAACATTTGCACCAACTTGAAATGCTTGATGAGTGACGCATTAATTCTCTTGAGCACCTTCAAGCTTACGCTAAACAATTGCAATATAAACATGATGTAAGTGTCATCACTCAAACCTTTACCAAGGGTGATTTGGTTTTATATGAAAACCAATGCAATACCACTACCGATTACACCGACAAAGGTAAATTAAGCCCTAATTGGCTTAGTCCCTACATGATTGACTCCAATTATGGATCTGATGCCTATACCTTAACCGAGCACGATGGCACTCCTCTTTGTGATCCCATTAATGCTACACATTTGTGTAGGTATTACGTCTAACCTCCTCTTGAATGGTATGATTTATAAACCAGTGTTGATTGCAGCTATTGCATTTTATCCAATGGGCTATCTCATTGCTACGTTCTCGACACACCATCATGTTGTGTCCCGAACACTAAGGTACTTATTTAATTCATTTTTGAATGATTACTTTAGCTTTCATATTATTCACTTCATTCTCCTTTTGTGTGTTGTGTTACTTTAAAAATTATAAGTGCATAACATATTTAATTTTAAATCTCACATACATTATACATCAGTTATATTTCCATCACATTCATTATGTTAAATCATGTTGCCATTAATTAAATATTAAAATATTTAATTAATACAATTTCTATTTAATATCCAGACACAAATAAATGACATCATCCAAAAGTCCAACTGAATATATATATGCAGGACCATGATGGGCCAAAAAGTGGTGATATGTAAGTGATATGATGGCCCATGTGCCTGATGACTTTGTTTTTACCCAAAATTGATGGAATGAAAAGGGTTCTTAAAGGCAATTCTCATCTTTCCACCAATATAAATTATGTTTTATTTTGAATTTGATAAATTATTATTATTCATTTTCTATTTGAATTACGACTAAAGTCCTGATTCATAGGCTGATTGAAAAAAGTATATAGCTTTCAAATGGTATCACATTTTTTGAATCTCAAACATGCATCACATTCTATGCTTCACATAATATAGGATTAAAAAAAAAAATGAATTTCATGACTTTTTGACCAAGTTAAGGTGGTTAGACGTACAAGTTTTTTATATTTTTTAAAATTTGTAATAAAAAATTCATAATTAATTATTTACTTGGAAACAAATTAAAAATAAATATGCATCACATCGGGACATGAGTCCTTTACTTATATCTAAAATATTATAAGAAAATATTATCATTTTATTGTGGTTAGGGTGGTCATACAAACACCTACTTCTTATTTTTTCCCTGAAATTTAGTTACTATTGCATTGAAATTTTAAATTGTCACCAAATAGTTTTTTTTTTCTAAATAAACCTATTAGTTTAGAAACTACATTCAATTTTCTAAAAATTCTATTCTTACATATTTTTGAAATAATATAGATAACTTATTCATATTTTTACGTCAAGTTCCCTAACTCTGATTTTTCTGAATTTTATTGCCACTTAAGGGCCTGTTTTTTCCATGATGATCCTGCACATACCCATTATATATGTATATCAAAAGTCTCTTTTTTACATTATCATCATAAAAAATGGTGCCAATGAGGCCTATGATTACCAAATCCCTCCAGATTCGGTACTCATGCTGCATCCATAGTAAGACATCGGGAGACAATTGTGTGTGATCGTGACCATGATCCGCTGGCTCATAGTGCATACTCTAATCCTCCAACCCATGCAAGGGCCAACTGGTTCTCACCTACTATCTGATCCCTCTCTTCCCATACTTGTGACAACTCTCTCTCTAATCTCTCCATCTCTGTTGGAGGCCGTAGTAGTTGCATTTGTGGTGCAGATCTAACTCAACACACCTATCTCCTCAGGCTCTCATAGGCTGCCTGCAATCTCACAAAGGGTCTCTAGGTCTCTAGCTCACGCTCCATGATCGGTGGGGGAACATATTTAGTATCCATATCCTCTTTTTGGAAGGTCATTGACACTATATCTATAGCTTCTTGCTGTAGGAACTCTCGCCAACCCTCTACAGGCCATGAAAATCAAATAAAAGTCTTATCAGTAATACATCATCATATCAATATATATATAATAAATAATAAATAAAATACATCTATAAAAATCACATGTTCTCACCCATATCTCTGGTAGAAGGTGGAAGGTCCACCTCATTCTATGTTGGGGGCATCGAGGATGTGTTGGCCTCTCCTCAGCTATGAGTGTTGGTCCCTATTACTACTGCTATCTGAGATCTAGTCATGTGAACAAGCGAGATCTCTCCCTCCTCATATCGATCCTCGGCCACGGTATCATCATCCTCACTTAGAGGTGGATCCTCTCCTCTCTTCCCCTCCTCATCCCCCTCATCCTGATCCTCCTCCTCCTCCTCCTCCTCATCCTCTCCCTCCTAACCATCATAATCTGGATCTGCATCCTCATTAATAATATCTGTAAAAATATTCACAACCCTGTATCAGGTCTCCTTGGCCCTATCCTCTCTCTCCCTTTCCTCCCCCTCATCTAGAATAGGCTGACCCTCTCCCACTGGCTCATCCATCAAGAATAATGGATCTTTTCATGAGGCTATCCACCACTCCTCGTGCTCCCATGTGGCCCCGACATCATCTGCATCATCAGCCGGTGGCTGGTCCTGATCTGGGTAGTCTTAGTCACTCTCGATGACATCATCTAGTGTGAAGCATGCTATGTCTTTTGAACAGACCTCCTAAATGACAATCATGGTTGTGGTAGTATCTGTACCTATCTGAACTACCTCATCACCTGATCACAGTAGAATGGTCGCACTATGTGATCATGTCATCCTATGATGAACCTAGTCATCCGTAATATTTTGAGTTGTTTGGTATAATCTGGCCACTGGAGGACAAGCTGGTATGGCCTCCATAGGATATCCTCTCCATCTAGTCAGTCGAATCTCACTCTACAAAAGTGAAGATCACCATACTGCCATAATCACCATAATGGGCACCCAAATGCTCATGGATAGCCCACTGCTGTCGAATATGGGAAAGCCACTAGTCATGTACATGTGATATGCTCTAAACACCATACCTATAAGAGTGTGCAATGTACCATGATATCCAACTCCTAGAACACAAATTGAGCAAGATCATAATACACATGTGCTAGAATGCATTGGCCCGAGCCATATATTGTTCGCTGCTTTGCCATGCCTCGAACCAGGTGTACTAGTCCACCCTCTAGATGTGTTGCGCACCCATCTGGAAACAGGACTAGTGCTACTGTGTGCATCATAATGCACTTCACCAGGGGTGCTCGTGAGTACAGTAACATCACTAACTCAATATGTCCTGCTACTTTATCATTATGAACAGGACCCCCAAGATAGTACTATAGGTTTGCCCACTACTCTCGAAAGGGTCATCCCCTCAGTAGCCACACACACTCCCCCTGGATAGGGACTCAAATAATACGATGGACATCCTCTAGTGTAATAATCATCTCTCCTATGGGCAGGTGAAATGTGCAGGTATCTGCATTCCACCTCTCGCATAACACCATCAACATGGCATCATGGTATCTCATCGATGGCATCAAGTAGGCCCAATAGATCCCCACTACTTGTGAATGCTCCATCTCTACTGGTGATAGTGCTAGCACCAGATCATTGAGGAAACTCAGTTGCCTCCCGCCTAATCACTATCGAGACCATGTTGGCACATGTGTAGATTCTCACAATATGCTATCTAAATCATCTAGTTTCTTCAACCTTACTCTAAATTCATCAAGAAAATGTGCTAATGTTGTTCTAGTGTGATTTTTCTATGGCCCTAGACACCTTAGAACTCTTTTGGGAAATTTTCTGAAGAAACAAGACACTTTGCAAACAAAAGGGACACTTTGCAAACAAAAGGGACACTTTGTGAACAAATGGGACACTTTGTGAAAAAAAGGGACACTTTGCGAACCTTTTTTTCAAGATCCTAATATACTCTACATAAGCATTAAATTCATTCTATAATTGAAAAATCATAAAATAACAAGCTTCAAAATTAACTCACCTCCTGCTGGCGGTTGCTGCTCGCCACCTGATTGTGCAAAACATCCAACCTCGCGAGCGTGAAATCTCGTGTGCTCGGCATGCTGCCACTTTCTCCTCGTCACTCTGCAACACTGCAAAAGGTAAATGAGAAAATTAAGTGTATGTTAATCCTTTTCATTTTACTTTTAACTAACTTACTTTTACACACAAGCACATTTGTACCTTCTTCTTTTGATTAAAAACTTTTACTATGTTTTTCATTGAAATCAACATTTTGGGTGCTAGTGAACTTCATTTTTTATGTCATTTGTTGCATCAAAATGGTATTTCCATGCCCTACATCATCACTCACCTATCGCTATGAGGCACAATACTTGTAAATTCCCTTTGATATGTGTGCTCTTATTTGACGTGGTTAGATGGCTACCTTGATTCCACCTTCATAAAGCAAGCAGAATCAAGGGGGGGATACATCTACCCTTGAATTTCATCACTAGGAATTAGATAAGAGGATTTTTAGGATTACTAATGAATTTTTGTTGCAAGATGTGGTTCGTAACATTGTGGTTTTACATATAGCTACACTGGGGGCTTCATTCTCTCGCCCTTTAAATGAGTATCCTCTTATGAAAATAAAGGTGCATTGTCTGTTTTAGAGTCTTTTAGCTTACACATGCACGTAGATTCATATGGACACTAAAGTGGGGGCTAAATGTGTCACCAAAAATTACATACCTTTGAAGAAAAGGACAATTTTGTGGCCATTTTGGTCCTACTTTAGGTCTTGTTTCACCAAATTCCACCCTAAAATAACATTTGTAGGCCCCCAATGTTGTTAATTTTTACTTGGAAGCCTAATATACCCAAGGGATCATTCAACCCTCGACAAAATACATCAAAACATATTCAAAAGTATCGACCCCACTCAAAAATCCCTTAGTGGGACCAGGTCGCCCAAGTTGGTGGCCTAGTCCTTTTTGAGGATTTTTCAAGTGCTAAGCGAGAAAATGAATAATTAGCTAAAAATCCTCGATGGGTGTTGGCTTCTTAGGTCAAAATTCCTAACAATTAGGTAAAGATGCTTATATATACATTTTTTTAGGTCATTTTCTCTCTCTCTTGCTCATTTTTTCACATTCAACTTTAAAATCAAGTAGAAAACATCTTCCTCAAGAAGATTCATCCCTCACACAACAAAGTTGATGCTTTTGGACAACAAAGCTAGGGATTTTTTCAGGTCTTGGAGCTCACTTCACATTAAATATCACACTTTAACAAGGTTGGAGATAGATTCCTATGGAGATTCATAGAGAAATCTAGGTTGAAGAGGTGCAACTAGCGACCAAATCATTCCTAAAGACTAGTTTCAAAGTGCCTCCATCTTCTACCTTCAACCCATTTGCAGATTTGAGGTTTGCATACCATTTGCATTCCTTTTTAATTTCATTTTTATTGGTGTAATATTTCTAGGAATTTAGGTTTTTGCATCATTTCAAATCCTTTACATACATCTTATTCTAGCACAATAGAATAGGACTTTGCTTAGTTTCTGGTTTTCCTAGTTCTAGACACACTTAGGGCTAGGGTTTATGCAAATTTCCATTTCATTTCAAGTTTGAATACAACTAGGGGTTTGACCAAGGCAAACCCCACATTAGAAACACAAATACATTATATTTTGCAGGTCATTTTGCAAGTTTCTAACATGATTTCCATAGAGGAGCAGAACACAGACCCAAGGCACTCGAGTCCACTTTTTGTTCACCAGAAAAGCAGAAAGGGACTAGGTCACCCATAATGGCGACCTAGTCCCATTAGGGCTTTTCGGTACAAATTTTTTGAGATTCGGGGACCCCGTTGACCAGAATTGTCTTCGGAGTAGATTTTCTAGAAAGGGACTAGGTCACCCCTATTGGCATAAGTGTCCCAGATAGCTCAAAACCCTTTCCAGAATTCTAGTGACCTCCACAATCTTTGCTTTATCCCTCTTCGATTTCCAGGTGCACTTTTCTATTATGTTACATAATTAGTTTACTCTTGTTGCTTTCATTTCGACTACATTACACCATGTGTTTTCTAGCAACATAAAAGCCATTAGTTTAGATTAAGTAGTTAAGATTTCATAGTAGATTTCAACACATTTTCACATCCCACTCCCTTAGGGGTTCAATCCCTAAAACATCTAATGAATTGCAAATGATAATGCTCCCCCATGAATGGAAAAGGAAACCCCTCTTCCTTCTAGGTGAAAACCCTAGAGAGTGATAGAAAACCCATTCCTTTCCCATCTCCTAAAAGAATTCCAAATTTTATGGTTTATGAAGGGTTCCTAAGGGACCCCTTTGGAATTATTCCAACCTATCGATGGTCTATGTGATTGTCCGCTTACTCATTTACGTGGCTCTTTCCTGACATGTTCTATCTGCAGGTAAACATGTCACTTCATGGGTGCGCTCGTGAAGCCACTTTTTGTCTCTATGGAGTTTTATTTTTTTGGTTTCCCTCATGTGAGAGTTCTTGGGGGATACCTTCCTTGTAGGTATGTGGGTTTGTAAGGCACTTTTCTCTGTTTCCTTAATGTGAGAGTTCTTGGAGGATACCTTGCTTACATGTCTATGGGCCTATAAGGTGCTTTCTTTCTTCAGCTTCATAGTTCTATGGAGCTATGAAGTCCTTTTCCTATCCTACACTCTTGGGTTCACCAGATCGCGGTCTACTTCATCGACGGTTCAGGTATACATCTCTAACCCTACTACTTCTTCAATCTACTTTATCAAAGAAATCATCAATATTTGTGGTCGCTAATGGGGGAAAAATGTATAGGAGCGAATTTGCACCCCTTAGGAAAATTCCCCTTTTACCCTTCCTTACTTTAGAAAACCAAATCCGAAGGCTAAATTCCACATAAGCTCGCTAACTTTGTTCAACTTGGCACCTGTTCTAAGTGTCGACAAAGGAATAACTATTCGGGATGCTCACACAATGCACAATCATCCATGTGGCACACTTATGTCCCTGATAGATACGTGCGGCTATAGCCTACAAAGGCATTACACTTCCTATTTGAAGTTGACTTGTAATGCTCTCTTCGGCCGACTGACCCGAATATGGTCATTTTAATCACTCTTTCCTTCAAAACCACCATTCATTCATTCATTTTAAGGCTTGATGATCTCTCTTGGAAACTCACAAGCTCTAAGAATTCACTTCAAGCATTCAAGCAACAATTTTTCACTCCATAGAAACAATTCCATCACTCCATCAAGTCAATAGAGAAAGTATAGAACAACACCATTGCAACAGAGGCTTAAGTCCTCTCATTTTCTTCCCCATTAGCTTTGAGCACTCTTGGTGGAAGTGGTAAGCTTTCTACTACTCTCATCTATTATTTGGTTGAGTAAGCACATTACTGTTTTGTAGTGTTTTAGTGTTCTTTTTCTTTATTATGTTTCTTTATCATACTATTTGTCTATTGTTTCAAGCTTGGCTATCTGTGGAGGTGGAAACACCAAAACGAGGGTCTGACTAAGGTTGGCCCCTATACAACCCCCCAATAATTTTCCTCTTTATTGTGTGTAGGTGGATGTGCTTCTTGGAGCTACTTGGCAAACAAGATTTTTGGTGAGATCATTCTTGTCACCCTAGAATTAATCTACTTGCTTTGTCATATTCATTTGTACATTTATTTAATTCATAGTGTTATTTTGTTACCTTAGAAATCATTAGCTAGGCCATTAGTCCATTTTCTAGTGATTCGACCTTATCTTTCTGGTCCTTTGGTTGTACAATTGACAACACTCCTGAGAGATGCCAGCGCACCACGTTGTCATCCCAAAACTATGCTTTTGTCCTCTAATAGAGAGCTATTTGAGATGTAGTGTTGAATCCAAAAATTGACTCGCCTATTCCATTTTCAAGTCTCGAGTCTGCAGAGTGATCAAAGGACCTTATAGTCCTCATCATTCTCATCCCACATTTCCCAGCACTCCCTTAAGCTAAGGTAAGTTAGGGAAGCTTGTTGCTCTCAGCCCTCCATGACCTGGGGCCTTGACGTGGTTGGTCCCCCTCTATTACAATAGTATACTTAGATTTATAGGTCATTGAATAGGACACAAAGTTTGAAAACCTAAGTGAAAAGATGTATGACACGTGGACACAAATTTTTATATAAATATTAAAATTGGGAACTCATACAATAATTTGTTTAATTTTAATATATATTCCACATTTAGTTTCTATTAATTTTAGTTATTAGTTACAATTCAATTTAATATAAATTCGTTTGCATGCTAATTAAATGCATTTAACTAATTAATCTAATTTTTTATGTTATAGTAATTCCTTTCTACAATTGTGACCTTCTAATATACGCATTTAATATCTAAATATGTAGAACAAATGGTGTGTACATAAACACTAAAACACAACCAAAATATATTTTTAATAGTTGAAAAATAGAATAACTTAAGAAAATGAAAATATTGTTGAAATAACAACAAAATAAATAATGTAAAAAATTAAATTAATTCTTAAATGATTTTAAATAAAATAAACTTTGAAGTAAATATAATAAAATAATTCTTTAGTAAATATAATCAGTAGTAGCATAAGTATGTTTAGAAAAGTTATGTAAAAGATACTAAGTGTAAGGCTGAAAAAATTAGGGAAAGGTTTAAATCATCAATAGCAACCACAAAAATACTTAAGTTCAAGCCATAGAGACCCTAATCTAAAAATGAAGCACAAGATGAACATAAAAATCACATAATAAACCAATAATACCTCAATTCCTATGCCAAAGTTGATTCTCCTCAATTACTCTTCTTAGTTTTGTTTGTTTGCTCTCAAAATTGTACTATGTAATATTTGCAATAAGCTCAATGTAGATGATTGATAGCAAGATCTCAAGATAAATGATATGAGTGATATGATAGAAAAATATTGAAGATTGTGGTTCCTTAAGATGAATGATATGAGTGATAGCAAAATATTGAAGATTGTGGTTAACCTTGAAATGGAATTGATAGCTTACTTTTATAAAAATCTCAATTCAAATGAAGGGTGAGGATTGGGTGATGATGTATGATGATCAATGGATGAGATTGATTGAGAAGAAAATATTTAATGATAGGAAACATGGACCAAGATCCAATGAATTATGTGAGAGATAGGGCTTGGATAAGAATAAATAAATTAAACAATTGCCACAATTATTTAATTTAGGAGAAGGTTAATGAATAATTAAATAATTAAAAATAATTATTTAATTATAAAAGACAAGAGGAATATGAAATATTAAATAATTGGTAACAATTGCCACAATTATTTAATTTAGGAGAAGGTTAATGAATAATTAAATAATTAAAAACAATTATTCAATAATAGATGGAGGGAAATTGTAAATAATTAAATAATTAGAAACAAATATTTAATTATAGAGGAGAGAAAATGATAAATAATTAAATAAAAATATATATATTTAATTATAGAAAAAAAAGGGTGAAAAATAATTAAAGAATTAAAAATAATTATTCAATTATAGAAGAAAGGGGGGAAAATGAAAATGAATAATTAAATAAATAACAATTTACTTAATTATAGATGAGAAAAGAGATTAATTAATGATGTAATTAAATAAATTAAAGAAGAATAAAGATTAAATGAATTAGTTAAATAATATAAAACTATTTAATTAATAGAAAAAGGTGGTATCATGAAATAATTGAATAATAATTATTTAATCATGGAGAAAATTCTAATAGAAAAATAGATATCTCAAAAAAATTTACATAGATTTTCTAAAATAGATAATGCTAATATTTATTACAATTTATAAAAACAAACAAAAGAATTATTTTTTAAAAAGTAAAATAAAATAAAATAAATTTCTCAAATAAAAATTGTTAAGTAAACAAATAAAATAACTATTAAATAGATAAAATAATAGAAAATATTGATAAACATATTTAAGATATAAATATTAACTAGCAATCACACTTTGGTGTGCAATGGGTATGCGAGGTCTAGAAAATTAATTAAAAAAAATGTTCTATTTGTTTTTTTGAGGTCAATTGGTTGGACATCTAGCAAATAATGTTGTTTGTGCGAGAAATGTTGCAATGGAAAATTTATTGCTTCAAATAAACTATGCATCCACTCACATGGATCAAAACATGATCAAAACAAAACCTTTAAATCAAGAAGATAACCAGAATCCATTACCAATAGGATCATGTTCAACACTTGCTGCAAGAATTGCATTCCATGAGACAATATTGCCTTCGGGCATTTCAAAAAATACTTGTCTTGCATCCTCTATGCTATTAGTCTTGGCATACATAGTAACAAAAGCATTGTGTACATAAACATCTAAATCACCTCCAGTTTTGATGGCATGAGTGTGAACCTACTTCCCCTGTTCCAAAATGACCAAACTGGCACACACCTTGAGAATTCTAGCAAAGCTGAAAAAATCTGGCATCGGGACTACCTAAAGCATTTGAACAAAATTTTGTAGAGCTTCCTCGCCATACCCGTTTTGGGCATATCCTGCTATCATTGTATTCCATGAGACAACATCTTCTTTGGGGATTGTTTCATACACTTTAATAAAACTCTCTACGCATCCACATTTGGCATACATTGTGGTTGGAGAAGCTCCTGCACATATATCTAATTGGAATCCAACTTTGATTAACAATGCATGAACTTGATTTCCTGGATCCAAAGCTTCTAGGTTGGTGCATGCATTGAGGACACTGTTAATTGTGAATTGCTTTAGCTTGACATGTGCTAATTGCATTTGTTTAAGAAGTAGCAAAACTTCCTGAATGCATTGGTGTTGAGCATATGCAGAAATCATCGTAGTCTACGAGAATACATTCTTCTCAGACATTCTCTCAAACAAACAATGTGCATCCAAAATGCTTGATTATTTACTATAAAGGTCAATCAGAGTATTACCCACAAAACATTTGATTGAATTCCAGATTTTATAACAATAGCATGGAGTTGTTTTCCCTCTTCATGAGCTTCTATAGTAGAAAATGCCATTAGAACGTGCCACTAGAATAATGGAAAAAATGAATTCGGTTGATTTCATCCTTTCCTCCTGCATATGGCAAAAAAGTTTAAACGCTTGCTCACCATACCCACTGTGAGCATATCCAACAAGCAATGCATTCCATGAAACCCCACTCCGTTGAGGCATTGTGTTGAACATTTGTTGTGCATCATCTACTTGTCAGAATTAACGCATGTATCCACTAGAGAAAAGCTAATAAATACATCCAAACTGATAACAATGTGGAGTTGCTTTCCCCTCAAAGAAAACTTGAAAATGTAAATCCATTAGGTTTAAAATCGGCTTTTTATATTCGTACAAGGACTTTCAAAGCTTTATCATTATACTCATGATGAACATCGTTTGCAATAATGAGATTCCATGAGGTTGCATTTCGATCCGTCATTTGGTCAAACACTTGGCGTGCTTCAACCAATTTATTGTTTTTGGCATACAGTTGTAGCAGAGTGAACTCCCTAGCGAATTGTGAGTCTTGATTAAACGAGTGTGGATTAGCCTCTTTAATTGTTTTCAGCTTAACTAATCCTACTGAAAAAGCGAGAATAAGAAATGCAACTTGTTAGCTTGAGTATTTGTACATAAATTATAGTATTCTTAGAATAAGAAACCACATTTTCCCCTAATTGGTGTTAATTGGCAAGAGCAGCGCCAACATGATGATACGGCTGCCCAATAATTAAATGCATTGTGCCATAAAAATGAACACTTGCAAAGTAAATATATCTTTTGGCTTGGATGACACCAGAGTTTTTTTGTAATTCACCAACCCTTCTCCAACGTAGATAGGATTTAATCGAAGGAATATGAAATCTCTCAAATGTATTCTCGCAATCTTATCGACTACCCAAGTCAAAGTATATAGAACCAGAAGAGATGGTGATTTGGGAGAGGCATTTAACATCCCTTGATCCTAATTGTCGTTGCAACTAGAGGAGCTAACCAAAGCTAAAGTGCTTTTGGAATGCAAGATTTGTCACTAGTTCTACTTGAACTACTATTCCTTCAGAAGGTTGGACCCCAAACACCTATAGTGATCAGGAGGTATGGAGTCGAGCGACGTGGTTGAAAGCATAGAAAGTTCATTCCATAACTCATTACAGAGCTATAAATGGTAGTTTATTGTGCTCCGCACATTGAGTTTACCTAGGATATGAAACTGTTTAAAGGATGCAAGAAAAATGTAAGTGGGACGGATTCGATGGAAAGCGATAAACAAACACAAGAAGCAGCTCACCAAGCAACAAATAATGAACTCCACTCTCTAGCATAATCGAAATTTCAGTTGCCTCCAATCCGCAATAGAAAATAACGTCGCAGCTGGAATGAAAATATTTTTTGTGCATTAATTGTCTCACGCGCTTTGAAATAAGTGCCTCTCAAAATGTTGAATGAAATAACTGTGAAAAGGCAGAAAACCCGAAAACCCGACGGGAAAAGGCAGTCGTGAAAAATGGTGGATAAAAGCGGACGTGAAAACAAAAGAGAAAATGTGAACAGATCAACGACTATGGACGAAAGATCCGTATTCTATTTCCTCTCGAGTAACGTGCACCGTGGATGAACAAACTAAATTGACTATTCTCAAATAAAAGATGCCTTGACGTAATTATACTAACACTTCAAAAACTTTTTGTAAAAACCTGAAAAAGAAATTAGGTGAGTTTCAAAGACATGAAGCTCGATTGTAACAGACAAATATTACACGTCGTTTTACCTGGTTTTAGTCATCTTAAAAAGGTAATAATAAAAACTTCAAATTAAAAAGAAAGATCCATGGAAAGGACATGAAAAAAGCTCTTATTAACACTTTCTTCAAACTTGATTTTTTTTTACAAGCATTATTATTGAGATGAGACCTGTGATATTGCTGCGAATAACTTTCTAATGCGTAGTGAATAAGCTTGAGAAGCTAACAACAGCTTCATCTAACACTTCGATGTATCTCCTTCGCCATGCCCTGCTTGCACACAGAAGTGCAAATACTCCCCAAAATCCAATAGCAAACGTAGCCATACAACTAACATACCAATACCAAGGATCTTTTGTTCCCTCTTCATCTTCATTGTCTTCATTTTTTCCAACTGGAATGATGCCTGGTGATCCTGAGCATCTGATATCAAGTGGAAAACCACAAAGACATGGGTTACCATAGAAGTAGACCACACTAAATGTGGAGAATTGACCTTCCGTTGGAATTTTGCCGCACAGCCTGTTATTAGACACGATGAAAACAGCTAAGAAGTGAAGAACTTGCATCTCTACTGGAATCCTTCCTTGTAGTTTATTATAGGAAAGGTCTAATGACTCTATTTGCTCTAGCATTCCGAATGTATGGGGAATTTCACCGCTAAGGCTGTTCCTGGAGATATTGAGGATATGTAAAGCATTCAATCTACCAATTGTTGAAGGAATGATACCTGACAACTGATTTCCAGACAGATCAATGCATGTTACAAGTAACAAAATAGAATCCACATATACCAAATTGGTCTTTTTGTTGGTGACTGAGATCTCTTCTTTGTAATAGGCGGGCGTGCCATTTGTGTATTGTACTGTTGAGCTTCTGACTTGAACCATTCCTGCTGCTAATTTCTCAAGCTCAGATAGGATGAACCCAGTCAAATTGTTTTGTGACAAATCTAAAACATGAAGATGACTAAGATTGCTCAATTGAGGTGGAATACAACCTGTAAAACTGTTTTTCCTCAATACAAGTATCATCAACTGGGAGAGTTTTGATATCCAACTTGGTATCTCTCCAGACAACAAATTATTTCCAGCATCGAAGATCTCTAAATTAGAGCAGTTGGAAAGAATCTCTGGCAAATTCCCCTTTAGCTTGTTTTCATTCAGGTGCAGCGTCTGGAGTTGGTATAGCCTTCCCATAGCAGTCGGGATCTCTCCGTCCAAACCATTATTTGCTAGGTTCAATCTTGTCATAACTGAACAATTGGCTATGCTTGATGGTATCTTGCCAGATAATTTGTTATTTGACAGACCTAAAGCCACGATTTTAGGAAGTAGCATACCAATTTGGGTGGGGATAACACCGACGAAGTCATTATGGGAAAGGTCCAATAAAAAGAGGGACCGGGAAGGCAAGGGAAGAAGGCCACTCAACTTATTATTGCGCAGGTCCAGGGTTAACAATGTTCCGTCCAAAATAGGGGGAAGTGGACCTTCTAAATTATTGTATGATAAGTTAAGGTAGTTGCGAACATTGAGATCCCAAAGCCAGGATGGAATACTTCCAACAAGACTGTTGTCGGAGAGATCCAAAGCCAATAGTCTATATTGTGTTGAAAGAAACGTAGGGATGGAACCTCCAATATTACAGGAGGCTAAACCCAATACTTGAAAGTTAATTTCGGGTACCCAATCTGGATTAACATAAACAGTCAACTGGTTATATGAAAAATAGAGACGAGCAAGGCTGGAGGTATTTTGAAAACCTGAAGAGAAAAATCGCCATGTAGACTGTTAGAACTGAGATCAATCCATATTATCTTAGGGAGATGTCCTAATGAAGTAGGAACGGTGCCATTCAACTTGTTGGATTGGAGATAAAGTTTCCTGAGAGATGAAGAGCCATCCAGATGAGAAGGTATGTTGCCACTCAGCTGATTGAAGGACAGATCCAGAATAGTCAGCTTCGAAAGCTGGGAGAGTGGTGGAGGAATCCTTCCCGTCAGAAAGTTATTCCGGAGTATCAGTTCCTCAAGAAGAGGGAGACTGCCAAGAGAGGCGGGAATAGGCCCATTAATCTTGGTCTCTACCACTTTAACATGTGTGAGGGAGGATAAATTTCCAATGAAATCAGGTATACTTCCTGTTATATTCGACCCTGAGACAGTGAACACAGCGAGTTGTGGCCACCCGCTGCCTAAAATATCGCCTATGTCTCCACTTAGGAACTCATTATCAGACAATCCGAGGTTTTTCAATTGGGGCAAAGTGGAAAGAGCGAGCGGGAATGGGCCACTGACACTACAGTGTTGGAAACTAAGCGATACTAAACCAGTCATATTTCCCAGCCATGGCAGAAGTGGCGAAGAGAAGGTATTCCCGTGGAGGTCCAGTTCTGTAAGGGATGTGAGGTTTAGGAGAGCCGTGGGAATGGTGTTGGAAAACCTAATCCCAACTACGGAGGAGTAGTTGGGATTAGGTTTTCCAACACCCTCCCTTAATCAAAACTACGATATCATCTGCAAACACTTTTGGTAGAAACTCCTTCTATCATGGCCTCCATTACAGAGATTATAATTCCTCATTCAACTTGAACAATGATTTCACTTCTTCTTTTGACTTCAGCTACGGCTGGGGTGACTTTCTCTTCACCACAAACTTGGTGACTTTTCTCTAAGCATGTCTTCAAACAGCAAACCCATGATCACTCAACAATTATTCTTTCAGCTCTACCTTCTCTTCTCTAAATTGCTCTCAGCTATGAACAAAAAACTCTCCCAGATTCTTCTGGGTCTCCAGGCTCTAACCATTGGCTCTTCTCATAATATTTTGCACCTTCCTTTGTTCGGCTACGCCCCATTGGAACAAATTTTTATGACCCACTTGCATTAGCAACTTCTGGGCGGCTTCAGACTATGGCTGCAACTTTTTTCTTAAACAATGTGACTTGATCTTCCAAGCAACGAACGTTTTCAACTAACTTTCTGCATCTTCAAAGCAACGTACTCCTATGACGTTCCTCCTTGGCAATTCCAAAAACAACACCACCATTCTCATTTCTAACAACTGCCTCTTCTTTCAAATGCTACGACAGTTCCGAACTCTTCTTTTCTTCTTTTGGATGCCAGACTCTTCGACAGCAACAAGATACTTTAAGACTGCGAATAATACTTGTCTGGAGGCGGCTAGCTCTTTCTTTAATTCCAAAAACAACACCACCATTCTCATTTCTAACAACTGCCTCTTCTTTCAAATGCTACGACAGTTCCGAACTCTTCTTTTCTTCTTTTGGATGCCAGACTCTTCGACAGCAACAAGATACTTTAAGACTGCGAATAATACTTGTCTGGAGGCGGCTAGCTCTTTCTTCTTGACTGACATCTTACTGAGATTTTCTCCATTGCTTGACACGGGCACTTACAAACCTTTAGACTCAACTATTGTGGTTGCCTGCTAAACTGATAGAAACTAACCCTACGGTTCTGATACTACTGTTGAAAATTGAAAGGAGAAGGATATAACAAATAAACACAAACCCAAATATTTTTATAAATTGAAAAACAATTTTATAGAGATTTCATCTACTTTTCATCTCCTTCTAGACTGAGCTTGAGCTCTTCAACCAAACACCATTACATTGACAAATCCCTCACATATAAAGTGGTTTCAGATTACCACAAACTAACTATTACCATCTGTAGCTGTTCGAAAGAGGCCAGTATCAAAAAAAGATCTGTAGAGATAAAAGGATATGAGATAGCTATTGGTTGAGGAATGGAAGCCGTGAAGGTCAGAAGAAGCAGAAGCTCCAGGAATAGTCATAATGGTAGTATACTTGTAAATAAATGGGGCCTGACATATTGCAGTTACTCATATCAAGGGTCTGCAAATTATCAAGAGGAGATATAAATTTCCCCAGCTCTTTACTACTACTTGTCACCTTCACATGCCTGACTGACAAATACTGTAACCTCCGAAGATTCCATGCCCATTCTAAACTGGACCAACATTTGAACACCGCCTTCTGGGCCATGGCAATGCTCAGATAGTTGAGGTTGGAGAGATTCCCCAGCTGCAATGGAACCTCACCTTCAAAATCATTGTAGCTCATGTTCAGATGCCTCAGTTCTTGAAGTTCAGATATGCCTGCATCCAAAACACCAAACATCACCAATAACATCACGGTATTAGGATTCAGCAATCTCAATCAGTTGGCACTACAGTTATTTATGTGCATGTTTCTGGAGTAAACTGTACAAATATACTGAAGTTCATACTTTCACACCATGATTTCTTATTAAGATGATAAAAAATAAGAGTGGCAGAAACTAACCCAGTCTTGTTTACACCTACAAACTTGGATACATTATTATGGACTGTTCTGAACTGGTCATTTTAGACATAAATTGCTGTAATATTTTTCAGATTACCTTCAGGTATAACACCAGTGAAGCCATTGGAACTTAAATCCAGATACTCCAATTGCTTTAACTCGAACAAAGGAGTGAGAGTGTGAGTTGCTGAGGAGTTTTGCATCGCCAATTTTGAAAGGCGCAGGTGGGTAATATGGGATGTGCGATTGCTGCATTCAACACCATCCCATTCATTCAACCCCTTCCATGAAACAGATAATCCGCCTACCGCCGTCCTGAATCTTAGCAGAACAAGCCTTTCCTCCGGTAGGCATTGAATGTTATTGCAGTTGCAACATATGATAGCAGTGCTCCAGCTCA
Organism: Sequoiadendron giganteum; assembly: GCA_007115665.2. Lineage (NCBI taxonomy): Eukaryota > Viridiplantae > Streptophyta > Pinopsida > Cupressales > Cupressaceae > Sequoiadendron > Sequoiadendron giganteum. The sequence goes on along the minus strand of CM021108.1, from coordinate 209,283,861 downwards.
TCAAAATCATTACCCATGTGTATTTCTCCATCCTAGCAATTGCAATTTACTTGCTCAGTGCAACCAACATTCAATGAATGGAATGAGAAAATAAAACAATTGCAAGATTAAAACCAAACAGCACCCTGCAATCAAAGGACTGAAAACGGGTTGTGCATCGAACAATGAGAGATGTGAGTTTATGTAGCATTTAAGCGTAGAATTGTCTATGCCACGTCTAACGAGTCATGGCGTCTTTGACTGGGATTAGCAGGTTTCGGAAATAGAAATTAAGGGGAAGGTATTTTAGAAAATGCCATCTAGTGAGTTGGAATATTTTGTCATTACATGAACAAAAAATATCAGGTACATAGTTATTTCTGGTAATTGGAACAACAGGAATGTATCTTAGAAAATTCTAATCAATGGTAACAATGTATAAGATTTTACATTATTGAAACTAAAAATCTTTCATTGTGGTACGTAAATATCTTTTATTATTGGTGGTGGTAATTGAAACAACATGAATGTATCTTACAAAATTCAAAGCAACCGGTTGAATAATAACAATGTATAAGATTTTACATCATTGAAACTAAAAATCTTCAATGATGGGACATAAATATCTTTTATTATTGGTGGTGGTAATTGAAACAACGAGAATGTATCTTAGAAAATTCAAAGCAACAGGTTGAGTAGTAACAATGTACAAGATTTTACATCATTGAAACTAAAAATCTTCCATGGTGGCACATAAATATCTTTCATTATTGGTGGTGGTTAGAGGCTGGTAGGGTTTAGAAATTCAAGTAAGAGGAAATTACCTTAGAATGTTTGAAATAATATTATCACATCAAACTAAAAATATTTGTTAGTTGTATACAATAATCTCTTAATCAAACATATTTGATAGAGATTAATAGATTTTGGAGATTCAAATAAGAAGAATCTATCTTAGAAAATTGGAAACAATAAAATTAAAAATCCCACCACATATGACAAGATGAAAGATATAATTGATGATGGAAAGTACATAGAACAAACAACCTTGCCTTATATATTGTACAAATGTGAAGGAAACCTAAGTCAACAAAAATTCCACTTTATAATAAGCATTCACTAAATTCAGATTTATTTTTATCATTATAAAATCAATAGTTTTATATAAATAATAGTTTTGAATTTGTCATAGCAATTTTAAAATCAACATTATTATAAATAGAAAATTTTATAAATAATTGCTTCAAAGTTTTCTAAATTTTTCTTATTGAATTAAATATTTTTTTAAATAAAAGGAAAATGCTTAAATATTATTAATATTATAAAAGTTTGGAAACTACATGTAAACAGTATAAAAGATAACAAAAAAGTTTACAAAATATAGAAGGTTTGATCAAGCCAAAACAAAAACACAATTCCCCCTGTACAAGATGGTTGACTTGAGGAGGCCAAAACAAAATGAAAGTCTCAAACCAAAAAGTGTGAGAAAACTAGAGAGAAAAAAAACTTTATGCAAGGGGTTGGATGTACTACTCATACCCTTGCAAGGTAGCATCGAAATCCACAATCCATTGAAGATTTAACATAGGCTCCAAATTGTTTACCTTCTTTAGAAAACATCTACCCATATGCACTAGAGCTCTATTTTGTGCTACTAACACCATGTGAAAGCTTTCCAGGCATGGAACTCATTCCACTATTGCACCCTCCTCATGCATTCTATATTTCTTTAGTCAAAATGAAAGATTTCTGAAAACTAAAAATACGCTTTTGAATATGCTTTTGTAGAGCTTGCAGTTGAGAATCCAAATATATAAATGTTTAGATATTTTGATTAGTTTTAATATGTTTTTCTAATATTTTAATAAAAAAATTATAATAAAAAATAAAGTTGATTAGAAATAAAAAATACTAAACATATTAAAACACTTTGAAAAATATATGGTTCACTAAAATAGATAATCCTCTCCCGTGTTTTTGAAAATAATAAAAAAATAGATAAAATTGGACATCAACTCAACATCAAATTTTCCTAAAATTTTTAGTAGTTCAAAATTTTCTTCTAAATTTTTTTAGAAATTATCCAAACAAGTTTTTATTTTTTTGTGAAAAATTATAAGTATAAACTTCATCAAGAGTTCTACATGTCATTAGTTTACATTATTTTGAAATTCAAAACATAAAGACCACTTTTGTATTTTACCCAAATATATTTGATAGGAAGGAAAAAAAAAGAGAAATGTAAATATTTTAAAAAATGAAATGTATTCATCTATCAGAATTTCACAACAAAACTTCCAATTTTGAACTACAATCCCAAGATGAGTAGATAAGCATACACAAAATTAACTAAGCCTATTAATATATTTTTTTTTCCATAAATAAATCTTCTATTGATATCAAAGATTATTACATTGTTGTTTTTATTGGTATATGTAGTATGATCCAATTTCCTTCCTAGTTACAAAAACCTATATAGCAACATGACACCAATAACAAAAACAATTCAACAACCTATTAGAAAATACACAAAATACCAACACTTACATCACCCAACATAAATAGAGGAGCCCCCACACCAAAAAAAAACACTATCCAAAATACACAGACACAGACAAACCAACATACCATACATATATACTAGGTAATCAAACACCATTATAAATCCTCCACCCCTTCATTACGTAGATATTGTCTGAAATACCCCCTTCATTGTCTTATCATTGTTAAATGAGACACTAATTTGATGTATGATACCCTCTTACTAGATTTTATATGGAGATTATTTTCTCACATACCTTATCTATTATCATACAATGTGTTTGTACCTTGTCCCTCTTTTTGAATCAAATCCATATCTCCTTCTATTATGTAAAAAATACCTTCATTAGTAGGCTCTCTAAGGACTAGAAAAACATATTTGCAATCCTTGAATAATAGTTGATATTATTTTTCCACAATCCATCAATAAGAATAGCTTATACTTCTGGATAAAATTATGTATTATTATTTCTCAACGTTTCAAATCACATTTAATGATTCATCATCAAGAAGAGGGGAATCTAAAATGTCAAGAAAAAAATATATGGTTCTATCCAAAAGTATATGCCATCTTGAAAAAATAAATTAACCAATTCCTCTATGTGACATTATATAAATGAAAATTAAAGGGATGAATTTAAACTTCTATTTTTATTTCTTTCAATTTCTTATATCATAAACCCAACCTATCATCTTCCACTATATTACCTCCAATAATTTAAAAATAATATTAATAAAATTACCTTCACTATGTTGAATACTTAGAAATATAATTTTCTAGTTTTTTGAATATTAAGTACAGTATTGTGAATTAATGTGAAATATCTCTAATATTTAGCAATTATTTTTCAAATATTAAATAATCTATTATGAATAAATGTGTTATAATATTGCTTATCTAGGGATATCCTCAAAGGTATGCTTCTAAGACTACATAGAAGTTGGGGATAACTTTAAAGCATAAAAAAATAGCCAAAAAACCAAGGTGATTTTGACTACTAAGAAATTTTGTAGGGTTATCTATGTTTCTTACTTTTGTCAATCATAATGTAGCTAAGAATGGTGAGTTTGTTGACAAATGAGGGATGAGTTAAGATATATATTGGTGGAAGAAAGAACCAAAGCACTCTTAGATAATGAATGAATCATTAAAGATATGTATTCTTACACAAACATTTTTTGGAACAATAATATTAATTTGGAGATTCTTATGACAAATTCAAAATTACCAACAATAAGTTTACTAATGAATTTTTTTTAAAAAGAATAATATTAAAATATAAAAAACCTACAAAGAATACTATAAAAACACTTAAACATTGACTAGCGTAATTAAAAATATTTTATTATTAAATTTAAAATTTTAATTCATTAAAAAATGTTATATTTAAAACATTAATGTTCCATTAAAATAAGATTAATTACAAAATTAACATTGAAATCCTAAAATATGCCATATAGTAAGATGAGAAAAGTAACGTAAAAATCTTATCCAAACTAAACTATCAAGCTTGTGAAATGTTATATTCTTACCCAAACATATCGTATCTTCACATTAATAATTCAAATAAGATTCGAAAAGAATTGACTGAAGCTGAGCAAACTTCCTCGCAAAATATTATACGGTCTCCATCTGATTGAATCTGTCCCTAAAAGTTGCTCGGCTATTGGAAATCCGCTTGACAGTAATGAAAGCTTATCCCAAAGTGATGGAATAGCTTTTGGATTTAGGGTACCGTCACTGTCGCACATGTAAGTAAGTAAGTCTGTTCTGTGCACCATCCATTATCAATAATAGAACATAATTGTGTGTCATTAAAAAAATAATAAGTTGATGATATAATTTTTTGTATTTTATTATATATGTTGATTTTATTAAATTTATTGTCTGAATTTTTTTAAGATATAGGGGATATGTCTCAATCTCCACCCTCCATTGAATAACCATCATCTCCGAAAAAAAATATTCACTTTGATCCATTAAAAAAGTTTATTTTATCAAATAAAAAATTGCAACAACATCAATGGCTGCTCACAATGTGTAACTGATCATAATAGACAACTAAACATGCATTTGCATTTATAAAAAAAAAGTCAACTTGCACATAAAAGGGCTCATTTACAATTAATATAAAACTTTTATTGTTACAAACACCCCCACTTGCAAATGTTTATCCCTCATTACATATTATTTTAACAACTACACATGCACACTTAATGGTGTTTTACATGACATAATCACAATCTCCTATTAATTCTATGGGATTTGAAATGCACAGTCTTCCACACACTACCTCGCAGATACATGCATTTACTTCATTTTCCATAGGTACCTGCACAATTAAATACTCGTGTAAGGCTCCCCAAATAAACATCAAATCCAAATATAATGCAGAATTCAGTCATATCATCTTTAAAAACCTATGTAATTGGCAACTACAAATTCAAATGTTCAAACAAATTCAAATTTGAAACACAACAACCAAATTGATTGCATTCAATTGTAAAATTCAAATTCCTAAATAATTATTGTCTAGCCAGTGTCATTCACAATTGTTATTTGTGAAGAATTATTCTCTGTAGAATTCAAAGCATCATCAGGCATCTTCTGCACATTCCTCCACTATCCCAAGTTTCAGGTTGGTACTTTATACATTCTACTTATAGTTATTTTAATGAACTGTGCATTTAACATTTATATTTATGCAATGTCTTTTTACTTTGCTTTGAATTGTGCATTTAACATTTATATTTATGCAGTGGTTTTTTACTTTGCTTTATAGATAAATGGAAGGTTTTTTTTGGTGGCGGGTTTTTCCTTACAAACCCCATTTAGAAATCCAATAATCTGTGTGTTCATTTTCTATTTTTGGTCATTTCTTAGGGTTTATATTTGTCATTTATTTGTGCATATATGTGTATTTATATTAGTCTATTTTTTGTCATTTCTCAGGATTTATTTATATGTATATGCGTGTGTATATATATATGTGTGTGTGTGTGTTTGTGTGTGCCTATGTATATGCATTTAATATATGTGTATATATGTGTATTATGTATTTAAAAATAGATACATTGATATATATACATATATGTACATACATATAAATACATACATATAAATACATATATACATGTATATATATACAATAATACATACGAAAACACACATGTATATATATGTATATAACTTTGTTTTCATTTTACCTCTATTTAAATACATATCATTTGGCTATCCAATACAATAGACTACCATTTTTTCATTGTAAAATGTGTTACTATTTTTCTACTTTCCATTGCACATAAAGAAGGCCAACATACATATATTTGTTATTTTATATTCTATGTCTCTTGTTCATTCAACAAATCGATATATATGTGTGTATCCTTTGCCTATCCTTTCAAAATGCAAAAAAAGGTACTGGTTAATCATTTTCTTCTGCATCTTATTAAATTTGTAAATGAATGTGTACAATGTTATATATAACATTGTACACATTCATTTACAAATTATGTGTCTCTTGTCTCTTGTTCATTCAACAAATCGATATATATGTGTGTATCATTTTCCTATCCTTTCAAAATGCAAACAATGGTACTGGTTAATCATTTTCTTGTGGATCTTTCAAGACCCATGAAGGGTTTATTCAATGATTGAAAAAATATTACCACTTGTTTATGAAATAAATCATTCATTTTCAATGTATTTTCACCATGTGCAGTTTGATTTTGTTGGGTCATGGTGATGGTCTTTTTCCCACGGTTGTTTTTGGGGTTAAATGATTATTTCATCTCCTCGTTTCATGGCTTGGTAAAATTGATTGTTTCATGATTTTGTCTCCATAAATGATGATGAAATTTATGGGTTTGACCAAATGTCTGCAAAATAAGATTTTTTTGGTCTGCATCGACCTTTTTATAAAAAACCCATGTGACTATGGGCATAAATCAGAAAGCCCATTAAAAATACGTCATATATGTGAAAACGATTACTTGGTTTTTTCCAAATTCGTGTACTTAAGGAATTAATCTCATGAAACCATTACTTGGAATATTTGACATCTATCCGAAAATGCAATTCTATATTCCTGTGAGTGAGAAATTATTATTATGAAACCTTTAGTTACTTTTTTGTGCACATTTCTGAAAACCCAAGTCTATAATCGATCTACCTCTATTAAAATTAATATCCTATTGTTGTTGAAAACATCACAACTTCTTTCATTTACTGTACATATGTGTCTTATATGATGATGAATACATATGTGCCTATACATATAATTACACAGATATATGTATACATTTATAAATTTATGTACATATATATTGATATATATACATACATACATATATCTATATATATATATAGATATATATATATATATATACAGATATATGTATACATGAAACTGTGTAATTATATGTATACATAGATCATAGATGTATACATAGATATATATATAGAAATACATATGCATACATCTATATGTGTGTATATATATGTAAACCCCAATAAAATGATGGAAAACAATGGGATACCCAATTAAAAAACATTAGTCATATGCAGTAATCGGATCTAAAATGAAGTTTAATTGGGGTGTAATGGTTTTGGTGTCTGCTACTAAAGTTTAGTGATTAATGTGTAGGTGTGATTTGTAATGGGTGCCAAAATAATTTTAAAAGGTGCTAACATGAATTAGACCCATTGACTTTTGAGAAGATTTGAATGATAAAATAGTTATAATTACATGTTAATAGTGACATAATTAGCATCATATTTTGTTTTACAATGTATATTAGTGATTTTCTATGTAATTATATCTGTGTAATTATATGTATACATACTTATACATACAAATATATATGTATATGTGTGTATACATATAATTACACAGATAAATGTATACTTATATAAAAAAAATTACATACACATGTTTGTTGTTGTCTGTTGTCCACGGTGTGAGGTAATGACAAATATCATTATCCTTTCAGAATGCAAACAATGGTACTCATGGGTTTGTTGGTTGTATCAATAATGATTTCAACTTCTTTTTACCGCTTTCAACATTATTTTTCTGACATTTTATGGCTTGCAATGTACAAGATCACTGATAATCATGGCACGAGGGCATAAGAGGAAAAGATCGAGTGGGAGGCACTTAATTAGAGTACCTCATGGAGTGAGGTTCAATGCTCCATATATTGTTGATGAAGAGCCAGCTGCGAAGATGAACGAGGATGCTATTTCTGAAAATGCAAAATAGATAAATGAGAATGATGATTTTGAACCTGTTGTTCATAATACTGAGGTAGAAATGGAACCACCACCTATTGACCATGTGACAGCCCCAAATCTATGCACAATAAGTTAGACAATACATCACATGGAAAAAACCATTACAGATGTTGAGGACAATCGAATGTCAATAAGAGGTTTAACGATCAAATAGGGAATCATGCCTAGCAGTTTGAGGGTGTGGCTCAATGGTGTGACATCCACAAAAAGTAAGGGGCCATGAAAAATCCTATCTGATGAAGAAGCTAAAATTGTGTAGTGGTGTAAAGACATAGCTAATATTGGCCATTGCCTTCGAGTCTCACAACTCAAGTCAACGGTGGCCCAAATGGTTGGAGCGAGGCCTAACCCATTCACAAATGGGATACCAGGGAGGTCATGGTGGGTTGGATTTCGTCAAAGGAATCTCGATCTAACAATTTGAACACCAGAAGAAGTGGACACAAATTAATCTATAATGCTACACCCTGAAATAGTTTTTTCTTTCTATGACAACTTGGAAGAGTTGTACAAAAAACATAATTATGGGCTCAACAAAATATGGAACTGTGATGAAATAGGGGTACAGGCTAGCATAAATTGTGTAATGAGAGTTATTGGAAAAATAGGGACGAAATGTGTTCCACAATTAATTTCTAAAAGAAGAGAATGGATCATTGTTCTAGCTTGTGTTAGTGCAGTAGGTCAAGCTATACCTGGTTACTATTTGTTCAAGTCCAAAAGGAACATTAAAAATTATATTATTAACTGTGAGCCAAGGGAATGCATGGCAATCCAAGAGCATGCTCAGATGACCAAAGAATTATTTGTGCAATGATTGAAACACTTTACAAGAAATGTCCTAGGAGGGGTGTCGCCAACAAATAGACAATTGCTCATCTTTAACGGTCATGACATCCATGTTGAATTCAAAACAATTGAATAACCAAAGACTATGGGAATAGATTTGCTCACACTTCTAGCACATTGCAGCCACAAATTGCATCCTTTTGATGTCAGTGTATTCTCACCATTCAAAAACTACTTCAAACAGCATAAGAGTATATGCCTCTCTACAAATCCTCAACTTGACATTAGAAGGGAAGAGTTGGCAACACTTCCCAGCAAAGCTTTTGCACAAGCTTTAAGTCATAATATTTAAAGTGGTTTTAGAAGAACAATAATTTGGCCATTAGATCGATATGCACTTGAATTCAATATGGGGCCAAGCGAAGCTTTCGTGGTTGAAGATGAATGAACCAAATTGGGTGATTCCACAAGGTTGGTTTATAATTTTTGGGAAATTCTATTTTTTGTTGAAATCACATATTTTTAGAAAATATAATGATTTAAGCCTTTAAAAGTTTCATTTGAAGGATTTCAATTGAAGAGGGATTGATCAAACCACCTTAGATCAAACCCCGTTGGATAGAACCCTACTACTTTTAAACCATACCTATAATGGAGTCTCCTTTGCACCTATCAAAATGTTGATAAAAAACAACTTTTGATTTACCTTTTGGGGGATCAAATAAACTCATTTAAATTTATTTTTTTGTAAGTATGTAATCTTTATTATAAGCTTCCCAAAAAATATAATTTTAAATAAATTTAATTTTATTATTATATTTATTTTTTATTTTTTGTGAAAGTAGTTTTTTCACCAAAAAATCAAGCTCTCTATTCTGCACATGTGGAAAAATAGAAGATTATCAAAAAAAATTTGAAAAATATGAGTGCAAGGTATGTGCAGGATCATGATGGGCCAAACATTGGTGATATCTAAGTGATATGATGAGCCATGTGGCTAACGACTTTTTTTTTACCCAAAATTGATGAAACGAAAAGGGTTTTTAAAGAAGATTCTCAGGTTTCCACCAATATAAATTATTCTTTACTTTGAATTTAATAAATAATTATTATTCATTTTCTATTTGAATTACGACTAAAGTCTCGATTGATAGGCTGATTGGAAAACATCTATAACTTTCAAACAATATCACATTTTTCAATCTGAAACATGTGTCACATTCTATGCTTTGCATACTAAAGGATTAAAAAAAATAAAAATTCATGAATTTTTGACCAAGTTAAGGTGGTTAGACATACGGGTTTTTATATTTTTAAAAATTTGTAATAAAAAAATCATAATTAATTATTTACTTTGAAAAAAATTACAAAAAAAAATGCATCACATCGAGACATGAGTCCCCTGCTTATATCTAAAATCTTATAAAAAATATTATCATTTTATTGTGGTTTGGGTGGTCAGACAAACACCTACTTATTTTTTCCCTAAAATTTAAGTACTACTGCATTGAAATTTCAAATTTTCACCAAATAGATTTTTATTTTTTTAAATAAACCTAGTAGTATAGAAACTAAATTCAATTTTGTAAAAATTATATTCTTACATATTTTTTAAATCATATAGATAACTTATTCAAATTTTTACATCAAGTTGTCTAACTCTGAATTTCTAAATTTTATTGGCACTTAAGGGCCTATTTTTTCCATGATGATCCTACACATACACATACCAGATATTGAAGTCCTTGATCCAACAAAAAAAAAAAATTGATACATTTAAAAAAGGTTATGTGTTATATGGTGTGCCTATGTCTAAATTGTAATTGGTTTGACTTTGAAATTTTATTGAGGAAAAAATATTCAATAAAACACTATGAAACCAATTGGAAGCACTAGATATCATAGTTACAAATCTAAATTTGAAAAAAATAGAATTTAATTCTTCATGAAAAAAAATTTATGTATTATATGGTGAGCATCACTCCATAAAAATGGTGTTTACTGGAAAAAAAAAAAGTTTTTGAAGGAGATGGAAAAAGAAGTGCAATTTGATTAAAAAAAATTTGAAAAAAATATATTTAGAATCTACAAAAAAATGTCACAAATCACTAGTTTGCATCATCTTCAAATTCTTCACGTTTTAGCCACTATAGGTGCCTGTAAGTGAATATTTAGTTAAAAAAAATTCGTCCAGTGTCCAGTTTGGCCAATCATGGTAAACCAGTATTGTGGGATCACCCTATTAGGAGCACAAACAAAGGGTGAGATAGTTGAGGATGAGGCATAGTTCATGGTAGTGAAGACTTGTTTAAGGATAGCAGGTTGGAATGAGGAACAGATTGGATAGTTTATGGAAACCTTTACTATAATTAATCCTCCATTTCCAGCAAACAAAGAAGGATATTGCACAGAAAACATTGAGGCAACAAAAATTGAAGAAGAACCTGTAGTTCAAACATGTAATTAGGCATCAAAAAATGAAGAGAGTTTCAATCTGCCATCTGAATTTCAAGATGCAACTTTAAACCTAGGGGTGCATCTGAATTTCACTCAAGGGGATGAGGGGTTGTCCATGCTATCACCACCACATGTAGATCCTGAAGAGGTCATCCATTACTTCACGAATGGGATTTAAATGATGAAGCAAATGGAGTCGAAGGTAATGCCTCTAGTAATGAAGAAGATGACTATGTGTCATGCACACAAGTCGATGAACAACAACTAGAAGGAAGGAGAAGCATTTTTTTGCAACTCCAAACACAAAGGGTGCACGAATCATCGAATAGAGGTTGCAATGGGGTGTTGCGCCTAAGTAGGAAATCTCAAATTTTGACATCAGATGAATTTTTCAATCTGCTGAATGAACAAGAGGCACAAAAATAAAGAAACCAAGAATTGCAGCAAAGGAAAAGGGACCAAATGGCTAAAAAGAAGGAAAAAAGAGAAGCAAACCTTGCACAAAGGGAGGCAAAGAGATTGGAGCGTGCTACAAAAAAATAGAAAATTACAGAGGAGAAGCTTAGGCAGTGACAACAAAAGGAGTTTGAAAGGGAGCAAGCAAAGATTGCTCGACAATTAAAGGAAACCCAAAAGAAGGTGAAAAAAGTAGAAAGAAACAAATGTAAGAGTACTCCTACAACTCCTCTTCCAACTCAACATCCAATTTTAAGGGACATGATTAAAATTTTGTCTCCAACCTTTGTTGCTCTTAGAAATCTACAAAATGGGTCTTCTGAAGGCTACTCTCAACAGTTATAGCTTAGTCCAGAGGCAAATCAAACATTTATTTCCTGTATAACAAGTGTCATGCAGAACAATCAGTAGTCTTTAACATCTTCTCCAATTGATGTGGATTCAGTTGACACCCAAGGACCCACCACTTTTTAATCAGATATGTAGATGTCTGATTAGGATTTTTTGTTGTAAACTTTTTGACTTCGATGTGTGCTAGTTTTTTTCTTCGTAAAACTGAATGCTAGTCTATTGTATTGGACAACGAAAAAGATACTAGTGTGTATTTTTTAAAAATTGAATGCTAGTCTTTTGTGATGTTTTTGACTTTGATGTGTGCTAGTGTGTTTTTTGTAAAACTGAAGAATCCTTGTCTTCTTTAGAAATTTGTCTTAATCATGTTTATGTTGTAATAGATTTGATTTCATCCTAGACATGTTTTGGGAGATGTCCAAATTAATTATTTATATTTTAAGTGATTCGAATTTGGTTTTATTTTGGTTGTATTCATCTATCATTTTGTTGGATATGTGTTTTTTGTATTCATCTAACTAACATTGTTTAAAATTTAAATGTAAATTAAAAAATATATGTAATTGAAATTCAGAAAACTATGTACACACACACATATATAAATATATATACACCGAACTATGTATATGCATACATATACATATATGTATACATACATATATATGTATATGTATATGTATGCATATACATAGTTCTCTATATATATATATATATATATATATATATATATATATATATATGTATATGTATACACAACTAAATATATGCATACATATATATAACTATACTTCTATATGCAACATATCCAAAAATTATAAGTTTAAGTGTAAGTGTATAATGAATAAGAAAAATAAATATTATAAATGAACACAATGTCTACCAGGTGTTAGCAAAAGTAACGTCTTAAAAGACTTTACCTAAATTGTCATCTTAAAATTTGGCATGCTCTTTACAACCTCCTTAGTTGTGTATACATACATATAGTATGTCTGTATGTATGTATATATATACATACTTATATATATGTATGTATACAATGTATACACAACTAAGTATATGCATATACTTAGTTGTGTATACATGCATACATACATATATAAGTATGTATGTATGTATGTATATAATATATATATGCATACATAAATACATACATACATACTTATATGTATGTATGTATGTATGTATACACAACTAAGTATATGCATACATATATATATATATATATATATATATATATACATCTATATGCAACATATCCATAAATTAATTTATTGGAAATTAAATTTCTCAACACCTACACTTGGAAATCAATCTAATTGTAAATTGTAAGTGTAAGTTTACAATAAATAAGAAAAGTGAACATTATAAATGAACACAATGTCTATAGGGTCATAGCCAAAGTAAAATCTTTCAAGACTTTACCTGAATTGTCATCTTGCAATTTGACATGCTATTTACAACCTCCTAGTCATTTGACATGCCTGCCACAACAAAAAAATATAATACAACAAACAAAAATGAAAAATAGTTATTGAAATAAATTAAAAGACATAAGTTAGTTAGTGAACAATAAAGAACAATAATTGAAACTTAGAGCCAGATGAACAAAGAATCCTTAATTATTTGGTGTGTTGATAAACATATTTACCAAATTTCCCATCATGAACATTGTTGCACCACCTCTCCTTGTTCTCCCATTCCTACAAGAAAATATTTACAACCACAGGTAGTAACAACTGTGGCTAGTAACATACAAACATCCTATGACCTTTGTAATAGTGCATGTACAACAACACATAATTAATCAATTTCAACATATTAAAATTTCTATATGGAAAACATAAATATATGTAAAAAAATATAAATGTTAATAGAATTATATACCAATATTTATTCAAGTTATATTCATTGTTTATCCTCACCCTTGGATATATGAGGAATGTGCAAAGGATGCCAATCAATGCTCTATAGTATGGAGAGGATATTATTAGAGGAGAATAATTATGAATGTCATTGGTTGTTGTCCCTCTTATTTATTAATTTGAATGCATTCAATTTGGTTGTTGTGTTTCAAATTTGAATTTGTTAGAGCATTTGAATTTGTAGATGCTAGTTACGTAGGTTTTTAGAGATGATATGGCTGAATTCTGTATTATATTTAGATTTGATGTTTATTTGGGAAGCCATATATATCAGTGATTTTTTGAATGTTTGTATGCATGCATACAATGATAGAAAAATGAGCATACGTGCATGTATTCAAATAAACATATACATATATATACATTGTAGAAAATCACTGATGTTCATTACAAAACATAAAATGGCATAATTGTGTCACTATTATCATGCAATTAAAAGTGTTTTATCATTCAAATCCACTCAAAATTCAATGGGTCTAATTCATGTTAGCACCTTATAAAATTAATTTGGCGCACATTAAAAATCACTCCTACACATTAATTGCCAAACATTAGCTCTAGACACCAAACACATTACACCTCAATTAAACTTCATTAGGGGTCTGATTAATGCATATGACTAATAATATTTTTTAGGGTATCTCATTATTTTCCCTCATTTTACCACATGCTCTCTCTAGAAGGTTATCACGACGATGGAATGTATATATATAGTTACATACATATATACATATATATATATATGTATGTGTGTATACATACATATATACATACATACATATATACATATCTATATGTGTGTATGTTAGAGTAAAGGTCCTAATTTAATTATGTTGATTAAGTTACCTTTATTCCCTTCTTAAGATTTCACGTTAGTTTGCATAAAGTGACATTTAATAATTATATTAATTATTAAATGTTATCCTATTAGGGCTTCTATTAGGGTTTTTCCTATTAGGGTTTTATTAGGGTTTGCATGATCTCCTTTTTATACCCTAATAGAAGCCCTAATAGGATAACATTTAATAATTAATATAATTATTAAATGTCACTTTATACAAACTAACGTGAAATCTTAAGAAGGGAATAAAGGTAACTTAATCAACATAATTAAGTTAAGACCTTTACTCTAACACCCACCCCTAAGATGAGCAATAGTGCAGGTACAAACAAATGCAGAAAAACAAAGGTAACTGCAATGCAAGAAGGCAACATGGGTCCTAGCAACTAGGCCAGATCAGGTACCCAAATACAACCAAATCTTTGTAAAGATGAGAAATAGAGAAAACCTCATGGGAAAAAGCTCTACTCCAAAAAGAGATGCAGAAGGCCAAAAAGAAGAACATCACTGAAGCAGAAGAAGCTATAAACAACTGTCGAAAGATGACTACTATGGTGCTGAAGAACCTCCGCTGAAGATAGGATGATCAGGAACAAGAAGACAACAATATGCATAAGTGCCCATACGACACTACTCAAATCAGATGGCAAACAAAGGCAAACACCTGGAACGAAGATACAGATGGTACAAGAACCAATAGTCTGAAACACTGATCAACTGAGAATGGAAGATTCCTTCTAAGGCGAAACCAAGGAAGAATTAGCATGAACAATATAATAACCGCCCCATAATGCTGAACTGGGAGAGCCTGACAGATCCACTGAAATGATGTGAAACACCCTATAGTGCATGAAGAAGAAGATACATCTGAAAGTGCACAAGATAGCATCTGCAACTAAAAAAGTGGTGTGCAAAACAAAGCACACATGCATGAGGCTGGAATCATATGGATCCATGGTCATCGTGGAGGGACACTCACCAGACAAAGGTGTGATGGCAAACAAAGGCAAACTACACAACCCCCCATGGTATGGATTCAATGTCGTCATGGAGGGATACTCACCGGACAAAGATGTAATGGAAAAACAAAGGTAAACTACACAACCCCTCATGGTACTTTATAATATCAGTACGAGTACAAAATATGCCACAACCTTATGTGCAAAATCCCCAAAAGATGCATGTACAATAGTGTGGCACTTTATCTCGGTGCATTTGCATAAAAGATAGCTTACAAATGATACTCAAAATGTCCTTAAAGGACAAAATGCTGGAAATACATGAATAACAGCCAAGAACAAAGCATCCCATGTGAACAAAAAGTTTCCAAGAGGAAATATGTCTAGGTAATCCACCAGAGTGTGAAAACACAAATAACTGAATAAAAGATACCTGGACTGAAATCTAGAAAAATGGCATAGATGAAATTGAAGAGCTTGGAAATACGGTTCCAACGCCGCTAAGATTGCGAAAAACGGAGAAACTGATCAAAAGTTATGAACTTGAGACTGAAAAAAGCCCCTTTGTCTTCAACTGGCTGTAGAATACACCAACTGAAAAAGATGTGATGATACCCACACCAATGGAAAGATGAGAAAACCAGTTTTCTGGCGATATCTCGTTTTCCAAAAAATGATATCGTATGCCCAAGTTACGGCCTCTGGAATAAATCAGCTCCAAAGAGGGAAAAACCAGTGCTGGGTTAAATTTGATGGCCAAATGACTGTCACCGTAAATGCACAACTGGGCTTATTTTCAGCAGCCTGTACCGGGCCGCGGCCTGGCAGGTACCACCATCGGCGGACTGTCAGACCGTCAGTTGGCAGAAGGCCGGCGGCGATCGGTAGTACTCCGACCGGCGTACCGCAAGGCCCGCAGGCCTGCGGATGCAGGTACCTGTGGGTACCCTCGTACAAGGCCGGCAAGCCCTTAAACTGCGAAAAAAGTATGCTCCTTTTTTTTTTTTGATTTTTTTAATAAAAAATCAATACATAAATGCATTTTGACAAAAAATTTTGCAAAATAAAAAAAAATTGACGAAAATATTTTCGAAAAAAAGGCGGAAATTTTTTTCTGAAAAATAAAATTTACCAGGCAAGCAACAGCCGTACGGCCGTATTGCAAAAAATTTTTGCCTCAAATTTTGACTTTTTCCAAAATGGACGAATGAACAGTCAATTTATTGTTTTGCACTACTGCGAATGCAATGACAATGTCCGTTTGAGCTGAAAATGCTTCAAAAATACAGGTGTGCCCTAGATCAAGAAAACAAGCCCTAAACCCTTGAAGCTCCAAGAATCTTCACAACAAGAACATGAAGTAGCGGGTGTGGAGCTCTGATACCATGTTGGAGTTGAGAAGATACAACACCACAGAAGTCCAAAAGATCTTTGCAAGCAAATAACCTGTTACAAGGAGAAACAAAGAGAAGCAATAAAGGAAATGCTCAAGAATGTGGAGCCATGAATTCACACAAAATGTAAAATGAATTGATGATACAAAAGATAGTTTTCAACTACATATAGATGAAAACCCTAAAAAGGAAAACCCTAGGCTTGCACAATAATAATTAATAAAGTAATTAATTATTATGCACCTAATGTTAGCTTAAGTGAAAAGAGGTAAAAGGGAACTTTATGTAATTAAACAAATATTGTTTAATTAATAAAGTAAATACCCAATTACTCTAACAGTGTATGTATGTATGTATGTATGTGTATACATACATACATACATAAATACATACATACATATATATGTATATATATTTGTACATATATATACAAACACACATGTGTATACATACATATATAATTTAATTGCATTATAAACCACAAATACATTTTGATAACATAATAAGAATCAAGAGTACCATTGTTTGCATTCTGAAAGGAGAATGATGTTTGTCATTACCTCACAACATGGAAACACAAATTACTGAATTTGTAAATGAATGTGTACAATGTGGGAAAAAAATCAGCACCATGACTCGACAAAATCAAACAGCACATGGCAAGAAGGCATTGAAGAAGAATGATTTATTTCATAAACAAGCAGTAAAAAAAATTCAATCAACGAATGAACCCCTCACTAGTGGTGAAAGATGCAAAAGAAAATGATTAACCAATACAATTGTTTGCATTTTGAAAGGAAAAGCAAAGGATACACATATATATTGATTTTCTAAATGAACAAGAGATAAGAGACACATAATTTTTAAATGATTGTGTACAATATTATATATATATATATATATATATAACATTGTACAAATTCATTTGCAAATTAACTAATATTATACACATTCATTTGCAAATTCAATAAGTTTTGTTATATATAAATTATACACTTTCATTTAAAAATTCAATAACCTGTGTGTTATATATATAACTAACATTGTACACATTCATTTATAAATTCAATAAGATGCAGAAGAAAATGATTAACCAGTACCATTGTCTGCATTTTGAAAAGATAGACAAATGATACACGCATATATATCAATTTGTTGAATGAACAAGAGTCAAGAGACATAAAATTTATTAAATGAACGTGTAAGGGAAAAAAAATTAAGGAGTATGTAGAGATCTAAAAGGAATTTGTAATGCCCAAAATTTTACACTAAAATGCAATTAAGGTCAAAACACAAATTTTAATTTTTTTTCACATACACTTGCAATACTCTCAAGGTTTTCTACCAAAACATGTACTACATGAAAGTATACAACTTTCAACCAATTATAAACTATAACATTTTATTACAATAACTAAATTGCCTAGAAAATATAGGGTGGGGAATCAAAGGGAGACATTGAGGTTGACTTAGATAGTTCAACTAACTCTAGAACCAAATGACTACAAGTACAATGGCACTCAAACACTGCTAAATGATGGATCATCCCATTTGGTGCACTCTTAATCCACATAGTAGAGTAGCATAGGTTCAGAATAAAAGGCTATGGCACTGATATAGAGAGGGAGGGGCCTTACATCCTCCCCCCCTTGCATAGACTTCCTCCTAGAAGTCTTTCAGGGTTGGAACTTAGTGAAATTATAGTAACACTCAAGAATGGATTAGCTATGCTAAGGATCCTATTTCCATGATGAGAGTAGTCCAAACATTAAATTATGAACATGCATTTTTTATTTTGTATTGGACCAAAGGAAGATTTATACAATTTCACACAACTTTGTACAACATAAATCGTAGAATAACAATCATAGTGATCAACAGTTTCTCAAACAAAGAACTAGAGAGAGGCCTACAAAGTTTAGACACAACTAATCATAGCAATTGTACATAGTATCAAAATAGACAATAAATATTTCATACAATCAACAACCATAGAAAACCGAAAAAACGGACCTAAGAGATATTTTTTTCATGAGTTTAATATCCAATATTTAGAATAAATTCTTTCACAATGAAATACTTAACCTATATATTATCAACATATAAAACAATTACAAGGTTAATCACTATACACATAGCCATAAATTATTGTATACGTAACCATCTTTAACTAAATTACAACAATATATCAACAAACAAGCATCTTTTAATATATCTCAGAATTTTCACATGAGTAGTACCCATGTTGTTAGAAAATGTCTTATCAGAAATGTTCAGTCATATCTCAAGAGTTATCAACTTCAAATTTTTTCGTCCAAATATGTTATTAAGAGAACAATTTACCTTATAATTATGGTACTCATACCATATCTCAATCATGGAACTCATACCATGTGTCAAGAAATATTAACTTGCATCATTTGTTACTTTTGCACATAGTTCATAGGTATGCTACATCACATTTACTTGCAATTTTCACATGTACACAAAACAATAGCAAGGATTCTCTTCCCAAATTGGTGTGCCTGTCCTCATACAAAAGATGCTCTTCCAAAATGGGTGTGCATATCCTCATACAATCACATAATTTACAACATATGGCTCACACAATGGGGTATACAAGGATGGATATTCCTGGACACCATAGCAAATCAGGAAGGTGATCTTGAGGCCCTTCTCTAAGGACTCCTCCATATAGATAAGAACAATCATAGAATTAGGGGAGGAATGGATTAATGACCATCCCATACCAGTCCCATTCATAACCCCTTTCAAAATAATTCCCAAGCGCATCTACTCCCCCATACGACCTACCAGGGAACCCCCTGGGATATGGTAGTTTACAGATGTTACATTACGCCACACATGCCAAAAATTTGCAACAAGGAGAAAGCCTCAAACTAAGTAACAAAAGATCATAAACCAAAGTTTCAATAAAACTCCCAAAGAGGAAACTATAAATTCAAAAGAAACAAAATAAAGATCAATTGTAGCTACATTGCAACATTCTAATCATAATTCAAATGTGAAATCAATCAAATAAGTCCTTGAGGCAAATCGAAATATAACAACCTTCAAATGGCTAAGCAACCTAATTAAATAAATGTAAAATTTCACATTGTTGGCGCATAATAAAATAAAGCATCCATCAAGAATTACGAATGATTCATATTTCAACAATAAAATTTGTACATTACGAGTACCATGTGACTTGATAAGCCACCTAAGGGGAGGGGGGGAATGGTGGCTCTCTAACCACATATGTATAATAGCATGCAATTACTGGTGGTCCCTAACCACATAAATATAAACAACTGGTGGTCCTTGACCACATAAATATGAATAAATGGTGGTCCCTGACCACATGAATATAAGATACTGGTGGTCCCTGACCACATAAATATGAATCACTGGTGGTCCTTAACCACATAAATATGAAATACTGGCGGTCCATGTAATTCCATCCTTTACCCATGGGTTATAAACATCAAGGAATAGGTTTGCACTATGAACCAACAAGTGTGGTTCTCATATGTGGGGGAGTAGGCCATGGTCAACGTCCATGGGAGGATTACAACAACTCGACATAGATCCTTTATCAGGATTAGGGACAACACCCTGAGCTCATAATTTCTTGATGGGAGAACATGTGCCTCTCAACCCCTATTTACACTAGTTTTCATCACACTCCCATAAGGAGGGAACCAAACACTAGAGGTACACATTTAACATACAAATAAGACTAACATAAGGGAATACATCACATTTTATTTAATAAATACACATCCACACATTTCATGCTTACTCCACTTCACAAAATATCAACTACACAAGATAATCATGAAGGGTACACATAGGGGATCGTGCTAGACATCCACCACCCTTATCCCAAGTTGGATACCATGTATCTCGTACTTGGGGCACAACACAATACTGGTTTCCACATGACAAACCACACTAACTATCATGAATCTTACCATTTCATTCCATATGAGTCAAGGATGCACAACATACAATTAATTTTACGGCTTGTTCCATCCACAAAAATTGCTTTAGTACACAAAAAAATAACCATTATGGAGTATTCTCATGTCCATAAAGAAAAAAAATGGACTTCACTTCCAACTTTCATCTTTTAAAGAAACAAACCATTTTCTTACACATAATTAAGCTGCAAGATATCCTATTCTATCATTGATGTACACAACCACTATAAGACATCTTCTCAAACAAGGCTACCCAATACTCACACATGATGAGGTAAGAATAGTCCAATTTATTAGCTCCACAAGCACAACATTCTTTTCACAAAAAAAAAAAAAAAAACTACTTAGCCATGCAGTTAGTATTTGCATCCCTAAATAAGAAATAACGAGTTAACATTTATATGATTTTCTATCAATAATAATACAATTGGGAACCTAAGTGTTGCCAATATAAGGCTACTATTATGCACATGGCATTTTACTTTTTAGGCATGGCATGTAATGAAAGAAGAGCTTATATTTGAAATTTCGAGATCCAAGGTTTATTACAGCAGTTTTTTCTTTACCATCATTATTATTTATTTACCATGCATATTATTTGACTATTCCCTTTTACTCCACTATTAGTTGATTCTATGATACATCCTAAGGTAATAATACAACTTTTGGGATAGAGGTCTTTTACCTAATTAGACATCTTCCAAGATAGCTTTACACCAAAACACGCATTCAATTGAATTCAAGGCAACAAGAACTATTTAGAGACACTTTATTTTCCCACACACAATGAAAGAATTTGCATTTTCAAATTTACCTAAGGCACCTAGATTTAGAACAAGAATTATAGTGTTTTATACTAGGTTATTCACTTCCACTATGAATTTAAATGATTCTTACTTCAGTAAAGTTGTATTGTCTACACAATAGCCATGCCTTAAAACTCATCCCTTCATCTCTATAAGTTTCATGGTTATAGGATAGAACAAGGGTGAATATTATAGTGCCAATATCCATTAACAGAGCTAACATTTTCTAGCCATTCACATTAATTTTTTTCATTTACACTTTTGTTACAAATTGACTTGATTTTCACAAAGATAGTTCACCATAACATGCTCGCCTACATGAATGGAACATCCAATTAACACATTTAATTTTCCTAATCTTTATCATCTTAAACACTTACAAGTACTATGAGAGGGTACATAGGAGCATTTATATTTAAATTTTAGCAAGTCAAAATCTCTAAACTTAGCTATTTCAACTCCTTCATAATCAAATGAATCATTCACATTAGCTTACATAATGTTCAATCAATTTCACAACATAGTTATTCCCCTTTTAATTAACTCGCTCATAACCAAAATTATCAAGGAATGATGAAAGTGACTCAAGATCTCATAACGTTATTTCAACCATCAGTCACAACAAGGAGATAAGCAAAATAGGGAATTCACACGACAAATGCCACATAGAAAACCACACTAACTAGAGATCCCAGTGTTGCAATCGGGCTCTAATACCAAAATGTAATGCCCAAAATTTTACACTCAAATGCAATTAAGGTCAAAACACAAATTTTAAATTTTTTTCACATACACTTGCAATACTCTCAAGGTTTTCTACCAAAGCATGTACTACATGAAAGCGTACAACTTTCAACCAATTATAAACTATAATATTTTACTACAATAACTAAATTGCTTAGAAAATAAAGGGTGGGGAATCAAAGGGAGACATTGAGTCCACATCATTGAGGTTGACTTAGATGGTTCAGCTAACTCTAGAACCAAATGACTACAAGTACAATTTTACTCAAACACCGCTAAATGATGAATCATCCCATTTGGTGCAATCTTAATCCACATAGCAGAGTAGCATATGTTTAGAATAAAAGGATATGGCACTAATATAGAGAGGGAGGGGCCTTACAAAATTCATATGACAGTAATTAAATCAATTTTTTGAAGAGCATTACAAGAGATAAACATATCACTAATGATTGTATGAAGAGAAAAAAATGAATAAGAAGCAACAATTTTGTATGGTAAGGAGCAAAAATTTATACTATGAAGGGCACATTAGGAAACTAAACTATGCTATATATATATATATATATATATATATATATATAAAAAATTGTATACATTCATTTACAAATTCAAACACACAACTTATTGAATTTGTAAATGAATGTGTACAATGTTATATATATAACATTCTACACATTCATTGGGTATGTACAGGATCATGATGAGCCAAAAAGTGGCGATATCTAAGTGATATGATGACGCATGTGGTTGATCACTTGTTTTTAACCCAAAATTGATGAAACAAAAAGGGTTTTTAAAGGATATTCTCAACTTTCCACCAATATAAATTATGCTTTACTTTGAATTTAATAAATAATTATTATTCATTTTCTATTTGAATTACGACTAAGGTCCTGATTGATAAGTTGACTGAAAAACATCTATAATTTTCAAATGGTATCACATTTTTTGAATCTGAAACATGTGTCACATTATATGCTTTGCATACTATAGGACTAAAAGAAAAAAAATGAATTTCATGAATTTTTGACCAAGTTAAGGTGGTTAGACATACAAGTTTTTATATTTTTTAAAAAATTTAATAAAAAAATCATAATTAATTAGTTACTTGGAAAAAGATTACAAAAAATTATGCATCACATCGAGACATGAGTCCCATAATTATATCTAAAATATTATAAAAAAATATTATTATTCTATTGTGGTTAAGGTGGTCAGACAAACACCTACTTCTTATTTTTTCCCTGATATTTAAGTATTATTGCATTGAAATTTCAAATTTTCACCAAATAGATTTAAAAAAATAAAAATAAACCTAGTAGTTTAGAAACTACATTCAATTTGCTACAGATTCTATTGTTACATATTTTTTTAATAATATAGATAACTTATTCAAATGTTTACGTCAAGTTGCCTAACTCTGATTTTCTGAATTTTATTGCCACTTAAGGGCCTGTTTTTTCCATGATGATCTTGCATATACCCCATTTACAAATTCAATAATTTATGTGCATAATAATTAAAGAACTACAAATATCATACAATGATGAGATTTTCAATTTAAAGAATTGCTACAAAACTTAGAAGAATTCGATTTACAGATCTTATAGAAAGTTTAGATGTTTGTAAATTACCTTTTTTCTATACAAAATGGGAAAGTGTTTACTATGTACAAGCTCAAGATAAAAAAAATTTCTCAGCATATTATCCACCATTTTCAGATGTAACACTTAAGAAGTGTGAGAATTTCTTTCATAGTCATACATAATATATAACTAACATTGTACACATTCATTTACAAATTGAATAAGTTGTGTGTTTATATATATATACACACATATATATGTATATATATATATATATATGTATTGTACATATATATATACAGACACATATATGTACAAAATATATATATACACATACAGATAATTGAAAATAGTAAATGAACTCACAAATTTTTGAATTTGTAAATAGGGTTTGTAAGGAAAAACCCGTAACCCAAAAAGACCTTTATTTGCTTATAAAGTAAAGTAAAAAGATAGTGCATAAGTATAAATGTTAAATGCACAACTCATGAAAATAACCATAAGTAGAATGTACATCTAAGACACATATGTAAAGTAAATGAAAGAAGTGTTGTATTCAACAGTGATATGATACTAATTTTAAAAGAGGTATATTGATTACAGACTTTGATTTTCTAAAATGTGCACAAAAAAGTAACCAAGGGTTTCATAATAATAATTCCTCACTCACAGGAATACAAAAGTGCATTTTCAGATAGATGTTGAATATTCCAGGCAAGGGTTTCATGAGATTAATTCCTTAAGCACACAAATTTGGAAAAAAACAAGCAAGGGTTTTCACGTATATGGCGTATTTTTAATGGGCGTTTGGATTTAT
This sequence comes from Sequoiadendron giganteum, assembly GCA_007115665.2. NCBI lineage: Eukaryota > Viridiplantae > Streptophyta > Pinopsida > Cupressales > Cupressaceae > Sequoiadendron > Sequoiadendron giganteum. The sequence goes on along the minus strand of CM021108.1, from coordinate 209,258,934 downwards.
GCCCATAGTCACATGGGATTTTTATAAAAAGGTCGAAGCAGACCAAAAAATATTATTTTCCAGAAATTTGGTCAAACCCACAAATTTTATCATCATTTTTGGAGACAAAATCATGAAACAATCGAATTTACTAGGCCGTGCGTGCACACAGAAATGAGGAGAGTAAATAATCATTTAACCCCAAAAAAAACCCGTGGGAAAAAAGACCAGCACCATGACCCGACAAAATCAAATAGCACATGACAAAAATGCGTTGAAGAGGAATGATTTATTTCATAAAAAAACAATAATAATTTTTAAATCATCGAATAAACCCTTCATGAGTCATGAAAGATGCAGAAGAAAATGGTTAACCAATACCATTGTTTTCATATTGAAAGGAGAATTATGTGTGTTATTACCTCAATGCGTATAGAGCAGCAGGAGCTGCGGAGAGCCATCGACGATTAGAGAAGCTTCCATCGCCAAGAAGCTTCCAGAGAGAGCACAAATTAAAATGAGGGAAAGGAATGGGATACCCTAAAAAATAACACTAGTCATATGCATTAATTGCACCCCTAGAGAAGTTTAATTGGGGTGTAATGTGTTAGGCATATGGTGCTAATTTTTGGCACTTAATGTGTAGGAGTGAATTTTAATGTGCGCCAAATTAAATTTATAAGGTGCTAATGTGAATTAGACCCATTGAATTTTGAGTGGATTTGAATGATAAAATAGTTTTAATTTCATGATAATAGTGACACAATTAGGTGTTTTAAAAAAAAAAATGGTGGTTATAGCAAGTGGATACTAGGACGTTAGGTAGCAAGGAGTGGACAAAACCTCTAAAAGGTGATTTTTGACCCCCGTGCGCATATCTAACTCTACTGCACTCGACTGAATTTACCACAAGCCAAAACCTTAGTTATAAACACTTAACTCATGGGCGGGAAAAACCCATAAATTGTTTTGTTGATTCAACATATGGTTTGAATTCTAGGGTTCTGTGAAGTTATCCCCGATAGATACTAGGTCTTCTCCCCTATTTATTTTATTTGTTTTTTTCAAAATTTAATAATTCTTGTTAAAGATGTTTAGTGTTAATAATAAAAGATAATTATATATTATTAATGAAGAAGTTTATTTTAGATGGTGTAAAATAGTACATCTTATTACATAAATTGATTATGATAATTTCATAGCTTTGAATTTTCTAAAATATGTTTCTCTTAATTGAATTTCGAAACCCTATTAGTTTTAGTCAAACATATGGCATCACCAATAATAATTGATAATTCTCTACCTCAAAGAATATTTTCAAATTTGAATGGTGTAAAATCTTCCACATATTACCTTGTTGTCTTCTAAAATGTGCTCCCCTTCATTTCTAGATGATTATATTGGATAAATGCTATATAAACTCACATCTCTCATTCTTGGATACTGGTTCTTAACTTGCAATTATTTTATATTTATTTATATTCTATTCATTAATGTTTGGTGTAGTAAGAAAGTAAATTGAAATTGCTAGGATTGAAAAAATACACATGGGTAATGCTTTTCATGAGTTGGAGCACTGCTATTATATGTTGCAACTACAATAATATTAAATGTCTACCAAAGGAAAGTTTTATTCTACTGAGATTTAGCACTGAGGTAGGTGGATTGGTTCCTTCATGGAAGGGGTTGAATTATTGTGAATGGGATGGCGTCGAATGCAACAATCTCACATCTCATGTCACCCAACTACATCTATCAAATTTGGTGTTGAAAAACTCATCGACAACTTACACTCTCAGTCCATTGTTCAAGTTAATGAAATTGGAGTATGTAGATATAATCTCCAATGGTTTCAATGGTGTTATACCCCCAAGTATATTGAAATTGTTGTGATTAAGGGATATAATTAGAATAATTAGATTTTCACATTAGCAATTTTTAGTTCTTGCCGATAAACAGGTTTACTATTGCATCAGTTGCATTTTCTTTTCAAATAGTCGCTTGGCCAATGAAATTGTATTGTTTAAAATATTTTTATCTTTTTCCTATAGTTGGCATTTAAGGACATATTTTTTGTGCTTCAAAATTATGGTTTATCTCTTTTTTTATTGGTTGGAGTAGGTAAATTTTTCATTTCCATTTTAGTAAATTAGGAAAATAGGGGGACATTATATACTATGGAAAATATTTAATTAGTGTATGCAAATGGTGCGAGCTTTGGCGGTGGGATGGTGTGTATTGAAGCAGTGAATGCATGTTTAATGCATTAAATGGAAAATTTATGAAATTTGTTGGAAAACTATTAGGTACACAAGCAGTGAATGCATAGTTAATTGATGAAATATTAGGTGAGTGTTGGGTTTTATTTGTGCTTATTCTCATTTGTTTATTGTCTGTTGAGAAGCTTGTGTGTTTTTAGCTCTGGGTTGTCATCTTCTATGATTGTTATTTTGTGCAGCACTTGAACAGGGGAGGAGCCGAAGGAACAGTGTACTACTGGTGAGTGGCTCATCTATTGTTTGTAAAACTTGATAACTAGAAGTATTGGTCACCGTTATAGGGAAAACTGAATGGTTTGAGCAAGTTATTGTCAATTATGGAGGCATTGAATGTATTAACCATGTGCTAATTTCTTGAGTGGCCAATAGTCTATCAACAAGGCTTGCAAAATTTGTATTCAATGTCTAGTTAATTCATGAAATATTAGTCGATTGTTGGGTTTTATTTGTGCTAATTCTTGTTTAATTATTGTTTATTGAAAAGCTTGTGTTTTTTTAGCTCTAGGTTCCTCTCTTCCATGTGCTTTATTCTAGGATCAGTGCACTACTGGTGAGCGGCTCTTTTGTCTGTTCGTGATACTTGATAACTAGAATAATTTCTTGTTGTTAGGAGGGATAAGGGGACAAATGGGTACAATAGATGACATATGCTATGTAACCTATAAACATGGAATAGTTAAATCCAATGAGTAGCTAAGTATTACAACAAACAAGAATTATCACAAGAGCAGTTGAATGCTTTGAGCAAGGTCTTATTGACTGTGGAGGAATTCAATGCATTAACTATGTATTCATTGCTTGAGTGGCCACCATCCTATTAGCAAAGTTGTAATACCCCTCTGTTTTGCTTCTCGTTCAGTTTGCTTTATGCTATGTTTGGTTGCATTTACTTTGATACTGGATACATTTTGTTATGATGTTTTGATCGTTACTATTGAACAACAACTATTATTGTGGGATGTATTTATCTGATTATTGTTTCACATGCATTATAGATTAATGATCTTGTAGAGTTAACATGAGATGCTATTATGAGATTACTGGATTATGATGGAAGTGTCAGTTTCGATGAGTGTATTGGTGAAGAGGACGTTTTCACATCACTCGCTTGTGAGCGCCCTACGAATCCATAATTTCTTCTTCACGGTGTGTATTATATGATGGATATATTGTATGATGTTGTTTACTTATTTTTTCAGGATTGCAGGTACATGACATCGACTCCACCTGGTTTCATAGGTTTGAGCGTGTCGATCCAACGGTTAAATTGAACGAGAGATAGTAGCTAGGTAACATGTGTCAAGTTTACACCCTAGCCTTAGTGTGTCGTCAGTCGTGTGTGTCAAGTCATTGTCTGTCTTGTTTCAATGTTATTTAATTCTGAAGGATTCTTGAATTGGAAATAGATATTTAGAATAATTGCATTTAAATCATGTTGATGGTTATTTAATTTAAATAATGCAATGTGGATAAAAGTTTATATCTAAATTAATTAATTATATTTAAATTATTTAATTAATTAAATTTAATCCAAGGGGGTTGAATTTAGTTATTAAATAATTAAATTAATTAATTAAACGTGATGCAAGAGAATGAAATGAAATAAAAGAAATAATATTAATTTTGGAATTTAATTTCAACGTGTGGGAATTAAATTAGAAATTGTAATTAAATATTTATTTGGGAAATTAGTTGCAACTTTGGAAATTAATTTATTATTTGAAATTACATTTTAAATTGAAAGTGGGTTTTCGAAAATTGAAATTGAAATTAAAATTGAAATTGAAATTGAAATTGAAATTGAAATATTTAATTTGCATGTAATGTGAATTAGGGTTGTATTAGGTATTTTTGTTTAATAATGAATGCATGTTTTAATTTTAGGGCAGGGAAAAAGTTTTAGAAAAAAAATACATTTTTACAGTAGAGAAGAAATTTTGAAAAATTGCACAAGAAGGGTTTGAAGAAAGTTTTGATTGTAGAATTGATTGAAGGAAAAATTGTTTGCATTTGTTGGGTTTTGGATTGGATTCAGTGGAGGATTGAAAAAAATTCAGGAAATCTTTGGAGGAGGCTTGCATCAGAAGTTCATCTCTTCCTATAGCTTCTTGTACCAGGTTTTCCTCTTTGTGTTTTATTGTTCTTGATTGTTTTATTTTAAATAGTATTGATTAAAGATTTGTTTGTTAAATCTGTTTTAGAAAATAAATTTGATATTAGAAGAAAAGAATTAAATAAATTTACAGTCTTTACTTGTGAAAATTCTTGAGTGAAAATTGTGAAAACCTTAGTTGAATTTAAATTATTTGGGGAAATCAATTATGTTGTTATTGAAATCAAACATAGAGATTGAACAATGCATTTAGAATATTTTTAGAAAATGAAACCCTCTGTTTATTATTAAAAATCGGATTTTAAAATCCGCAGGGTAGTTATATTTTTCATGGTAAAATGGTCTAGTTGCATCGCATATAACTCCACTTTCACAAACTGGGTTGTCAGGAAATTTAAAGGGTTTCTGTATCTTGGAATTTTCTTATCTCTCTCAAAAACGCGCAAATACCCAGATCATAGTTTTTGAGTTATGCTTGAAACACAAGACTACTGTTAAATTATTTTTCCATGGCTGCTCTGATAATAAAATAATAATAAATTGATATTTATAAATATTAATATTTTATGTATTGTTATTATAATATTAAAATATTATTTAATAATATTCTATATTATAATTTATAATACTAAAGTATTATATTTATTTATATTATTTTAAATAAAATTTGTATATTAGATTAGTGGAATTAAAATTATAAACATATGGGGAAATTATTGTTTATTTTAAAATGGCATGTTAAAGTTTAATTGAAAGAGTTAAATATTTGATTTAAAGAATGCATAATTTAAAATTTAATTGTGGAATTTAAATTTATGTGTAAAAGGTCCAATTATTAATTTGATTTAATTGGAAAAATATATATATGATATTGGGTTATAGTCCAAATATTGATCTTATTTTAGCACAATAAGTTATGGAAGAGACCAAATGTTAATTTTATTAATTTTATAATGATTTAATTTGCAAGGGCAATTGGTTATTTAATTTAAAGTGAAATGTTTTAAATTATAGTTGAAAATACTTATTTTGTTAAGAACAATTAGAGAATAAAATATTAGTGTAATTTCTCCCCTATCTGAAAAGATGAATTCTTAATTCAATTTTATCGATATAATGAATTACGTAATGAAATGAGAAATGGATTTAGAGTATCCAAATTTAGTTTCTTCTATTGCCTTCAATGATTATGTCTTTCGTGTTTATGCTTTGAGAATGGGTTGAATACCTGTTAGTTTATAAGTCTTCTAGATGGTCTGTTGTTTGTGAGGGTTGTCGTTGTGATGTCAACCTATTGTGAATTCTCTTGGTAGTGCATGGGATTGTGTTGTTTTAAAAGTAAATTCAGGAATTGATTATTATGAAGAGAAAATTAATTATTTTAATTTAATCATTTTTTATTTGAACAATTTATTTGTTGAGAATGTATATTTTATGGTTTGAATAAATGGATGTATGTAATAAGAGTTTGGAAAGAGAAACTTTTAGATGAGATTAACATAGGGTGTTGTTGGAAAACTAGAAGAAATATAAGGTTTGGGTTAGGAAATTGAAAAGAATTATTGTAGAAGATTTATGTTAGTTTTAAAGGAAAACAATGGATTCGACTTAAATTATTTGAACTAGTCTATCATTTATTATAAAGGCACTTATTTAGTTTTTTTTCAATTAATTTTGAAAGGGCAATAGTTATTATGTTTTATTTCCATAGAGCAAATTAATCGTTGTGATTGGAATATTAAAGAATCTATATAATTGAGTTTATTAATATATATGTTTGGTGTATATATAATATGGAGCATATAAAAATATGTTAAGGGTAAATTCATTATCGTATTTCATTTTAATAAGATGTATGCAATATATTATTGAATAGAGATTTAAAATGAATTGATTAGTGTATATGGGTAAGTGGATAGAGAAACGATATTTTATTATATTAAAGAGATCGCATGTTCTAAATAGGAAATTGAATAGAGATTTAAAATGGATTGATTAGTGTATATGGGTAAATAGGTAGAGAAACGATATTTTATTATATTAAAGTGATTGCATGTTCTAAATAGGAAATTGAATGAAATGTAAGATTTGGTTAGGAAATGGAAAGAGTTTACTTGCATGGATTTGTGTCGATGTAAAAGTAAATTAAGAAGTTGTTTTATTGATGAGGCAATCAATTATGTTATTTATTAATTTCTATTTAAATTAATTGAATCATTGTGATTGGATAATGAAAGAGATATGGATTTAGTATATCCAAAAGTAGTATTTTCCTCATGATTATCTTAAAGGATTTAATTCTTTGTATTTAGTAAAGGGAAGTAAGTTTAATTGTTTTAGATTTCCAATAATGAAAGAGGGAATAGGGGTTATGATTATTTTAGATGATCTAGTTATCATGTCTTTGACTTTGTCAATGCTACCTATTGAATGAGTATGAATTTAAGAAATCCAAATATTATATTTGATTAATGACTTGAATGCTTTTGTTGCTATGTCGTTAAGTTGCATTGTTGGTTTTGGGATTTAGTGTTAGTCCTAAATTATAAGTCTTCCAGGAGAACTTAGAGGATGAGGGTTGTTGAATTTTTATGTCATCCAATTGTTTTCCCTTGGGTAGTGCATGGCGTCTTTTCAATTTACTCGGTTTCCTTGAACGAGGATCTTTTGTACCTCCTGTGAAAGGAGTGGACTACGTGATTGTTGTCTCCAAGATGTTTGGAGTGAGTTCTATCTTTTGTTTACTCATTGTTTTGGAGTGGATTATGATGCCTAGTTGATATGCACTTGTGTTTCCCTTGGTGGATTGTTTGGGTGTGTGTTGTCAAATAGAAGAGTGGCTTTTGTTAGGGGCCGGAACCCAAAGTCGTAAACCGGGTAACCTTCAGAAGTGAGTTAATTAAGTGATAATTAAATTAATGTACTTAGATGATTAGGATGCAGTTCACACTAATCAAGATAATTTAATCCCCACTCATAGACACAAGGGCTTGTTTAGACTTGGGATGAGTGAAAAGGCCTATAATAGCATAGTCATTTATCTTGTCAGTACGAGAGGTATTTGATGCCGCATGAGTGAGTATGAGTGCCAAGATTCGGTTGAGGCCACCAGGATTTTCGGAGCCTATGAAGGATACCCAGAGGAGATCTCATAACTACTATGCGATGACACTCTATCTAGGACAACTGTTGTTAATTATTTTATGTGTATGGTTCTTTGAACATACTTGATTCTACTTTATGTCTGGAAGCAATGTGACCTATGCCAGTGATGTGAATGTTGTACTTGAGTTGTTTTGGATTTGTACTTATTTATGGCATTTGTTTGGTTATGTCAGTATGAGTCAGCATGAGTCTGCCTTTAGTTAGTGGATTGTAGATCTTTGTCCATGTTATGTTGTTACTATCTCCTAGCATAGGGGGTGGGCCTTCGGGTACCACTTGGTTGGGTGGAACATGCACCAAAACCGTTGGGTCCCCATCTATCTTCAGTACTTGGTGGCGAGATATCCAGATGGACGACTCAAGTTCTTGTGTTATTCTTGCTTTGTAATATTTTAGTTTGTATAAGTAATTTTATCCCTCTTATGTTTATGAGGTGAGATTATGTAGTTGTAATACATTTGTACTATTGCCTCATTCTGGGAATGAGTGATGTAACTATGGGATTAAGTTAATGATTATGATATTGTACCTCGGTTGATTATCTTATTATGTTATGTGGTATTCTTACGATGAATGATGTTTATTTCAAAAAGTTTATAATGCTATGGTTATATGTAATATGTATGTGTGGGTTTAAGTAATCCTAACCTTGTAGCCTTAGAGGTTGTTGTTAATTAGTAAGTGAATGTGTATGTTAAATGCACTTTATAAAAAAAATTTTGGTTCACTTAAGACGTTAATTGCAACTTCCTTTAAGGTTACTTGGCGGGGCATTACAAAAGTTGCAAAATTTGTATTTCATGTCTGGGTGTTTGCAAAAATTTATCGCATTGGTCTATTTTTTTCCAAATTATGTCATATGCCCCTAGTATTGATTTGCTTGTAATAAAAGTAGCAAAATATAATTCGCTTGATATTGCATTCATTGCATTTGGTTTTCAAATAAATTCTTGGCCAATGAAATTTTATTGTTTAAAATATTTTTTTCTTTTTCCTATAGTTGAGTGCATATTTTTTGTATTTGAAAATTATGGTTTATCTCTTTTTCTATTGGTTGGAGTAGGTCTATTTTTCATTATGGTTTAGGTAAATTAGGAAACTAGGGGGACATTATATATTGTAGAAAATATTTAATCAGTGTATGTAAATTGTGCGAGCTTTGGCGACGGGCTGGTGTGTAGTGAAGTAGTGAATGCATGTTTAATGCATTAAATGCAAACTTTGTGAAATGTGTTGGACAATTGGTGAGTACACAAGCAGTGAATGCATAGATAATTCATGAAATCTTAGGAGACTGCTAGGTTTTATTTGTGCTTATTCTCATCTGGTTAAATTTTTTGTTGACAAGTTTGTGTTTTTAGCTCTATGTTGCCATCTTTGATGCTTGTTATTCTTGATAGCTTTGAGCAATTGAATTCTTTGAGCAAGGTATTTTCGGTTGTGGAGGCATTGAATAAATTGATTATGTATTCATTGCTTGAGTGGCTACTAGCCTATCAAAAAAACTCACAAAATTTGTATCTAATGTCTAAGTGTTTTCAAAAAATTATTGCGTTGGTTTATTTTTTCCCCAATTTTGTCACGTGTTCCTAGTATTGATTTTCTTGTAAGAAAAGTAGCAAAATAGAAGTACATGATAAATTTTTTAGATATCTATAATGCATCATAAAGTAGTGAATGCATAGTTAATGCATTAACTACAATGTCAATACTAGCACAATTGTTGGATTTATCTTTGATATGGTGAACTAGTGAGACAAATTCAAAAATCTAAATATATGTAAATTTGTTTCTAGAGTGAGTTTTGTTTAAGCAATTTTCCCGAAAAAGAAATGTTTTCTAAGCCTAGGGTTAGATTGCTAAATAGGTGTAAATGGGAAGGATTGTGTATAATTGGATGTTTTGCATAATTGGTGCATGTGGACTAATTGCATGGATGGTAAGAATTGTTGGGTTGTTATGTGTAGACGTGTTGTAAATTGTGCAAGATTTTTAAGTGGGCTCGGGGGTACGTAAGTTGTGAATGCATATTGAGTGGATGGAATTCCAAGGAAGCATTTGGTTTTCTTTGTGCTAATTTTCATTTGTTTATTGTCTGTTGAGAAACTTGTGTGTTTTTAGCTCTAGATTCCACTATTCCATGTTTTCTAAGTCTATGAGGCCCTTGAATGGTGGAGGAGCTATATAGTTTTATTTGAGAAATTTTCCCAATAGCAAGTAGTTTTTTTGTGGCTAAATCAGTAAGCATTAGCATTCACTTTGTAACAAAACATAGGAAATGCATTAAAAATTCTGAGCAAAGGAACATCAATAAGTGTGTTAAGAAACATGATCTGCCAATGTGTCTAAGAATTATATATTAGAAGAGTTGTGAACAATAAAGGAGCATGTTGGTTCGAGAATCTGACTTTTCGAATAGACAAATGGGCATAGTGAATGACATGGCATGTAATTCATAAACATGAAACTATTTTTTTCCTAAAATCATGTTACTTTTGCAATCAGAAATATGCATAACTACAATCACGGCATATAAAATTCATTGGTTAAATATTTTCCGAAGGGTGATCCCACAATAGTGGTTTACACTTTTTAGGATATCCTGATATTTGTTGAAATCACATATTTTTAGAAAATATAATGATTTAAGCCTTCAAAAGTTCTATTTAAATGATTCCAATTGAATAAGGTTTGATCAAACCACCTTAGATCAAACCCCCTTGGATAAAACCTCGCTAGTTTTAAACACTACCTATAACAAAGTCTCCTTTAGACCTATCAAAATGCTGATTAAAAAGAACTTTTTATTTACCTTTTGGGGGATCAAATAAACTCATTTAAATTTATTTATTTTAAGTATGTATTTCTTATTATAAGCTTCCCAAAAAGTATTATTTTAAATATATTTTTATTTAATTTGATTATTATATTTGTTTTTTATTTCTTGTGAATGTCAATTTTCCATCGAAAATCAAGCTCTTTGTTCTACACATGTGGAAAAATTGTAGATTACTAAAAAGAAATCTAAAAAATATGTCCCTGCTAGGTATTGATTGCCTTGATCCAACAAAATAATAATACTTATTATTTCGATACATACCAAAAATGTCATGTTGTATATGGTCTGTCTATGTCTAAATTGTAATTGGTTCGATTTCAAAACTTAATTAACAAAAAAAAATCTAGTAAAACACTATGAAACCAAATGGAAGTGTTAGATATTATAGTCACAAATCTAAATTCAAAACAAAAAGAATTTCATCCTTCATATAAACAAATTTATGTTGTATATGGTGAACATCACTTTTAAAAAATGGTGTTTACTGTTAAAAACTAGTTTTCAAGGGAGATGGAAAAAGAAATGCAATATGATTCCAAAAAAAATTTAAAAAATATATTTAGAATCTACCAAAAAAAATTCACAAATCACTAGTTTGCAACATCTTCAAATTCCTCATGGTTTAAAGCAATTGTAGGTACTTGAAAGTGAAGATTTAGTTAAAAAAAATCAATTCAATGTCCAATTTGGCCAAAAATTGTAAACCATTATTGTGGGATCACCTCAAAATTTATAATGTCTTGAGCACTAGTTTGTGCTTATTCTCTTTTTTTTATTATTTGTTGAGAAGCTTGTTTGGTTTTAGCTCTGGGTTGTCGCCTTTGATGTTTGTTATTTTGTGCAGCACTTGAATGGGGAGGAGCTATAAGAGTGGTGTACTACTAGTGAGTGGCTCATCTGTCTATTTGTGATACTTGATAAATAGAAGTATTGCTTGTTGTTGAAATTTGCATTTAGTGATGAAATATTTTCCAAAATATATTATGTCCTATTTTTCTAATTTACTTAAGCAAAAATGAATAGTAGACCTACTGGCATTTAATGTAATAGTTGTAGATTGATTGAAAGGCGTGCCATATCCAATGCACATCATACAATTGCAATAGTGACCTACTTTCATTGCAACAATTACTTGCCTCTGAGAAAAATTCCATGCACATGAAGTGCATGATGGCAGTAAAGCTAACACAATTTTCATTCAATTCTTAATTTTATCATTTTCATTTGTAATGATTGCTTGGCCAATAAAATTTGATTGTCTTGCAATAGGTCTGCTATTCATTTTACTTTCAGTAAATTAGGAAAATATGGGAACATTATATAGTTGGTATTTATGGACATATTTTTCATGTTGGAAAAGCATTATTTATCTCTTTTTCTATTGGTATAGCTAGACCAGAGGTTTAAATATTAATGAATTTCCTTTCAAGTATTTATCCACTTACATCATTGAAAAGTCCCACAAAAAAATTTGGTATCAAACCATTAAAGTGACACATTAAGGAAGGGAAACAACATTGAAAAGTGTCTTGAGAAACATAATATGCTGAGGCTAGTGGTATGGAGCAATCCCAAAGCTCGTAGTGTGTCAATGGCAAGCAGGTGTAAATGGGAATGCTTGTCTATGCTTTTTTTTGCTACATACCTTCTAGATTTCAACTGAGTGCATGGATAGTGAGAATGGAAAGGGTGTTACATGTGAATGTGTGAGAATATAGACTTGGAACAAATTTATCCCTTGATTGATGCATTATAATAGTAGTTTGATGTTGCTACATAAAGAAATACTATTTTAGATCTTGTTCATGTTGGAGGCTTACAATGCATTAACTATGGCTTGATTGCTTTGATTTGGATTTAATGGCTAGATGTTTGCAAAAATTTACCGCATTTTTCTGTTTGGCTTATTTGCTTAAAGGAAAATGAATGATTGACCTAATTGAAAGAAAAGAGAAACATATAAATGATAATTTTCAAACAAAAAAATGTTCTCAAGTGTTATCTATAGAAATAAAAGTAGAAATGTTTAGATTATAGAATTTGATTCGTTAGCGAGGGTTGTGTATCAAGTACAATGAGCAAATTTCCAATGAAAAAGCTCTCATATAGTTTGGATATAATTATTCAACATTTGGAAAAATTTATTGTGTTGTTTTGTTTCATGTTTCTGAATAGCATGTTGTATGTCATGGACTGTGCTCATTTGTCTAAATTATATCTGTAACATGAAGCATTGGTTGCAATTTAAGTGGGGGGAAAAGATCTATATCACTGGAAATAGAATTGGTTCTTCGACAACAAGTTGTAAGGTCATATTCTTGTATCATTATTCCACATTGTTTGCAATCGAATTTAATTCTTTCAATGTGTCTAAGAATTATGTATTGGAAGAGTCTATAAGACCCCTCCGTTTTGCTCTTTTGGTGTGATGGTAATTTATTTTGATGTTATTATTGTGGCATGCTTTAGACTAGCATTGTGAATATTTGAATTAATGATGTTTTATGTTTGGATAATACTATTGATGTTAGATTCGTCAGTTGGTAATACTGTATTGGTGAAGGGGACGGGATTGCATCACTCGCTTGCAAGCGCCCTGCGATTCCGAGGTTCCCTCTTCATGGTGTGTTTTATATGATGCAAATATACATGTGCGATATTCTATTGTTTGCAGGTTAACACGTATAGGACATCGACTCCACCTGATTTCATGGGGTTGAGTGTGTCCATTGCCAATGATATTTGATTGGGAGACAGTAGCTAGGTTTTCCGTGTCAAGTCATCACCCTAGTCTTGAGTGTGTCGTTGGTTGTAGTCTGGTTCAGTTGTTTCTATATTGTTATTTTGCCTTGATCTTATTGATTGCAAGTTAGAAAGGTTAAATAAATGGCCTATGCAGTAAGTGGTTGATTAAATGAATCTAGTTATAATTTGAAAAATTTTATTTAATTTAATTAATAAAATAATTTAATCTTGGATTAGATTTATTTTATTGATTAATTAAATTAATTGTTTGGATTTGAATTAAGTTATTCATTTTGGAAATTAATAGTTATTTTGAATTGAAATTAAGTTTGAAAATTGAAAAAGGGATTTAAATTTCTTTTTTTGAAAATTTTAAATGTGAAAATTGAAAATTAGAGATATTTTCTATTCTATTTTCTGAAAATTGATTATGGTGGTTGAATGGATATTTTTCAAAAAAAAATTATTAGTATTTTGGATTTTTGGGGAAAAATGGAGAGAGGCTGAAAAATTGGAGAAAAAAAACAAAGCAGGAAAGGATTTTCTGGTTGGATTTTGGATTTGGAGCAGAAGTTGGATTTCTTGGAGGATCTAGAATCAGAAGTAGAAAACACCATTGGCAACCTTTCAAGCTTTTGGGCAGATCTAGGTTTTCTTTTAAATAAATTAGTTTTCATTTTGGAAAGATTCACAAAATTTAATTGCTGTTTGAAAATCATTTTAAACTCTATTTGGATTTGCAAAGAAAACCCATGTGAAATATTGTATGAAATTGAAAAAAAAGACAAAACCCCTGTTGAAAATGGATTTCTTCAAAGCAAATTTGTGTTCTTGGCTGCAAATTGTCTTTTTGAAAATTGCTTGTTTAATTAATTTTGTAAATCTCTTGTGGGACTTTTAAACATATGCCTATAGATATATGTATATATATAGAGAGAGAGATATTTACATATATATATAGAACATATGCTGTTAAAAAAAAAAAAAGATTAGAATTAAACCCCCTTTTTTTAAGATATGATTTTCGGATTTTTTTATAAAAATCCGTAGGTTTCCTTTTAAAAATTTTGTTTTAATTTTTAAATTAGGGGAAAAAAAATTCCGGAATTTGTGGGGAGCTAGGGGCTCACCACATAGTCACCAACATGGGAGGCGCTGTGGGGGAGCTGTGCCCAGGGGGACCCCCACGCCTTCCCCGTGGCCGCTGGCACAGCTGCCGCCATGTGTGGTGGACGACTGTGCTAAGCACAGTCGCGCCACCACCCATGGTGGTCGGTTGTGCCCAACATAGCCATCCTCGTCGTATGGGGTCAGCTGTGTATATAGTCAGTGCCCCACCAAAGGAAACGTGCGGCCAAAACAGCCACCCACCTTGCCCTAAAATTTGTGCATGTGGCCCGAGGCGGTAATGCACCCTATTTGTGGTGTTGACTTTTTTTGTGTAAAAAAAGAATAGAATAAAATTTATTTCAATGTTTTTTAAATATTATATTTTTGTAATATTAAATATTAATATATATAAAATGGTAAAATATATATATTAATATTTAATATTTTATGATATAATATTAGATATAAATTTACATCAAAATTAAATGATTAAATATGTATATTTATATACATATAGTTTAATTATAAAAATGTAGATTAAATGATGGTATAATTTAAATGCAATTGGGGAATTTTAAATTAATATATTATAGTCAAATCAAAAGATTTATTTTAAAATAATATATTGGAAAGGGCAAATATTGGGTTTAAGAGTAATATATTTTTCTAACGAGATTAATTTTTTTTTTTTTAAAAGGATTTATTTTACAAAGGAGATGTAGATATTTTAAAATGATATATATATTAAATCGAATGAGTAAAGGTTTATTTTATTATTATTATTTGCAAACAATTAAGGATTAAATATTTGATTCTGAAATAATAGATGAATTAATGGATTTAAATGATATAGTTTGGAAAAGAATAAATTGTTTTAACATAATTTATTAATAAATGAATTATTAGATTTTAAAATATTATGTTTTGTTAGAGCAAATATTTGATGTTAAAATAATAGGATTCAAAGGGCCAAGTGTTTGACTTTAAAGTCATATGTGTTAGCTGTGGAATTAACTATTTTTAAAATGATTTACTTTGAAGGGAATAAATAGATATTGTGAAAGTAGTAGGTTTGAAACGAAGAAGTTAATGGTTATTTTATTTGCAAGAAGATAAGGATTAAATATTTGGTTTAAATTTTAACATGTATCTGAAAGAGATAATATTAAATTAGTTTAATTAAGACAATAAACTATTGAATTTTATAAAGGTAGTGGATATATGATGTTTTTTTAAAAGTAATCATGAATTTGAATTATTTATTAAATTTAGTTCTCCCTTCTCAGTAATTAGAAGGACAATGGATTACTCTATTTAATTATTTTGATTAGGGTAATTGTTTCTTACTGAATGAATTTTCAAAGGGAAATGGATTTAGTATATCCAAAATTAGTCATTTGCTCGCAATTGCCTTGTGTGATTATTTACTCCATGTTCATGTTTGTGGAAATGGGTTAAGTGTCTTTATTATGTAAGTCTTCCAGAGGACCCTAGAGGTTGGGGGTTGTCATTTTGTGAGGTTAACTGTTTGATAATGCCCTTGGTTAGTGCTTGAGGTTATGTCAGTTTTTTACCTGGTTTCCACGAATGGGAATGTTTTGTGCCTCCTGTGAAAGGAGTGGAATATGTGATTTGTGGCTCCTTGTAAGGAGTGGTGTTGTTATCATTGTTCCTCCAATGTTGGAGTGAGTTCTTTTATGTTTCCTCCTTGTGTTGGAGTGGTCATGATGTCTTGTTGTACACAATTAGGTTTCCATTGTGATTGGTTATGTCTGGTGTGTTTTCAAGTGGAAGAATGACTTCGTTAGGGGCCAAAGCCGTGAGAGGTAAACTGGGTAACCTTGGGAGGTAGTTTATTTGAGTGATAACCAAATCATTGTAATCCATGCCGGTAATGTTATGGTGTACTTGTAGTTGGTACTTGATTGTTATGTGTATGGTTTTCTTAACATACCCGATCTATTATTTCTGGAAGTAATGTAACCATGTTAGAGTTGTACTTGAGTGTACTTGTGATGTATTTAAGTTGTACGTAAGTTGAACTTGAGTTGTACTTGTGTGGTTTTTGTGCTTGGTTGTATGAGTTTGATTCAGCCTGTGTCTAGAGGTAGTTGGTCTTGTCTAGGAATCCTTGTTACTATCTCCTAGCACGAGAGGTGGGCCTTTGGGTTCCACTTGGTTGGGTGGTGTGCACCTTACTCCATTGGGCTTCCTTCTTGTTCATGTTGATGAGGTTTCCAATTGGAGAGCTCATGGGATCCAGTTACTTTTTATGCTTATTTTCATTTCAGTTAATCTTGTAATCTATCACCCCTCTTTGTTTTCGAGGTGGAAGTTGTAATATGTAATCATGCTTTTAGATTTACCTCATTCAGGGAATGAGAGTTGTAACTTTATAGTTAAATGAGATCTTATGGCACCTCGATTTTCTTTGATGAATGTATCTTGTATGGAATGTATGTGTTCTTAATTTCATAAGTAATTAAATGTTGTGGGTTCAATTCTTTTATGTTTTTGTTGTGGGTTAATAAGTAATCTCAGTCTTGTAACCTTAGAGGTTGTTGCAATGTGTAGTGAGCTGACATATTAATTATACTTAAAAAAATAAAAAAATTAGATCATTTGAGTAGTTAATTGCAACTTCCTCTAGGGTTACGTGGTGGGGCATTACAGAGTCGTGAACAATAAAGGAGTACGTAGGTTCAAAATGTGAGTTTTCAAGTAGACATATGAGCATAGTGAATGACATGCCATGTAATTCATAAACATGAAACTATTTTTTCCCCCAAAAGCATCATGCTTTTGCAATTAGAAATATGCATATTTTTAATCATGGAATATGCAATTCATTAGTTAAATATTTTCCAAAATTTATAATGTCTTTCTACTATCCTAATTTTATTAAACGAAAATCAATAATAGACCTACTACATTAATCATGCATTCTCTATTGTAGTGCGAACCAACTTGCTTCTGAAGCTTGTGCAATTTGTATGCAGAGATTAAATATTTGGAAAAATATATATTGTGTTATTTTCCTAATTTAATTAAACAAAAATGAATAGTAGACTTGCTCGAGAAATATGTCCATCAATCTGAAGTATATAATGTTCCCATGTTTTGCTAATTTACTTAAGCTAAAATGAATTGTAGACCTGTTGCAAGAAAACCAAATTAGATTGGCCATGTAAGTATTGGAATTGTAAATGAGAAAATTAAGAACTCAAGTTCTGTCTATAGAGATTTAAAACCAAAAATATCTAGATTATAGAATTTGATTCATTTGCAAGCATTGTGTATCAATTGCAATGAGTGCATTTTGAGTGACAAAGCTCACACAAATTGAATTTAATTCTTAAATATTTGGAAAAAATATTGTGTGCTTCTGTGTTTCATGTTTATGGATAGCATATTTTATGTCATGGACTATGCACATTTGTCTAAATTATAGTTGTAATAGGGACCATTTGTTGCAATCGAAGTGGGGGACAAAGATATATATCACTACAAATAGACTTGGTTCTTGAACAAAAAGTTTTAAAGTTAAACTCTTGTATCATTCTCCCACTTTATTTGCAATGAAATTTAATTCTTCCAATGCATCTAAGTATTATTTATTGGAAGAGTTGTGAACAATAAAGGAGAACTTTGATTCAAGAATCTGACTTTCCAAATAGACAGATGGGCATAGTGAATGGCATGCCATGTATTTCATAAACATGAAACTATTTTTTGCTAATAAGAATGTTGCTTTTTCAAACAGAAATATGCATAATTGTAATCATGGGACATGCAACTTTCATTGGTTAAAAATTTGTGAAAATCTATAATGTCTTTGTATTGTCTTAATTTTCTTAAACAAAAATCAATAATAGACCTAGTGCACTAATGATGCATTCACTGCTATAGTTCCAACCCGTCCACTAGAAAAGCTTTTGAAATTTGCATTAGTGATTAAATATTTGCCAAAATATATAATGCCCTATTTTCCTAATTTACTTAAACAAAAATGAATAGTAGACTTGCTCAAACCAATAGCAAAAGAGATAAATCATGGTTTTCAAACATGAAAAATATGTCCATGAATCCCAAGTATATAATATTTTTGTATTTGTCTCATTTTATAAAACTAGAATTATTAGTACACCTACTGCAAAATAATAAAATTTGATTGGCCAAGTGAGTATTACAAATGCAAATGAGAAAATTAAAATGCATTGAGCCCATTTTCAGTGACCAAGTTCACACAGTTTGGATTTGATTCTTGCATATTTGGAAAAATTTAATATGCACTCTTGTGTTTCATGTTTATGAATAGCATGTTCTATGTCATGGACTATACTCATTTTATTGAATTGTACCTATAACAGGAACCATTTGTTGCAATTCAACTATAGGACAAAGATCTATATCGCTACAAATAGACTTGTTTCTTCAACAACAAGTTGCAAGGTCGGATTCTTGTATCATTCTCTTGATTTGTTTGCAATGAAATTTAATTCTTCCAATGTGTCCGAGAATTATGTATTGGAAGAGTTATCAACAATAAAGAACAATGGTTCAAGAATCTAACTTTCCAAAGAGACAAATGGGCGTAGTGTATGACATGCCATGTAATTCATAAACATGAAACTATTTTTTTCTCTATAGCAAGTTGCTTTTGTAATTAGAGATATGAAGAATTTAAATCATGGGATATGCAATTCATTTGTTAAAGATTTACCAAAATTTATAGTGTCTTCCTACTCTCCTATTTTTCTTAAAAGAATATCAATAATAAACCTAGTGCATTAATCATACATTCATTGTTGTAGTGCCAACCAGCCTACTAGTAAACCTTGTGCAATTTGCATCCAATGATTAATTATTTTCCAAAATATATAGTGTCCTATTCTCGTAAATTACTTAAACATAAATGAATAGTAGACCTACTGCAAGACAATCAAATTTGATTGGCCAAGTAAGTATTACAATTTCAAATGAGAAAAATAAGAATTGACTACACATCGTGTCATCTTTTCTATCGTCATGGAGTTGATGTGCCTAGCATTTGTCTCAGAGGCAAGTTATTGTTACAATTAGGGTAGGTCACTATTGTAATTGTACAATTTAAATTGGATATGGTACGCTTTTTGATCAATCTATAGCTTTTGCATTAAATTCCTTGATGGTTGCCAAGGTGTTGTCCAAAGTATATAGTTTTCCACTTTGTAATTCTCATTTGTTTACTATGCCTTGATTCCAAAGGAAATAATTGCATATGTAACCTACTCCTCAGTTTAACCTATTTTATGTTTATGAGTTGGATAACATATTTCGATTGCTCTATCCATTTACTAGAACTTGTGTATTAACTTTAGTTTACTATAGTTCCTAAGTTAGCTTTAGTGTTTAGGAAAATTGTGTGTACATTATTTTCAAAGTTAACTCAACATCATAAAGTAATTGGTGGTTGTGCACCTACTTTTACATGTCTACAATTACAAGAATTTGATACATTTCACTTCTTCTATTTCTTTATAAACAATGTAATCGCAACCATTTAAATTTGTTTGAACTGATCCTCAAAGATATTATACATTGAATCTTTGATTCTCTAAAAAATAAAAAAGCAAGGTAAACTATAGAACTATGCGGAAGCACTAGAAAGCCACTGTTGTGCTATTCTATAACAATTTATTGTTATTTTGCACAAAATGTTCACTACATCATCTATGTTTTGTTACTAGAAATCCCCCAATATTAAAATATTATTTTTTTAGAGAATCATTTTCTTTTGGAAATATGACATCTAATCTCATTTGATTTTGGAAATATGACATCTAATTTTCCCATTTTCTGATTCTTAATTGGTGATGAGCTTTTCGCATTTGTAATAAACTAATGTTTAAAAATTGAAAAATTCCATGAATGGAAATATGATAATGGAAAATGTAGACATGATAGGTTGTAGAAATTCAAGGTGTGTTCTATGGTTTGCTACCAATAAGAATTTTATGTCCTTGGCCTGTTGCTAATAGGCAACTTACTATTTCAGTCAGATCAGGTTGCTATTGCAATTGTTTGACGTGTTAGTTTAATATGTTGAGTTAACTTTGCAGACAATATATGCACATGTAAATTGAATGAGAAAATGTCCTAAATACTAGACCTAACCTAGAAATTCTATGAAAGTAGGGCACTATTGCAATATTTTCATTTGCAATTGAACAATAGTAAACAAAGAGGAATTATGATAGGAATAACTAAATACTACATAATTTATAAAATTTCACTGGTGCTAATATCAAATGCACATCCAAAAAATTGCTAAAATTTGGAACAAAAATAGACCAAAGAGATAAATTTTTGTAAACATTGAGATATTAAATTCAAATTTTGTGAGCTTTGTTGATAAGCTACTGGCCACTCAAACAATGAATACATACTTAATGCAGTGAGTGCCTTCGCAGTAGACAAGACCTTTCTCAAAGCATTGAGTTTTCCTTATGCTAATTCTCATTTTTTCATTGTTCATCAATTACAAATGAAACCATTGCAATACTGACCAGATCCTTGGCTTCAACTATTCCCTATTAATATACTACATAGTATATGTCATCTACTATGGTCGTTTGTGTGATTAGGCCTTTTAGCAATAAGAAATACTTCTAGTTGTAGTAGCATAGAGGTACTTGTATCAATGCAAGGGCAAGAAGAATCTACTGCAATTAAAAGGTCCTATTAGAAAACTGTGAACAATTTTCCCTAGTTTTTAGAAAGAAGGCAACAAAAATAATGAAAAAGTCTTCACTGGTTAATAAGAACTTTATTCAAAGGGCAAACAACCTATTTAATAATAGACTACCAAGTTTTTTCAAAATCCTAAAGTAATTGGTGGTTGTGCACCTACTTTTGCATGTCTACAATTACAAGTATTTGATACATTTCACTTCTTCAGGTTCTTTATAAACAATGTAATCACAACCATTTAAATTTGTTTGAACTGATCCTCAAAGTTATTATACATTGAATCTTTGATTCTCTAAAAACTAAAAAAAAAATGTAAACTATAAAACTATTTCAGCCAGACCAGGTTGCTATTTCACTGGTGCTAATATCAAATGCACATCCAACAATTTGCTAAAATTTGGAACCAAATAGACCAACGTGATTAATTTTTGTAAACATTGAGATATTAAATTCAAATTTTGATAGCTTTGTTGATAAGCTACTAGCCACTCAAGCAATGAATACCTACTTAATGCATTGAGTGCCTTCACATTAGACAAGACCTTGCTCAAAGCATTGATTTTTCCCTATAATAATTCTCATTTGTTTATTGTTCATCAATTACAAATGAAACCATCGCAATACTGATGAGATCTTTGGCTTCGACTATTCCTTGTTAATATGCTACATAGTATATGTCATCTACAATGGTCATTTGTGTGACTAGGCCTTTTAGCAATAAGAAATACTTGTAGTTGCAGTGGCATACAGGTACTTGTATCAAGGCAAGGGCAAGAAGCAACTACTACAATTAAAAAGTCATATTAGAAAACTGTGAACAAATTTCCCTAGTTTTTAGAAAGAAGGCAACAAAAATAATGAAAAAGGCTTCGCTAGTTAATAAGAACTTTATTCGAAGGGCTGACAGCCTATTTAATAATAGACTACCAATTTTAATCAACATCCTAAAGTAATTGGTGGTTTTGTACCTACTTTTGCATGTCTACAATTACAAGTATTTGATACATTTCACTTCTTCTAGTTCGTTATAAACAATGTAATCACAACCATTTAAATTTGTTTGAACTGATCCTCGAAGTTATTATACATTGAATCTTTGATTCTCTAAAAACTAAAAAAGCAATGTAAACTATAAAACTATGCGGAAGCACTGGAAAGCCACTATTGTGCTTTTCTACAACAATTTATTGTTATTTTGCAAAAATGTTCACTGCATCATCTATGTTTTGTTACTAGAAAATCCCCAATATTAATTTTTTTTTTTTTAGGGAATCCTTTGCTTTTGGAAGTATGACATTTAATTTCATTTGATTTTGGAAATATGCCATCTAATTTGCCCATTTTCTGATTCTTCATTGGATTGCTGAACTTTTTGCATTTGTACTAAACCAATTTTGAAAAATTAAAAAATTCCATGAATGGAAATATGACAATGGACAATGTAGACATGATAGTTTTTATAAATTCAAGGCATGTTCTATGGTTTTCTACCAATAAGCATTTTATGTCCTTGGCCTTTTGCTAACATGCAACTTACTATTTTAGTCAGACCAAGTTTCTATTTCAATTGTTTGATGTTTTAGTTTAATATGTTGAGTTAACTTTGTAGACAATATATGCAAATGCAAATTGAATGAGAAAATGTCCTAAATACTAGACCTAACTTAGAAATGCTATGAAAGTAGGGCATTGTTGCAATATTTTCATTTGCAATAGAACAATAGTAAGCAGAGAGGAATAACTGAATACTACATAAATTATAGAATTTCACTTGTGCTAATATCAAATGCACATGCAAAAATTTGCTAAAATTTGGAACAAAATAGACCAACGTGATAAAAAAATTTAAACATTGAGATATTAAATTCAAATTTTGTGAGCTTTGCTAATAAAATACTGGCCACTCAAGCAATGAATACCTACTTAATGCATTGAGTGCCTTCAGAATATACAAAACCTTTCTCAAAGCATTGAGTTTTCCCTATGCTAATTCTCATTTGTTCATTGTTCATCAATTGCAAATGAAACCATTGCAATATTGACCAAATCCTTGGCTTCAACTATTCCCTGTTAATATGCTACATAGTATATATCATCTACTATGGTCGTTTTTATGATTAGGCCTTTTAGAAATAACCAATACTTCTAGTTACAGTGACATAGAGGTACTTGTATCAAGTCAAGGGAAAGAAGCATCTACTACAATTAAAAGGTCCTATTAGAAAATTGTGAACAATTTTCCCTAGTTTTTAGAAAGAAGGCAAGAAAAATAACGAAAAAGGCTTCACTGGTTAATAAGAACTTTATTCGAAGGGCTGATAGCCTATTTAATAATAGACTACCAAGTTTACTCAACATCCTAAAGTAATTGGTAGGTGTGAACCTACTTTTGCATGTCTACAATTACAAGTATTTGATACATTTCAGTTCTTTGAGTTCTTTATAAACAATGTAATCTCAACCATTTAAATTTGTTTGAACTGATCCTCAAAGTTATTATATATTGAATCTTTGATTCTCTAAAAACTAAAAAAGCAATGTAAACTATAAAACTATGCAAAAGAACTGGAAAGCCACTGTTGTGCTATTCTACAACAATTTATTGTTATTTTGCACAAAATGTTCACTGCATCATCTATGTTTTGTTACTAGAATATCCCCAATATTAAAATATTTTAATTTTAGAGAATCCTTTGCTTTTGGAAATATAACATTTAATTTCATTTGCTTTTGGAAATATGACATCTAATTTTCCCATTTTCTGATTCTTAATTGGATTGATGAACTTTTTGCATTTGTACTAAACCAATGTTTAAAAATTGAAAAATTCCATGAACAGAAATATGAAAATGGACAATATAGACATGATAGGTTGTATAAATTCAAGGTGTGTTCTATGGTTTTCTACCAGTAAGCATTTTATTTCCTTAGCCTTTTGCTAATAGGCAACTTACTATTTCATTAGAACCAGGTTGCTATTGCAATTGTTTGATGCATTAGTTTAATATATTGAGCTAACTTTGCAGACAATATATGTACATGTAAATTGAATGAGAAAATGTCCTAAATACTAGACATAACTTAGAAATGCAATGAAAGTAGGGAACTATTGCAATCTTTTCATTTTCAATTGAACAATAGTAAACAGAGAGGAATTATGATAGAAATAATTGAATACTACATAAATTATAGAATTTCACTGGTGCTAATATCAAATGCACATCCAAATTTTTTTGAAAATTTGGAACAAAATAGACGAACGTGATAAATTTTGTGAGCTTTGTTGATAAGATACTGCCACTCAAACAATGAATACCTACTTAATGCATTGAGTTCCTTCGCAGTAAATAAGACCTTGCTCAAAGCATTGAGTTTTCCCTATGCTAATTCTCGTTTGTTCATTGTTCGTCAATTGTAAATGAAAGCATTGCAATACTCACCAGATCCTTGGCTTTGACTATTCCTTATTAATATGCTACATAGTATATGTCATCTAATATGGTTGTTTGTGTGATTAGGCCTTTTAGCAATAAGCAATACTTCTAGTTGTAGTAGCATAGAGGTACTTGTATCAAGGCAAGGGCAAGAAACATCTACTGCAATTAAAAGGTCCTATTAGAAAATTGAGAACAATTTTCCCTAGTTTTTAGAAAGAAGGCAACAAAAATAATGAAAAAGGATTCACTAGTTAATAAGAACTTTATTCGAAGGGCTGAAAGCCTATTTAATAATAGACTACCAAGTTTACTCAACATCCTAAAGTAATTAGTGATTGTGCACCTACTTTTGAATGTCTACAATTACAAGTATTTGATACATTTCACTTCTTCTAGTTCTTTATAAACAATGTAATTGCAACCATTTAAATTTGTTTGAACTGATCCTCAAATTTATTATACATTGAATCTTTAATTCTCTAAAAACTTAAAAAGCAATGTAAACTATAAAACTACGTGGAAGCACTAGAAAGGCACTGCTGTGCTATTCTACAACAATTTATTGTTATTTTGCACAAAATGTTCACTACATCATCTATGTTTTGTTACTAGAAAATCCCCAATATTAAAATATTATTTTTTTAGAGAATCCTTTTCTTTTGGAAATATGACATCTAATTTTCCCATTTTCTGATTCTTAATTGGATTGATGAACTTTTCTCATTTGTACTAAATGAATGTTTAAAAATTGAAAAATTCCATGAATGAAAATATGACAATGGAGAATGTAGACATGATAGGTTATAGAAATTCAAGGCATGTTGTATGGTTTGCTACCAATAAGCATTTTATGTCCTTGCCCTTTTGCTAATAAGAAACTTACTATTTCAGTCAGACCAGGTTGCTATTGCAATTGTTTGATGTGTTAGTTTAATATGTTGAGTTAACTTTGTAGACAATATATGCACGTGTAAATTGAATGAGAAAATGTCCTAAATACTAGACCTAACTTAGAAATTCTATGAAAGTAAGGCACTGTTGCAATATTTTGATTTGCAATTGAACAATAGTAAACAAAGAGGAATTATGATAGGAATAATTGAATAATACACAAATTATAGAATTTCACTAGTGCTAATATCAAATGCACATCCAACAATTTGCTAAAATTTGGAACAAAATAGACCAACGTGATAAATTTTTGTAAACATTGAGATATTAAATTGAAGCTACTAGCCACTCAAGCAATGAATAGGTACTTAATGCATTGAGTTCCTTCACAGTAGACAAGACCTTGCTCAAAGCATTGAGTTTTCCCTATGCTAATTCTCGTTTGTTCATTGTTCGTCAATTGCAAATGAAACCATTGCAATATTGACCAGATCCTTAGCTTCGACTATTCCCTGTTAATATGCTACATAGTATATGTCATCTATTATGGTCATTTGTGTGATTAGTCCTTTTAGCAATAAGCAATAATTCTAGTTGTAGTGGCATAGAGGTACTTGTATCAAGGCAAGGGCAAGAAGCATCTACTGCAATTAAAAGGTCCTATTAGAAAACTATGAACAATTTTCCCTAGTTTTTAGAAGGAAGGCAACAAAAATAACGAAAAAGGCTTCACTAGTTAATAAGAACTTTATTCGAAGGGTTGATAGCCTTTTTAATAATAGACTACCAAGTTTACTCAATTATAACAATTGATTTAGGAAATATCTTTGCCAGGATTTTTAGATTATACTGTAATGCATGAACCGATAGAAAAATTTGTATCAAGCCAACATTATTACATGTTTACACATAGTAGGTATACCATTCTATGGTAAGTGTGTAGGGCGTGGCAGCATACACAAGCCTTTCCATTTACACCTGTTTAGCATTGTAACCTTGGTTTGATAGAGTATTGCCTTATCAGGTATTGCAATTGGTTTCGTCTGTTGACATGATCATATCATGTTAATCAAGGAACTTTTTGCATGTTCTTGTGGTTTAAGATGTTGAATTAACTTTGTAGACAATATATGCACATGTTTATTCAATGGGTAGATGCTCTAAAAACTAAACCTAACTTAGAAATCCTATGAAGGTAGGTTACTATTGCAATCTTCCTATTTGCAATTGAAACATAGTAAACAAAGAAAAAAAATTAGACAAATGACTGAATGCTAGATAGATTACAGCAATCGACCGATGCCCATATGAAATGCACATCCAATGATTTGCTCAAATTTGCAACAAAATAGACCAAAGTGATATGTGTTTTACAAACATTCAAGCATTAAATAATTTTTTTGTGAGATTTGCTAATAGACTAGTGGCCACTCAAGAAAATTCTGCCAGCATTGGTAATAGAGTTGTAGGTACTAAAGTAGTCAATGCATGTTTAATGCATTAAATGGTCTAATTGTTTGATCAGAAATAATAGTCTATTAAATGCAAACTGTGCAAGATAAACTTTTACAAACATGCAGACATTAAATACAAATTATGTGAGCTTTTTCGATAGGCTAGTGGCTATGAAAGCAATGAATACATAGGTAATGAATTGAATTTCTCCATAGTTAGCAAGATCTTGCTCAAAGCTTTCATTTTTTTCTATGGGTATGTGTAGGATCATGATGGGCCAAAAAGTGGCAATGGAAAAAAAATACCTTTTGGATCGACTCAAAAATGTGGAAATTTTGAGTTGACTTTTTGGAGGTTCGGGTGTCAGTACATTGCTCCAAAGCAATGCCCAAACCTACTTTTTGCAAATCGGATATCCAATTTGGATCGGATATCCGATTTGCAAAATCCTGTATAAATAAAAAAGACAATTGTTAAAACTCATTTCACACCATTTGGATGCGGATGCAAAGGGAAAAGAGAAAATCCGATATCCGTTTTGAGGAGAAATCCAATTTGAAAGGTAATTGTTTGGTTTTTTTTATGTTTTAATCAATTTTTCAATTAGATTCTTTTAATTTTAAGTAGTTTTTACGAATTGTTTTTCAAAAGTAGGGTTTTTTATTGATTTTTATTAAAAACTAGAGTTTACAATGAATTTTTATTTAAAATTAATGTTTTTAAATGGATTTTGATTAAAAACTAGTGTTGTTGATGTATGTTTATCAAAAGCTAGAGTTTGTTATGGATTTTTGTGAAAAAGTAGGGTTGTTTTTGGATTTTTATTAAAAACTAGGGTTTTTTAACAATAATTTCATTTATATTGTGTAATTTTAATTAGATTAATTAGTTTTTAACTTTAATCAGGTATTATGGCTGAGAATGAAAATGTACAAATGCCAAATTCCCCACCACCTCCGCAGCCACCAATTGAAAACTTATTTGGTCAAAAATTGGGGCAATTGAGGGGTATTTGTGAAGTTTATAAGACAATCCCTCGATTGAGTGATATGACAAACACATTGAAGGAAATAATTAAAAATATAGAAACCCTCTCCACCCAACATAATGCCTTTCATTCATGGCGAAAAGACATGAGGGAGTATTATGCATATGGATTGTCTTACGATGATGTGAAAGATCTCCAAATAACCAAAGCCCAAATAGCCCCTTTATTAATTAACCCCCGCACCGGTTTTCTAGTGAATGTTAATAAAACAAAACTTTCTATAAAATGGTGCATGAATAGGGACATTGTAGATAACTTTTGGGATCGTTGGTGTATGTTTTTTGATAAACCACCGAACGACAATTCTAATATACCATTTTACTTTATTAAAAAATTATATGTTGATTTTTTGTTAGGGCATCATGTCAATTACTTTGAGGTTAAACCCTTACATGGCATCAGTGGAGATATGCCCCAAGATAGACCAAGGGTAGTTAGAGTAGTCCCGCACCCAAATTTTCCCCTTCCTCTGCCACCTCCAATATATCATCCAGATATTATCCAGGATACATCCACACATACTATTTCAGTTATTCACTCTTTGAGTTGTCATTTGGTTTCACATGCTTCTACAGTAGCTCAGCCACATTCTGGTGATGTTGGCGAAGGCTCAAGTGCTACTACATCCTCCTCCTCAGGTCCACATATTTGTGTACCACATACTTGCACTATGTGCCACTAGATATGCTTGGATCCTCTTGTACATCCCGTTGAGCATCCCTTGGACACTTCTGATTATGACCTCCATGATGTGGACATTATAGACCAGTCGTAGGATAGTGGATTGCACCCTACTAAGTCCTCTCCTGCTAGAGAGGGGGATGCTGGAATAGTGACACAGGTAAGATTTAAGTTGTAATTTCATAACTTGCATTTGTTTTTAAATGAATATTAATAAGAGATAGTATCAAGTACTAATATTTATTTGAATGGTCTATTTAATAGTTGATGTCTGAGGAGGAGCTTACATGAGTGACTGATAGCACCCTTAGGGCCATTTCATTTGGCTTGGACACACACAGAGTATATATTTTCGCATTCACTCGTTTACATTTTTTATTATATACTTGCTTGTCATTTGAATTATCATTAATGAAATTATATAATAACTTATATGTTTATCTTATTTTCCTCTTGTAGGAAATACCTAGTGTGAGTGAGGTGCAACCTTGTCCACACTATGGAGGCGCAAATTTCGATAAGGGGAAGGTAATTGAACTCAAATTTGACTGAATTAAGATTTTTAAGATCTTATATTGATTATACATACATCGACATAGATTGTTAGTTTCACATGTACTTGTCATTTTTATGTACAGGCAATTATGAGCTATACATTGTTGTTGAAAAATGACACACCACCTAAATGATTAGGTATTAGAACACCCCAAGGAGGAGGTGTCGAAACACTTGAAGGAGATAAAGAAAAAGATCAACCTAAAGAGGTATGTTTTTATTTTATTTTGTGTTTGGTAAATATGTTCCTATTACCAATACTCATATGCTAACTTGGATCAATTTTATGTTTTTGTTCACGTATATAGATTGGCATTTGAAAAATTGGTCTGGTATATTCTAGGACTCTTGACCCTTTGAAAAGATGTATATTTCAGGTAATCAAGATTTCAATTTTAGAGTTCAATTAAATTCAATGTATATTGATTTTGATAATTATTCGATTTTAAACTATATAGTATAACTAATCTCAATTGTGGTTTGAATTTTTCTTGTGCAGCTACCTTTAGAGCCAACGAGTGCTTCAAAGAGGCTCCATTTTGATGATCCACTAGTATTTTAGGATGAGATAGACATTTTGGCATGTAAATTTTGAATACATATTGAGATGGCATATGCCACATTTTGTAAAACTTTGTCTAAGTTGGTGTCGATTCCATTTTTGTATATGGACATACACTTGATTATTGGATAATTTTATATATAGAAGTTGACAATTAGAATTTAATTTGTTCGTCATGTGCATGATTAAACTCTTTGAAAATTTTATCTTGAGCAATGGTTAAATATCAATGTACAATAGCTTAAAAAAGAATGGTTATACTATGTATTTTATATTTATATCACTGATTACATTGCATTACACATCTTTCAAACTCAAATCATTACTTCACATTGCATAACTAACAACTAGATGTTCATAGATGAAAAATTTTCAATTACAATATAGTTTTTACAAAGTCAACCTAAGCAGTTATGCAATTACTTCACATTGCATAACTAAAAACTATGAGCAGTTGTCAATCGGATTTGCTTTTCATGGAATTCTATGAGACCACATTTCTTTGAAGCTTTTTTTGAAATAGTCCACTGCCTTGTCTATGCTACCACATTTTTCATACATGTCTACCAAATCTTTTTATCAAACAGTTCACTCTAATCCCTTTATCACCCCTAAAAATGTGTTCCTATTGTTGATGTTATTAGCAACATCGGGTTGCTTCTTCCAGTGATCACCTTAAGTTGTAATAAATTAAATGATAGCCTATGGCTATTTAATTTATACTCATTTGATTTAAATGGATGAGGCTGACCTTATTTGATATTATTTTGTAATTTATTATTTTCAAGAGAGGCCGACCTCCTTGAAGAGTCGCCTTATTTTGTATAAATACAAGGTGATCTTTGTTCATTTCCTCAATCGAGTTCATTTAGCATAATTTTCATTCCAAGTAGAAGTTTACACTTGAGCAGCAATGCTTCATCTTGCAGCAACAGGCCGATTTCAAGGAGAAGCATATTCAATTGTATTTTTGCATCTAGGAGAGGTGCTATTATTCATTGTATCAAATTCAGCCATGAGTTGGGCCTAAGTTGTAAGCACATTTTTTCTCTTATTCCTTCATTATATAAGAGACATTCATGTTCTTTCTGCTCAATCCTCCAAGAAGGAAGGAAAAGGAGGAAAAAAAAGATGCTTCAAGAGGAATAGAGATAAAGGGTCAAATGGTGCTCTTGCATTCAAGAAGAAGTGAGACCTCTCTCGTGTTCAATGCCTTAGATGTGACAGGTTTGGTCACTATGTGAAGGATTTACCTACCAGGCCTAATCATCATGCTTCATTTGCGGATGTGATTGAGATCTCTCCCCAAAATGATTCTAGTGAATTTCTACTCTAGTCATGGGCCTATGTTCAAGCCATGAAGGTCATGAACTGATATGAGCGCAAGAGAAACATTTCGTACTTCCACCCTTCAAAATATTTAAGAGATAAGTATTATTTGTTTTGATTGTAATTACTCTTCTAGGCTAAAATTCAGCCTGTTGAGCTGTGCAAATCTAACATTATTTACTTGGATTATGTGTGACCAGTAAATAGTGATCACAGGGATAAGATTCTTTAGATTTAAAAAGTATTCATTGCAAGTTGTATCATGCTAATGTGTGAAGATTGTCTTTTGTTATGTTTAGATTATCTCTTCCTAATATGAGTGCAAGATAGGAGTCTAGAAGTTGTAGTAGGGTTTAAATAAATGTGTTTGACTAGTTTTTTGCAACAAGCTATGGTCTCATGGATTTTTTTCGCACAAAAAATAGTTTTGGAGTTCGATTGGAGGCTGAAAACTACTTGTAAGGGCATCAATAAATCTTGTTCTACAACTCGTATGACCAAACTGATTGTTCCATCATGTCTGAATGGGTACGTTTAGGCTAGGTATGGTTCCTTTTCGCACCCAAACAGACTGAAGCAGTCTGAGCTACATTCAATCAACGAAATCCCTTAAGAGTCCAAAGTGTAGAAAGGCAACAATCTTTGATGAATTGTTACTCAAAAACCATGATTCTTAAAGACACTTCATCTGAAGATATGAGATTGTGTTGGGACCATATACAATAACCTCTCTCTATTTTTTCTATCTTGAAGGCGTTTTCCCATGGTGATGAGTTTTCAATTGAGGGAAAAGCTACCAAATGCAAGTAGTGTAAAGTTGCAAAGTGGTGTAAATTTCATTCTCTAACTCATACGACCAAACAGACTACTCCAACACATCCGTATGGGTACGTTTATGTTAGTTATGTTCCTCTTTTGCATCCAAATATGCCGAATCACTCTGAGCTACATTGGACTGACGATTTCCCTTAAGAGTCCAAAGTGCTAAAAGGCAGCAATCTTTGACGGACTATTTCTAAAAAACTGTGATTCTTATAGACTCTTCATCTGAGGATATGGGATCGTGTTGGGACCATCTACAATAGCCTCTCTCGGTTTTTTCTATCTTGAAATAATTTTCCCGTGGTGATGAGTTTTCAGTTGAGGGAAAAGTTGCCAAATGCAAGCAATGTAAAGTTGCAAAGTGGTGCAACTTTCATTCTCTAACTCATACGACCAAAAAAAATATTCCAACACATCTAGATGGGTATTTTTATGCTAGGTATGGTCCTCTTTTGCACCCAAATACGCCGAACCACTCCGAGCTACATTGGACTGACGATTTCCCTTAAGAGTCTAAAGTGTTAAAAGGAAACAATCTTTGACGGACTATTTCTTAGAAACCGTGATGCTTATAGACTCTTCGTCAGAGGATATGGGATCGTGTTGGGACCATATACAATAAACTCTCTCGGTTTCTTCTATCTCAAAGGAATTTTCCCGTGGTGATGAGTTTTCAGTTGAGGGAAAAGTTGTCAAATGCAAGCAGTGTAAAGTTGCAAAGTGGTGCTACTTTAATTCTCTAACTCGTACGACCATACAGACTATTCCAACATGTCCATATGGATACTTTTATGCTAGGTATGGTCCTCTTTTGCACCCAAATATGCCGAATCACTCTGAGCTACACTGAACCGATGATTTCCCTTAAGAGTCTAAAGTGCTAAAAGGCAGCAATCTTTGACAGACTATTTCGTGAAAACCGTGATGCTTACAGACTCTTCATTTGAGGATATGGGATCATGTTGGGACCATCTACAATAAGGTTGGATCAAGATTCTACAATTCCTAGCTCTTGCATCATAAAAATCTTACCCAATCAACTTGAATCAATTACATGGGAAATGAAATTCACAAGAACTTTTTACATTTTTGTTTTTCAAAAAAGTGGCAAGCCACTGTAATTTATTATATATAAATAGGAGATATTACAAAACCTGGTTCAAACAAGCATACCAACAGGAAATAACCAAGAAGAAAACCTCTAGTTGTAGCTCGATTAAGTACAAAAATCTCTTTACATTTTAAGCATACCCTTTATACAATGCCAGACATTTGACCTGTATTTCAAAAAACATCACTCAATATAGATTATGCCTATACACAGTTATGACCTTTTTAAATTGTTTCACATTTCAAAATTCAATTCTTACAAAATCTTCCTATTTGAGGCATTCAGGGCAAAATCTTCCACAAGAGTAGTATGTTGGTGTTCTGGAGTGACAAGCACCTGTACAAACCATCAAAGTAGCAGTTAAACTACATACAATAGAAAATATGCTTAGAATAACCAATCTATATTATTGTAATTTTTCACATACCTCTTTGAAAGGATCAAAGTTGGCTATTGTTGCAGCAAGTGCATGATCAATCATGCCAGGAATATCTTAAAAATTTTCAAATGATAAATCTATATTGTCACAACAAAAAAGATGCTTAGACTAACCAATCTATATTAATCTAAACAACCTGAATGATGATGAATTGTTAATGCAAACTATAAAATATGCTTTTAATAACCAATTTATATTATTCTAATCTATCGCATACCTCTTTGAAAGGATCAAAGTTGGCTATTGTTGCAGTAGGTCCATGATCAATCATGCAAGGAATATCGCAAAATTTGTCAAATGATAAATCTATATTGTCACAACAAGAAAGATGCTTAGACTAACAAATCTATATTAATCTATATTATTGTAATTTTTCACATACCTCTCCGAAAGGATTAGAGTTGGCTATTGTTGTAGTAGGTCCATGATCAATCATGCCAGGAATATCACAAAATTTGTCAAATGATAAATCTATATTGTCACAACAAAAAAGATGCTTAGACTAACAAATCTATATTAATCTAAACAACTTGAATGATCATGAATTGGTAATTCAAACTATAAAATATGCTTTGAATAACCAATCTATATTATTGTAATATGTTGCATACCTCTTTGAAAGGATCAGAGTTGGCTATTGTTGCAGCAGGTCCATGATCAATCGTGCCAGGGTTATCACAAAATTTTTCAAATGATAAATCTATATTGTCACAACAAAAAAGATGCTTAAGCATTGTACCTTCCATTCTTGAATATGCTATTCAAGTGTTCCTGAAGGGTCATCTCTTTTCTTAAGAGTATCCAATATTACTTCATGATCAGCATTAATAAGTGTCCATAGTTGTTTTGTCTTTGGTTTGACATGATGCTTCAACAACTTAACATTTTTTGCTATAACAAGGTGTGAATACATGAGAATGGTTTTGTGTTTCTCGTAGTCTTCAAATGCAGGTATCCCATTCTTTTTAATCATGTATGTTTGCAACCAAGTTCCTACAACCACAACTAAACTTGTAGGATACATGAACCCATCATCATCTTTCATCGATTGTGTTAGCTTGTGATTTACCCACACACATCGAGCCAACCAATATTCTGATCTCTCTTCATTCCCCTGTGGTGCAACAACTGCAAAAACATGTCTTGGATGTAGTAGATCTAAAAGTCGGTCATAATCAAGTGAACTTTCCATTTTGTAATTTGGCATGGATATAGTTTGAGATAAAAGAGTTAGATATTGTGGAACCCATGTATCCACCCACTCACTTGAATCTCATTGATCCCACTCGCACTGAATACAACTCTGACAAAAACAAGCCAACTGTCGTGTCCAAATGGTCTATGTGCTTGCATCTGAGCTTCAAAACAAATGCATCTTTGAAGAATCTTTGATTGTATGATAATCCAATCTACCTCCAACTGTAAACTCCTCAACCAACCAAAAGAATATGTGCATTGTTGAATCAAGTGTCCCTCCTTGTGACAATTGCTAACTACACCAATCAACAATAGAACGTGCATCACTGAATTTTGCTCCTGAAATCTTCAATTTCTCCTTAACTAGAGCTCTCTTTACACATGCACCTGCTGCATCATGCTGCCCTTTCCCATGCCTAACTTAAAAAAAACTCCAAATATTAGGTACACCCCTCTCTACATGCATTATACTCAACCAATAAAACATGCGAGCATTCTTGAATTGACCTATGCAATTATTTGACCAAATGAGATGTTGGCCTAGTGCTATATCATGCTCCTGCAAGAACTCAAAAAAATTCCCGAAACAATGTTGGACATACTCGAACAAGTGAGATCTGTCATCATTCATATAAAAATGATACTCTATGATTATCTTTCGATCCTCCTTTGTACTATTAGGTGCATTTCTAAATGTTATGTGGACAAAAATAGCAATCTGAATGGAATTGTAATACTGAGATTGAATCTCGTTTTGTGGTTGCAATGTGTAATTTTCTACAAAATCAA
This sequence comes from Sequoiadendron giganteum, assembly GCA_007115665.2. Classification (NCBI taxonomy): domain Eukaryota; kingdom Viridiplantae; phylum Streptophyta; class Pinopsida; order Cupressales; family Cupressaceae; genus Sequoiadendron; species Sequoiadendron giganteum. The sequence continues at coordinate 209,223,656 of CM021108.1, read as the reverse complement.
CCACTGATATAATAGTGCCAATCAAAAAAGAGTCCTTACATATCCTAAATTTTTGATCCAATCACTGAGACCTATGACTATGCATTGCATACTTGTAGAAAATATTGTCCTTAAACTCTGAAATAAAATCAGCAACACTACATTCTTTTGTAACCAACTTGCATCTAGAACCTTCACCTCCACTCTGCAAAGTATACTTGACTGTCTCATATCTCTTTTTCTCAACAAGATTCTTTCCAAATTCATGTTCGAAACCCTCATGAAAACATTGAAAAAACTTTGACAAGCCACGACATTCTGAGCACTTTGTATTTAAACAATCATTTCTATAGAAAAAGGAACCATCATCCCTAGAACATAAAAATAGATCTAGCAAGTCCCTTGATGATTTTGGAAGATGCATTTCACCACACTCCTGCAACATTTCATTAGTATGCAAAGTAGAATGGATATAGCATAATAGTTCATGGTACATTGAAAACTCCACATGTTATTTGCAACAAAAAGTATTATGAATCTTAAGAGGCACACAATAAAATGGCTTCAAACCTTCAAAAGTTCTTTGTGAGATTTCCATATTGTATGTGTTTGAATAAATTTGCTGAACAACATTGTTTGGCTTGATTCCAAGAAATGTTTAGGATGTGGTGTATGGTCTCGACTGCCAATTATTAACTTTAAAAAATCCTTTGCTTTGGGTGATACTCTAGAGTTATCATGCCAAAATTGTTGAATTGCTTGCTTTACATTATCGGTTAGCTTCTTATCAACACGTGGAAGCCTCCCGACAAAAGCCCATATATCATTTTTAAGAGGATCATCTATTCTTTCTCTTCTTGCAAGTGCTCTATCCAAAGTTTTATGATTTAAGTCAAAATCAATACAAGTTTGTCTCATAAATTGAGCCTTTTTCAATTGATGGCTTACTAGGGCAGTTGTAATGACTCTTTGAGCAGCTCTCTTATCTTTTTCCTTGTTATTTTTTCCAATAGACTTGAGAGCATTAAAAAGATTTTTGAAAATAATAGAATTTTTTCGGTCCTCTTGTTCACACAAATCTTGAATTTGGCTAGAAAAGGTCTCATATTTTGCATCTTTAGCAATTGTACAAAAAGTTGGCATTGCTCGCTCAATGTCTTATCGCTAAAATATTGGTTGAAAAGTATTCTAGCCCACAACCAAACAGTTCGTGTTGACCTCTTTCCTTCAAAATTGTTTATAATGTTATCATCAATTTCAACTAACCATTTAGGGGTCCTTGAAGGTCTTGAATTTGGAATATGTCTTTCTTCCACACAAGGTTCTTCATTTCTCGTGTAATCTAGTGAAACATAATTTACACTTGCTTCAATATTATGTTCAACATCTTCATTTCCAACATTTTCACCTTGAACATTTTCAATATCATGTTCAACATCTTCAATTCCAACATTTTCACCTTGAAAAATTTCAATATCAATTTGAACAAGTTCATTCCCAATTTAAATATCATGTTCTACATTTTCACCTTGAACATATTCAATTTCCTCTTTACTTGAAAGACCATAGGGCTCAAGTTCACCGATATTTAACATACCTTGTCTTTTCTTCCTATGACCTTCTCTATCTCTTTGTCTATATCCTTCAATTTATTCTTTTGTCATCTTTCTCTTACATTTTTGCTTCCAACAACTGTTGCTCCCCATTATACCAAATAAAAGATGCTAAAAAATCATTATGTATGAAAAATTTGAGTACAAGATGCTCCAAATATTTTATCTTTGTCTCTTCCAGTCTGAAACCATGCATTTGTCACCTGCAAAGTGTTGCAAACAGAATGTAGGGTCCATTGGAATGCACAAAAATGGCCCACATGGGGTTTTTCTATGTCCTATAAATCCGATATCCAATATAATCAGATATCTGATTTGTAAAACATTTTCTGCAATGGTAAGAATTTAGCTCTACACATCAAATTTTCACAAATCAGATATCCGATTCAAATCGGATATCCGATTTGTACACACATAGACCTAAGGGTTAATGGTAGAGAGTGGGAGAGTGGAATATTGAGAGAGAGAGAGGGAGAGGGGAGAGTGAGAGGGAGAGTGGGAGAGTGAGATGGAGAGGGAGAAAGGAGAGTGGGAGAGTGAGAGAGTGAGGGACAGGAGGAGATAGGAGGAGGAGGAGAGGGATAGAGAGGGAGGGAGGGAGGAGGGAGAGTGGGAGAGGAGAGGGAGAGGAGATAGTGAGAGGGAGAGCAGAGAGTGAGATGGAGAGGGAGAAAGGGAGAGTGTGAGCTTGAGAGTGGGAGGGAGAGAGGGAGAATGGGAGATTGAGAGAGGGAGAGGGAGAGTGGGAGGGAGAGATAGAGGGAGGGATATTGAGAGGGAGAGAGGGAGCAATAGGGAGAGAGAGAGACAGGGACAGGGATAGGGACATAGACACGGACATGAACAAGGATAGGGACAAGGATAGGGAGAGTGGGAGAGGGAGAGAGGGAGGGAGAGGGATATGGAGAGGGAAAGAGGAGGAGGGATAGGGAAAGAGTGAGAGACTTAGGAGGGAGAGTGGGAGTGATATGAGAGGGAGAAAGGGAGAGGGGAGAGCAGGAGAGAGAGAGAGAGAGAGAGAGAGAGGGAGAGAGAGAGAGTAGAGGGGAGGGAGAGGGAGAGGAAAGGGAGAGGGGGAGAGCAGGAGAGAGAGAGAGAGAGAGAGAGGGGGGGGGAGAGAGGGAGAGTGGGAGATTGAGATAGAGAGAGAGAGAGGAGTGATTGCGTGAGAGACTTGAGAGAGATAGAGGTGTATCGAGAGAGAGGGAAAGAGATAATATTTAAATATTTTATATATTGGTAATATATATATATATTTAATTATTTATAGATTAACTAAAATATTTAAATACTATACATTTAATCATATATTATTTATTAAATACATAATTTGGTAAGAGATTATCATAAATTGTATATTAAATATATTACATTATAAACTTTATTGGATATTATATATATTAAATTATAAACTTTACTGTATATTATATATATTAAATTATAAACTTTATTACTTTTTTAAATCATATATTAAAGATTGTATAAAAAATTTAAAACTCATATCTATTTAAAACATATCATATATCGAATTCAAATTGGATATCCAATTTGAATTGGATATCCAATATGCTGACACAAAATTTAATGCCCAGGGATTAGGCTCAGGATTTTGTTCGGACCTACCAATCCTAAAAATTCAACACGTAAAACGTGTTTAACAACTTACCTTGCTTTTCCATACTTTGCCCATGTGGTTGATGACTTTTATTTTACCCAAAATTGATGACACGAAAAGGGTCTGTAAAGGAGCTTCTCAACTTTCTACCAATATATATTTTACTTAGAATCTAATAAATAATTATTATTTATTTTTTATTAGAATTATGACTAAAGTCCTCATTGATAGTCTAATAGAAAAACATCTATAGATTTCAAACGGTATCACAATTTTTAAATCCAAAACATGTGTCACATTCTTTGCTTGGAATTTTATAGGATTAAAAAAAAAAAATGAATTTCATGAGGTTTTGACCAAGTTAGGGTGGTCAGACATACGAGGTTTTATATTTTTTAAAAGTTGTAATAAAAAAATCATAATTAATTATTTATTTGAAAAAAAATTACAAAAAATAATGCATCACATCCACACATGAGTCCTCTACTTATATCTAAAATTTTATAAAAAAATATTATCATTTTATTATGGTTAGGGTGGTCAGACAGACACCTACTTCTTTTTTTTTCCCTGAAATTTTAGTACCACTGCATTGAAATTTCAAATTTTCACCAAATAGATTTTTTTTTACAAAAATTAACCTAGTAGTTTAGAAACTACATTCAATTTTTCATAGATTCTATTCTTACATATTTTTGAAATAATATAGATAACTTATTCAAATTTTTATGTCAAGTTGCCCAACTCTGATTTTTTGAATTTTCATTGCCACTTAAGGGCCTATTTTTTCCATGATGATCTTGCACATACCCTTATCTTAATTATCATTCGTTACAACTCTTCTATTGGTTGGAGTGGGCCTACGATTCATTTCGGTTAAAGTAAATTAGGAAAATAAAAGGGCACTACATATTTTACAAATATTTAATCGCTAGATACAAATCATGTCATCTTTGATAGTGGGGTGGTATATACTGAAGCATTCAATGCATGTTTAATGCATTAAATGGTATGACACATGGATTGGAAATAATGGTGTATTAAATGAAAATAACATAGGAAATGCATTAAAAAAAATTAGCAAAGAAATAACATCGAAAAGTGTGTAAAGAAACATGATATGCTTGTATTAGTGATAGGAACCAATCCCAATATCTTCTAAACTATTGTTGCTAGATAAAGCAATAATATTTTAGATATTTGAGCAAGGTCTTGTTCCTTGTAAATTCATACAATGCATTGACTCTAAATTCATTGCTTGGATAGGCAGTAGCCTACCAGCAAAGTATTTTAAGCAATACAATTTCATTGGAAAATAAACTATTTTAAAAGTGAGTTCAACGATTGCAATAGTAACTTGTTGCAACTGTACTCATTTTACAAAGTCATCTAAGTGATTTTGCTTGTCCTGATATCAATACTTTTGTCTTGTTGTTACTAGAAGTATTATTGGTTGTTATAAGGCCTAATTCTACAAATAGGTATAGTAAATGATAAATGACATGAAACAGTTGAAGCCAATGAGTAGGTTACTATTGCAATGGTTTCATTTAGAATTGAGAGGTAATAAACAATTTATCTCCTTTTCTATTGGTTGGACTAGGCCTATTATTCATTTTTATTAAAGTTCACTACAATAATAATACATTATATATTTTGCAAATATTTAATCACTCTTGTTTATTGCAATAGTTATCTACTCCTTCACTCATCTATTCCATGTTTATGTGTTCCATACCATATGTCATTTACTGTGCTCATTTGTGACATTCACCCTTGTAATAGGAAGCATTGTTTCTAGCCATTGAGTATTGCAAACATATAGGTGATCCACCTACTCATAGTAAACTATTTGATGGATTCTCCCATGTTCGAGCATTGAACAGACTTACGAACATTGAAAGGGGGTGTGCAAAGCTAAAAAAAACAAAACCTTTTCAACAAACAATAAACAAAGCAGAATAAGCATAGATAAAAGATAACATTTGTCTTGGAATTCATGAATTGACTATGCATTCACTTCTTGTGTACCTTCCAGTCGTCCAACAATCCTTGCAAAATTTGCATTTAATGCATTAAACATACATTAATTGCTTGATGATAAATTTTGAAAAAAAAAGTCCATTATGATAGATTTTTGCAAACATTTAGACATTAAATACAAAAATAGCAAGCATTACTAGTAGACTAATGACCACTCAAGCAATGAACACAGTTGATGCATTCAATGCCTCCATGGTTTCAAGGACCTTGGTCAAACCATTCAATTTTCCTTGCGGAAGTGACTGGTACTTCTAGTTATCAACTATTAGAAACACACTAACGAGCCACCCACCAATAGAGTATTGTACCTACCGCTCTTACCATGTTCAAGCACTGCATAGAATAACAAACATCGAAGATGGGAAATGAGAGCTAAAAACACATAAGCTTTTGAGGAGGCAATAGAAAAACAATAATAAGCACAAATAAAACCCAACACTTACCTCAGATTTCATGAATTCACTATGCATTCATAGCTTATGTACCCACCAACCCTCTAAGAAATCTCACACAATTTTCTTTGAAAGCTTTGTTGATACACTAGTAGCCACTCAAGCAATAAACACATAGTTAATGCATTCAATGCCCCCACAGTCCACAAGACCTTTCTTAAACCATTCAAATTTCCTTGTAACACCGAGAAATACTTCTAGCTATCAAGTATCACAAACAAACAACACAGTCCATGACATATAATATGTTTTTCATAAACATGAACCATAGAAACAATGATAAAATTTGGAAAAAAATAAACCAATGTCATAAATTTCAGCAAACATTCAGACATTAAATACAAAATTTGTGAGCTTTGTTGATAGACTACTAGCCATTCAAGAAATAAACACATAGTTAATGCATTCAATACTTCCATAGTTGACAAGACCTTTCTCAAAGAATATGTCATCTACTATGCCCACTGACCCCATTAACCCTTGTAACAACAAGCAATACTTCTAGTCATCAAGTATCATAAACACAACCAATCCAGTCACCAGCAGTGCACTTTTATAGAATAATGAACATGGAAAAGCGCAACCAAGAGCTAAAAATACACAAGATTCTCAATAAACAATAAACAAACAAGAATAAGAACAAATAAAACCCAACACTCACATGAGATTTCATGAATTAACTATGCATTCATTGCTTGTGTACCCACCAGCTCTTCAACACATCTTGCACAATTTTTTTTGCAGCTTTGCTGATAGACTGATAGCCACTTAAGAAATAAACACATTGTTAATGCTTTCAATGCACCCATAGCCGACAAGACCTTGCTCAAACCATTCAATAATAGATTTCATATGCTATATAACCAAGTTACATGGAATAGTTGAAGTGAAGGAGTAAGTTACTATTGTAATGGTTTCATTTGCAATTCAGAGATAATAAAAAAAAAAAAAAAATTCTATTGGTTGGAGTAGGTCTATTATTTGCTTTTGTTAAAGTAAATTAGGAAAATAGGAGAACATTATATATTTTGTAAATATTTAATCACTCGATGCAAATTGTGTTAGCTTTGGCGGCTGAGTGGTAGATACTGAAACAATCAATACATGTTTAATGCATTGAATGGTATGACTAGCCAGTAAGAAACAATAGTTTGTTAGATGCAAATTGTATGAGATTTATAGGTGGGATTGTGGGTACGTAAGCTATCAATGCATAGAAAATGCATGGAATTCTAGGGAAGTGATTGGTTTTATTTGTGATAGTTTTCATTTTTTTATTGCTTGTTGAGAAACTTGTGTGTTTCTAGCTCTGGATTTCCCTATTCCATGTTTGCTAAGTTTGGAGGCCCTTCAATGGTGGAGGAGCTATAGAGTTTTATTTGAGTGATTTTCCCTATAGCTTAGTTTTTTGTGGCTAAATTAGTAAGAATTAAAATTGAATTCTTTGGGAAACGTTTTGTCAACTGTGGATCCATTCAATGCATTAACTATGTATTCATTGCTCCAATAGCTATGAGCCTATTAACAAAACTTCCAAAATTTATATTTAATCCCTGAATGTTTGGAAAAAAATATCATGTTGGTCTATTTTTTTGCTAATTTTATCACATGTTTCTATGTTTGATGTTTATAAATAACATATTATCTTGCACAATTGGTATTTAATATATTTTTATTTCTAGTCCGCCAACCATATCATTTAATGCATTAAACATGCATTGATTTCTTCAATAATACTAGCCTCCTATTATCCTAATTTACTTTAACAAAAATGAATAAAAGGCGTACTCCAACCAATAGAAAAAGAGATAAATTATGTATTATCTCTCAATTGCAAATGAAACCATTGCAATAGTAACCTACACCTTGGCTTCAACTGTTCCATGTATCTTGGTTGCATAGCATATGCCATCTACTATACTCATTTGTAGAGTTAGGCATTACAACAAAAAAGAATACTTCTAATAGCAACACGACAAAAGTTCTCATACATATGAAATTGTTTCGTTTCACCATCAGGCATAGTAGACAAATCAGAATTATGAAAGGGAAAACTCAATACCTTTGTTGGAGCAAGTCCACTATTCATTTTTGTTCAAGAAAATTAGGTAAATAGGAAATTATATATTTTGGAAAATATTTAATCACTAGATACAAATTTCACAAGATTTTCCAGTGGTTTGATTGGAATTACAATAGTGAATGCATGATTTCATGAATTAACTATGCATTGAGTGCTTATGCACCTACCATCTCTTCAACAAATCTCCCAAAGTTTGCATTTAATGCATTCAACATGCATTCACTATTGCGGTATCCAACAACTCATTGTCAAAGCTTGTACAATTTTCACTAACTACGAAAATATATATAATTTCTCTCTATTTTCCTAATTTACAAAACTTGATCAAGTATCAATTGAATCTTTAGACAATTTTCATTCAATGCTTAAATATTTTTCAAACTTTATCATTTGTTTAAATTATTCTACCTTTATTTTATATATTCTCTTATTCAAACCATAGTAATGGATTTTGGTCAGCCAACTAATTTTATGGAATGCAAACTAAGTGATTGCAATAGTATTGGTCTAGTGATGATTGGATTCATTGAGCATTGATTGCTTTATGTTTATGAATTACATATAACATGCCATCAACTATTCCCGTTTGTCTAATATGCCCCTATAACAGGAAACATAGCTTACAATTTAAGTGGGAGACAAAAATCTACATTTTTACAAATACAGTCGATTGTTGAACAAGAAAATACAAGGTCATATTCTTAGATCACTATTCTTTTTTTGTTTGTAATGAAAAAAATAATGTTTATGCAAAAGATCAACTTTGTTGCCCTGCATTTATGTACATAGTGCATAATATTTAGCATATATACATATTAAGGCCAATTAGCATTTTCAACAATCTAATACTATATGAATTTTGAATGGAAACAAGATATCAAAATATAGAAATGATAGATGTTGATAGGTATGAATATGCAATCTACTCATAATTCTGCAATATAAACAATGTACTAAAAACAACGGGCTAGGTAGAGTAGGCACATTTAAGTATAGCATTGGAGATTGCTTGTTTGACTCATTAAAATTAATATTGAACAATCAATATACATCAATTGAGCTACAAAGAGGAATAGTAGATTACTTCTTATGTTGATTTGAAAAATGAGATAAAGCTGCAACTAGATCATATGACCTTGCACTAGACCCTGAAAGTCTATATAGACTGGACACAAAGTGCATGACCAGGACACATATCTATGTAGGATGCACCTTTCCACAAAACTAGATGCTGGAAACAATGAAATTGACTTATGGGGAGATGTATTTTGTATTCAATGGCTATCCAAATGGTTGAATATATAGATGTGTTTGGTCCACAACATCAAGGAAAAATTACTTGCACTTTAACAATGTAGCTAGTTTTCCAACATATTCCATTTTGTTCCAAGATGCAACCCCTCAAAGTGGGCATTTTGAACCGCTTCTAAGGATCTAGATGCACAATCCAAATGGCCACTAGCCAATAAGGTTAAATCAAATTTAAAAACTCATTAGAAATAATACACAATACCAAACTACCAACGACAACAAAAAGCAAAAGCTAGAAAATAACAAAAGAAATTCCATTCATACAATAAAAAAAAAGTATCTCAATCATAAATCTATTGTAATACTGAAACACCTTAAATGATTTATTAGAAATAACAATAAACAAAATCAACCTATACCTATGAGATCAAATAAGGGAAAAAAATGTTAGCAATAGAGCTTTATGAAAGAACAATTCAAGATACGCTGAACTACACATGCACAATCTGGGCCAGATGTTGTATTTTAGCAAATATACTAGAATATTTAGAGACAAGAAAAAGGAGATATATTATGAACTAGCACAGTCAATATCCATAGCATTGACAGATTGCATATGTCGTATATGCTACTTTGCACTAGAAAAATCAATGATACCAAAGTATGTTGTACCACACAAAATCTGGACTAATAAACCATTGTCATATGTTTGAATTGTGTCCCAAATAGAAGAACAACTTGTGTCACTTAGAATTGCATTTCCACAAATCTGGGAACAAAGGTATTAAATATCTGAATAGGTCTAAAAGGTTTCGTCATTAATGTCCCTATTGACATTAGGATTATACAAAAAGAATTACCACAATCAACTAACAACACACAAACAATTGTTGTTTCAGTTAAAAGATGATTGGAATAAAAAAATGAATTTCAAAAAGGCATGGTACAAACCAATCTCATCATGGAAGCTTTGGCTTAATTGTCAAAAATATCAATATACAAAATGCCAAATGTCTAGATAAACAAAGATTGGAAACAATTTTTGCATACCAATGATCAACTTGAAGAGAATATTGGAGCTATGACAATTCAAATTGAGTCAGATAGTGACATAGAACATGAGAACCCATTTGAACCTTAGTCCATGGATTCACTGAATCTAGAAGTATACATAGCATGAACGAAAAAATCATTGAAATTGCACCTACATAATAGAACTATCTAGTTGGAATCTTTAAATAAAAATATGTTGTGGAGATGAATTTCCCAGCATTAATCTTTGGCAAGCCACATGATGATTTCATTGTAAAAAACTTTACATACCACAAAATTGCACAATGGGAAGTTTTACAATCAAATAGAAAAATTTCATATCACATGAAAAACATATTTTTCAAAACTATCAAGATACTAATACTACAAGTCTTGTCTATAATGTCCATAAGAATATGAAAGGGCCAACTAAAAGGACGCAAGATACTTGCCAAGGACGTGAAACACAAACCAAACCTTGAGAGAATTCTAAAATCACATATTGGTTATGTTGACTTCAAAAGAGTAAGAATATCCCTAGATTATACACAACAACTTAAGAAAAATAAAATTGCAATGATATGATAGCTAGGACCACTGACATTCTTTCTCACATTTACTAGTGCAGAAATTTTTTGGGATCCTTTAATAATCATGCTACAATAATTACACAATCAACATCAATCAAGTGAAAAACAACAAGAGTCAATTTCTCAAACAAACATTGACAAATTTGAACTGATAAAAAAGGATCCTATTACTTGTGTACGGTACTATAGACATAGAATACATGCAATGAAAAAATTGATGCTTATAGATGACTATCTTTGGAAATTTTATTGACTACATTTTTGTGATTGGGTTCCAAAATCGAGGAAATGAGCATGATCATATGTTAATATGGGTGAAAAATGCACCAATCTACATAGAAAACAACAACACAAGCATCATAGCTTTTGTCAACAAGTACAATACTTGTAGCACTAATCATTTGTAACCTGACTTGGCTAGTTTACAAAAGCATCACCACACAAAGAGATGTAGGAGATCAAGGAAAACACTTTGCAGATACAATTTCCCTTTTCCACCGATGCGAAAGACACAAATACTCCCACCAATAGTAGAAAAGACTTAAACAATAACTTCAAATGATGTGAACATTTACTGGATATTACAAAAATAAAAATATGACAAAGAATACACTTTAGACATGTTTTTAAATGACATTAAAATAACCAAAACTAATTATATAATAGATTTGAGCTCTACACCAAACAGGCCAACACTTTTCTTACAAAGAAAACTATCGAAAATATGGAACAATAGTTTTGCAAGGAAAATGCCACACCTTTGGAAGGCCAATACAGATGCCCAGTTCATGCTTAATACAAATGTCATGGCAATGTACTATAGCTCTTACATTGCAAAGGTAGAAAATTCAATGACATATGCATTCAAAATAATATGTAAGGACCACTAAGAATCCAATATTTATGTAATAAATGATAGGTAAACTTGGGAATGTGTTGTTGAACTTGCAACAAATGTCAACACAACAAATTGCTCATATTGTTTTATCACTTCCACTAAACTTTAGTTCAAAAAAATGCATTTTCATTGACATGCGGTCCTATAGTGACCATACATTCATTCTAAAATATGTCAAACAATTAAACAATGAACCAGATGAATCAAAGAACATACTCTCAAAATCCATAGTGGACTATTATTTAATACGTCTTCAAACATTGATAGAAATATGTCTTGTATAATTTGTTTCAAGTTATGATAAACACAGAACTATAGTTGACCCAAAAACTAAACAAAATGTAATACGGTTTATTAACTTCGACAAGCTCTTTGATTTGGAGAATCATTGTAGAGAGCAATTAATGCTCTATGTACTATTTACAATGAACAAGAGTATGTTAAAACAAAATTTTGACTCATGGGAACATAAATACATGCACCATGAATTTTTTTTATAAAAAATCATGCAAAGTTCACTTGCAACACAAGTGTTGCATGGGGTGACAGAAAAAGAACTCAAAGATGTTGAGTCCCTTTATGATGGCAATGACAAGAAGTCATTAACAACAAGAAAATCTAGGAAAATGGAACAATATGACAAATTCAAATAGATATTCCAAACATAGGACACATAAAACCAAATACAATGCCACACAATACATTTGAAATTGCTAGGCCCCCTTAGATAATTGACAACAACGAATACTAGAAACTAAGACAATTGTTGAACAATGAACAACAATAAATTGTTAAAGATGTTATAATGAAAAATATGAATAACATTGACAAGCCTTTGCAAATGTTTCTTGACCAGTGGAGCTAGAACTGGAAAGACTTTCATTGCAAAAGCCATTTACCAAGCTCTAATTCACATTTATAGAAAGTCTATTGACAACAATCCAGACAAACCAAAGGGCTTAATAACTCTATATATAGGTAAAACAACTTACAACCTAGATGGAGTCACATTACATTCATCATTTCATATAGCATTTAATACAGCAGATTTTCTTCTCCTAGCTTCTGAAGCACTAGACACTATGTCAAAGCACTATGATCAATTTCATGTGCTCCTTATAGACGAAATCTCACTAGTAGGCTCAACACTTCTATGCTATATTGATAGAAAACTACAAGACATAATGCAAATGCCTACAATGTACTTTGGAAACCTTGATACAATCTTTTGTGGTGATCTCTACCTAGCACAACATGTCCTTGACTCCATTGTATTTGAACATAAACCCACTATAACTAGATTGATGCCTTACAATTTTTGGAAAGACAATGTAAAATGCTACTCATTAGTTACAAATATGAGACAAAAGGATGAAAAAGTTATTGCAATCCTTAATAGAATATGAATAGGCTTACAAAAAATTGATGACTATCTTAACCAAATTTTCTTATGCCCTACACCTTTGGATCCAACACTTCCATACTTGTTATATAGAAAAGTTGATGTGGATGTGCACAACCATAGAATTTTATTGGAAATTTCTAGTCAAATGATAGTGCTAAATATAATAGACGAGCATGAAGAAAACTATAATGTAATACAACTTTACAGCCATACAAACATTCTTCCACCTCAAGTATACTTGAAATAGGATATCCTTGTTGAAATCTATATAGGAAACTATAATACACAAGATGGCCTAATCAACGGTTCTGGCGGAATATTTAAAGCATATACAACACATAATGGCATTGATGTTGTTTGGCTCAACTTTACTTATCCAACAATTGGACAACAACAATGCACAAAACTAGCACAATACTACACTGATCTCATTGACAAAGAATGGGTTCCTATATTGCGCATTGCTAGTTCCATACAAAAAAAATTAATGAACAAGAAAATTATAATTAGAAAGTAATTACCAATACAACTAGCATCTGCACAAACCATCCATTGATCACAAGTGTCGAAATGGACAATAAAACTAAGAGGGGGGGTGAATTAGTTGTACCAAATTACTTTTACTTCTGACCTCAATCGATTCCACTTTAACTTTAATCTATTATTAAGTATAAGCATGAAATGCATATAATAGAAAGCAAATACTAGAGACACCAGATTTATGTGGAAAGCCCAATGATGGAAAAACCACGGTGAGGATTAACTCATAGTATAATAGTAATAAAATATCAGATACAAAGGCTCACTGCTAGAGGGATCACTACCCAAAAAGGACTCATTGTCTAGATACAAAGGCTCACTGCCTATAGATAGGACTCATTGTCAAGAAGGAGGCTCACTGCCTACAAACAAATAAATACAATAGAAAATCCACCACAAATTGTTTTTCACACATGCAACCTTATCAAAGGATTGCAAACACCTTTATCTCACTACTTTTAGGAATCTAACACATCAAAGTACTATTTCCTTGATTCTTTTTCACACACTCTACTTTTTGCACTTATTTCACACACTTCACTCTGCATTCATACAATTCACAACATCTTGACTTGAATTTATACCATCCTCAACCTTAGAAACATTCTCCATGGTCAGCTACACATCCTTTATTTTACAAATTTGAATTAAGTCGACAACTCAACATTCTTGTGGTGGATAAGAATGAGAGTGGACCAATTTCATACTTAATCAGGACCCAAACAACATATTGGATCAATCACACACTTCCTTAATCGATACTTATTATCCATGTAACATGTAAACACCAGGTTGGCCAAACCTAATGAAAACACCAATAAACATTGAAATATGTGCATCCATAGCAAGATGATGATACATGGATCACATAATTTTCACGCTTCACCAGACACTAGAAAACCTCTTGGAAACCTTTAGATACATCTAAAGCAACTGCAACAATATTTATACATAGAACACTCTTCAACAATCCGACTAGACCGAGTAGACACACAATAGCTCTGGAACAAGCCTTCCAGAGTACCAAACCACAAGCACATTTTCTAGAACATAGAGAACATAAATATTAACCTTATTCTAGATCTCCAAGATTTGAAACAAGCCACCAAAATTCTATGGAGTAGAGAGAGCTCTCCCAGTCCACACTTCTACCAAACAGGTGAACACATCTTTCATTCTCCATCAACCCTAAAGCTAAAATTCAGGATATATTATCCATTGAAGCCTATTAACAATACTATAGATTTGCACATGCATAGGACCAACATAGAAGAAATGTAGAGCACATTACCAAAGCACACTCAGAACACCCACAGAACATTGTCTTCATTGTTTATTAATTTTCTTAAAATCACTTGACATTAGCACATCTACAACACAATAAATATAGCTCCATGTACTCTCAACACTTCTATAGTATCTCAACTATACATGTATCACCTACAATCACTCTGAACTATGTTGACATCAATGACAACATTAATGACAACACCACCAAACAAATGCATACTCGCAACAATATCCCCCTTTTTCATTGATGGAAACACATTATGTGAAAAACCATCAAAGACAACATACACTCTCTCCTACTTCTTGTTCCCTTTCTTTTCCAAATTAGACAACCTGCACAATCATTTCTGCACTCTCTTCTCCTTTTCAACTTTTCACATGACACTCTCTCCAGATTTAAATAGGATTTTTCAAATGACACTCTCTCCCCCTTTGACATCAAATGGAAAATAATTTTTTTTGCATGAAACATCTACCATATAAATCTTTGATCACTCCCCCTTAAGGTGTGCACCCACATCTCACACTATAACAATGATACTCTCTACTCCCCTTGAGGAGTAGACCTCAATCATCAGTCCAAACCAATGAAGAATTTGTAGATTCACTGGACCGATGCACCTCCATGTGCACCTAGTTCAAGGAAGCAAGGAAAGTAACCCCTAACTTCCCCTTGAGATAATCAAAATTATCATTCGAAAGAGCCTTATTGAATATGTTAGCAATTTGATCCTTAGTAGACACATATTCAATTATGACTTTGTTTTCTAGTACCTTCTCCCTCAAAAAATGATATTTGATAGATATATGCTTTGTTTTAGAATGCATCACTAGATTCTTTGAAATTTTTATTGCACTTGAATTTTCACAAAAGATAGGGATAGGCTTATCACACATCACACCTATATCCTTCAATGTTTGCTTCATCCAAACTACCTATGTATAATAGGATGTTGCTACAATATACTAAGCTTCTACAATGGACAAAGAAACTGAATCATGTTTCTTGCTTAACCATGAGACAAATCTTCCTCCAAGAAATAATGCGCCACCACTTGTACTCTTCCAGTCATCTACACAACCAGCCCAATCTGTATCAATGTAGGCATTCAAGGTGAATCAGTATCCTTAGGATACCATATATCATAATTTGGAGTCCCCTTTAGATATATGAGTATCATCTTCACAACTGTAACAAGTGTCTCTTTAGGTTCTACTTGAAATCTGGTAACCAAACATATTGCATGCATGATATCTGGTCTAGTAGAAGTAATATATAGCATTCCACCAATCATAGATTTGTACATGCTCTGATTAGATCTGGAAGATTCATCATCCTTACTTAGTTTGCATCTAGTTATCATAGGGGTACAAACTAGTTTGGAATCATTCATCCCAAACTTATTCAACAATTATTTGGCATACTTAGATTGTGAAATGAGTATGCCCTTGTCAATTTTATTCACTTGAAGTCCAAAGAATAAATTCAGCTCACCAATCATAGACATCTCAAACTCTTTTTGCATCTCCTTTGCAAATTTCCTGCACATACCTTCATTTCCTCCAAAAATAATATCATCAACATACACCACAACTATCAACATTCTATTTATTTCAACTTTGAAATAGATATTGTTGTTTGTGGAGCCTTTGTTTAATCCATGATGTGTAAAATATATGTCCAACCTTGTATACCATTCTCTAGGAGCCTATTTAAGTCCATATATTTCCTTTTTCAATTCGTAGACCTGTACAATTTGTTTGATAACTGAAATCCTTTTGGTTGTTCCATGTACACATCTTCTTCCAATTGTCCATTCAAGAATGTAGACTTAACATCTATTTGGTCTACTTTGAAATCTTTATGAGAATTTTTTTTCAAAAACATCTCAATGGCCTCCATTCTTGCCACTAGGGAAAATGTCTCTTCAAAATCTATTCCCTCAACATGTGAATAACCATTGCATACAAGTCTTGCTTTATTTCTTACTACTTCACCATCTCCATTCAGGTTATTCTTGAACACCCATTTTGAACCAATTACATTCTTGTTTTCTAATCTTGGAACTAGCTCCCATGTCCGATTCTTCTCTAACTGCTACAATTCCTCTTTCATTTCTCTAACCCTACTCTCATCTTTGCATACCTCACTCACAGTCTTAGGTTATATCTTAGAAAGTAAACACAAATTTACCTCAACCACTTTGCTTCTTATCTTTACACCTTCACTTATGTATCCAATTATCTATTCCTCTAGATCATTCTTCTGTACATATTTAGGAGTCTTAGGAGTAGGTTCTAAAATTTCCTCTTCTCCACTTTGTTATTTTTCTTCCTTTTCCTCTTCTTGTATTTGTCCATAGATAGGATCATCTAGTTCAACTTTACTTATTTCAACTGGTCTGTGCATAGCTTCATCAACTTTTACATTTGCACTTTCTACTATTTTCCTCAATCTTTTATTGAAGCATCTATATGCTTTTCTATTAGTTGAATATCCAAGAAAAATACCTTCATCACATCTTGCACCAAACTTTCCAAGTTTATCATCATCTCTTTTAATGTAGCATCTCCTTCCAAACACCTTAAAGTAATTAACAGTAGGAATCTTACCAGTCCATATATCATAACGAGTGATCTAAACTCCATTAAGAATGTAAATAGAAGTGTTGATTGCTTCTCTCCACTATGCATCAAGAATATTTACCTCTTTCATCATAGTCCTTGCAGCCTCTTGAACAGTTTGGTTCTTCCTCTCTGCAACTTCATTCTATTGAGGGGTTCTAGGAGAAGAATAATGTCTCTTTATACCATGCTCTTCAAAAAATGCATTAAACTCACCAGAAGTGAATTTTCCACCTCTATCAAACCTTAAAAAATTTATTCTTAGGTTTACTTCATTCTCTACTCTTGCTTTGAACACTTTAAATCTATCTAGAGCTTGAGATTTCTCCCTAAGAACAGTAACCCATGTCATTTGGGAGTAATCATCAATCAAAAGCATAAAATACTTGTCACCATTAAGGCTTCTTATTCTTGTGGGACCACAAAGGTCTATATGAATCAATTCCAATATTCTAGTAGATGATTTTTCTTTTCCTTTAAAACCACATCTTGTTTGTTTTCCCAACTGACAACTTATGCAAACAGAATTGGTAGGCTTTTTTATTCTAGGAAGATCCCTAAAAAATTCTCTTGAACTGATCCTGATCAAATTGTCAAAGTTTACATGTCCCATCCTCCACTGCCATAGCCAAATTTCATTAATTTGAGAAAAAAATCACTAATCATCATGACTCTTAAAATGATAGATATTTCCACAAGTTCTTCTTCTTGTAGCCACAACAATTATGGACCCTTTTTTGATCTCACAGGCGTTATCCTGAAACATGAGCTTAAATCCTTTGCTACACATTTGTCCAAAAATTAAAATATTATGCCTTAAGCCCTTAACATAATAGACATCATCAGTACTATGTTTTCCATCAAGACTAATTGTTCATTTTCCAATAATCTTAGCACCAAAATCATATCCAAACATAACTAATCCTCCATCCAACTTCTCAAGTTTAGTGAACTTAATTTTGTCTCTGATCATATGATTTGAACATCCATTGTCAATTACCCAATAGTATTCATCATGTCTACCATGAAAGGCAGTAACTAGAGTAGCTTCCATCTCGACCTTCTTTTTCTCCAGACCAGATTCCCTTGCACATTTTCCATGGTTAGCACACATAGATTTATTCTCCTAGGCTAGAAACAATCATTCATCTTTATCATCCTCAAAATCAGACTCATCGGAAATTCTAGGATAATCTCTAACATAATACAAATTCTTGAACTTTCTATCCTTTTTTTCTTTATTATTATTATCTTTTTTCTTCTTATGTGTAGCTCTATTTGGACATCTTGAATCATAGTGACTAATATTTCCACAACTAAAAAATTTAAAAGTTAACATACCTTTGTACTTACCGGTACCTTTCTTCAATTTCATTGTAAATTTTGCTTCCAGCTCTTCTGAACCATCACTATCTAAATCATCTTCTATCATAGTTACTTTGAAGGTTTTTTTCAAATTCTCCTTTTCTCTTCCAAACTCCCTCATCTCAAATTAATTCAAGGTGCCAAATATTTTCTCTTTAGTAAATGTCTTTGGATCATATGATTCTTCAATAGTAGAGACCTTGTCACTATAATTCTCTGGTAGGGTCATCAATATACTCTCTATTACATCTTCATCTATCATGGTACCACCCTGATTTTTTATTTCATTTGTTGCAAGTACAACTCTCTGATATTAGCTTGCAATGTTCTCACCTTCTTCCATTCTCAAGTTCTCAAATCTACGCTTTGTTGTTAGCTTCCTTGATAATTTGACTCTATCATTTCCTTCATAGATATA
The DNA here is from genome assembly GCA_007115665.2 of Sequoiadendron giganteum. Taxonomy (NCBI): domain Eukaryota; kingdom Viridiplantae; phylum Streptophyta; class Pinopsida; order Cupressales; family Cupressaceae; genus Sequoiadendron; species Sequoiadendron giganteum. The sequence continues at coordinate 209,204,457 of CM021108.1, read as the reverse complement.
TTTCAATTTTTCCCATACTTCATAAGTAGTGCCTAAATAAATAAATTTTGTCTGTTCAATTTTAGATAAATCACTGAAGATAGCATACCTTGATTTTTCATTCTCCTCATTGGAAAAAATCTCATCTATAGAAGAAGGACCACTAGCCGGTTCAACATATTTTGTCTCAATAGCTTTCCAAGTCTTGAAACCAAGAAAGATCAGGTAACCTCTCATCTGCACTTTCCAGTCACTAGTCAACTCCATCAAATATAGGGATTTGCAACTTGTGTGGCATATGATCTACCTCAAGCAATTAAGCTCTTCTCTGAGGAACCAAAGCTTTGATACCAATTATTGAAATGCACAAGACAATTGAGAGGGGGGTGAATTATTTATACCAAATTACTTTTACTTCTAACCTCAATCAATTATACTTTAACTTTAACATGTTATTAAGTATAAATATGAAATGTAGATAACAGAAAGAAAATACTAGAGACACTAGATTTACATGGAAAACCCAATGAGGGAAAAACCACAATGAGGATTAACTCATAGTATAATAGTAATGCAATATCAAATACAAAGGCTAACTACTAGAGGGCTCACTGCCCAAAAAGGACTCACTGTCCAGATACAAAGTCTTGCTACCAATAGATAGGACTCATTGTCTAGAAGGAGGCTCATCGCCTACAAAAAAAAGAAAGACAATATAAAATCCACCACAATAGGTTCCACACATTTGCAAACTGATCAAACGATTGCATACACCATCAGTTTACTACTTTCAAGAATCTAACACATCAAAGTGGTGCTTCCTTGATTCACTTTCACACACTTCTTTTTGCACTTGTTTCACACACTTCAATCTTCATCCATACAATTCGCAACATCTTGACTTGCATTTATACTATCTTAAACCTTAGATACTTACTTGAAGGTTGGCTACATATCCTTTATTTTACAAATTAAAATTAGGTCAGTGAATCAACATTCTTGCGGTGGATAATAATGATAGTGGACCAATTTCACACTTAATTAGGACCCAAACAACATCTTAAATCAATCACATGCTTCCTTAATCAATGCTTATTCTCCATGTAACATGTAAACACTAGATCAACCAAACCCAATGAAAACTCTAATGAAATTTGAGGTACACACATCCACAACAAGATAATGACATGTGGATCACACAAAATTCTTCAACAGACACCAAAACACCTCGTAGAAACCTTTAGATAAATCCACAACAACTGCAACAATCTTTATACATAAAAAAATCTTCAACAGTCCAACCGGACTGAGTAGACACACACAGTAGCTCTGGAACAAGCCTTTCGGGGAACCAAACCAGAAGAAAATATTCCAAAACATAGAGAACACAAATATTAACCTTCTTCTAGATCCGTAAGATCTGAGAAAAGCCACCAAAAGAATGTAGAGCAGAGACATCTCTCCCAATCCACAGATAAATAGTTCTACCAAACCGGTTAACACACCGCTGAACACATCTTTCATTCTCCATCAATCTAGAAGCTAAAACTCGGGATATATTATCCTTTGAAGCCCATAAACAATATTACAGATCTGCATAGGCATATGATCAACACAGAAGAAATTCAAAGCAGACTATCGAAGCACACTCATAACACACACAAAACATTGTCTTCATTGTTTATTAATTTTCTCAAAATCACTTTACATCAACACATCTGCTACACCATAAATATAGCTCCATGTAATCTCAACACTTCTATAGTATCTCAACTATACATGTACCACCTGCAATCACTCTGAACTATGTTGACATCAATGACAACATTAATGACAACACCACCAAACAAATTCATACTTGCAACAAGAAGGGCTAACAATGCAAGCTTTTAATTTTGACCCAACATGCATAAGACAACATGGCTTAACTTATACAACACTATCATGAACAAAGATAGTAGACTCTTTATTCTTGCTAAAACCTTTAACTTCAAAAAACTCTAAAGTTAAGGACAAGATACGTCTAGAAATGCATCGCCTCCAATCAAATGTATAGTGGAAACTTGATATTCAAACTACATGTCCACATGATACAGTGAAAATGATTCTATGCATGCTAAACACTCATACATTAAATCCACATGCACACAACATTGCAGTGCCAGTGACTATGACACAATACAATCTAACATTTTGTGTTTACAAGAAGTACACATGCATATTTTACAACCTAATATGTTATCACAATATTTTAATACCTTTGGTATGAATATGATACATGGAATAAATTTTTTTACCAAAAATCATTTGTTTATATCAAAAGCAAAATAGCACAACTCTACAAATATGGAATCCATCACAGTCACAATACTACTACACACTGATGAACTTAATATTTATAATATTTATGCAAGGCCTAATACTCCCATACAAGAAATAATCATAATTCTACAAGTTGTGATTGAATACGTAGATACAAAATACATATTTTAGACTGTAGGCGACTTTAATATTGGCATGTGTTCAAAAAACAAAAGCAAAAGAACACTCCAAATATTCATGCAAGCTAACAAAATTCATTTTTTGCTAAACAAATCACATAGTCTACACAAGCCACTCATTGACCATATTTGATCAAATTCAATCACAAGTTTATGAAATATTTACATATCAAAGGCATATTGGACTGACCACTTTCCTATTTTCTTAAAATTTCACCTTGCCCATTGAATCAGTTTGAAATTACAACTTACATAAGCATGTATCAATAATACATTCTCTAATGGATTCTCCAATTTACTATATCACTACCTTGCAAGAAAATGATGGATTAAACAAAAAGACCACAAGAGCAAGCACAAGATATGGAAGAAGACACAAGAAATTGGTAAACAAATTATCCTATTTACCTTTCACATGCATTCTTACATTGTCCAAATATAAGATTTACATTTCTCTTGGTGTTTGCAGAACAAAAGTCAAAAATACCATATCAATTGAAGAGTTAATTGCAAAAAAGGTTGGTGTCACATTCCAAGGTGACATCCTTGTTGTCTATAAAGCAACGTTGGACAAAGTCAATAGAACACATGAAGTACTGTGTGCAGATCTCACTGATCTTAAAGAAGAAATGATAATTAAATTTAATATCAGTGGATACCTTGTGTGAGAACATGAGCACAAATTAGTTTGAGGATTGGGAGTTTCAATATTAGGCTTCCAAATTGCACCGAGAATAGATTATGACAGAGAGATTTTGATTGCATACTGATATTGATAGACACAGGCATAGTTGAAAGCATGCCTCACTTTTCTACAAACTACTACTTCATTCTAGATACAACTATTAGCCAACCACAAATCAATATCCAATAGGAACAATAGGTGCTTTGGTTGTTCACGCTAAGAAATTAGGCAACCAATATGCAATTGATATCAAAGATGGCATAGTAGAATCCAACAGAGCATGCGTACAAATGTCTTGCTAGCATATGCTACTAATCCATTTTAACCTTTTTTTTATAGCATTGTGGTCTTTACTAAAATTTATTTGTAAAAAAAGACTAACTTTCTCATTGCCATGTAGCTGCAACTACTTCCATCTCATGAAAAATGATACTTGCAAATAGAGGAACTACTACATAGGAGCAAAACCCCAACTTTTCTTTTCAAGAATATCCTAAAAAGCATAGATCAAAAGAACATGTTCCATATGGTTCAATCAACAATTATTTGCAAATTGAATAAGAGAACAATCGACAAACTAGTTTCTTTACCGCAATCAACATTTAAGGTGACTTTTTAAAAAAAATTTCGCACTTTCATTTAATTTTTTTGAAACTACCCCTTCTAATAGTCTATGTTCACATGTTTCAGGTTTTAGGCACGCTAAAAATAAAAAAGACACATTCAAATCCATTTGAAGCTTTTTTTCCGAGTTGCAAATATAAATTCAATGTTCACATACGACATGTTGCAATGGGAAACTATTCATTGCATTCAATGTGATAAGGAAGTGAGCTACATATACTCACTTCATCCTAAAGATATCATCACAACAAATGACAAGAAAATAGTTCATTGTTCAATCCCAAGCAATGTCCTGTGAGAACTCTTGCCTGCCCTTCAAGACATGAAATATGAAGACTACATCAAGGAAAAATCAATAGTTATATTTTCACTATGGGACTTTGTCACCATACGAGATTTCAGCCTCAATCAAAATAATGTCATCACAGAGGCTATTTTCCTAACTGAATAAATGGTCTATGCTACACCAAGGTAAAAAACAATACTGATACACATACTTTTCTTTCTCTTCAATTTTCAAAAAATGTCTAGAATAATATAAAAAAATTGCTTTTGTACTAACCATAATAATGACATTGTAGGTGATGAAAAAACATAAGAAAGTGAAAGCTACCTTCCATTGCATCAACGTGCACTTCTCTTTTTTGTTATGCTTTTGTTCCTGGCTCTTTCGCCTATATCACTATAATTGATGTTCTCTAACTTAAAAATTTGGGCTACTTTTATTTTATAGTTGGAATCTTTTTCCTTTATATGTGGTGCAGGAGCACCTTCACCATGATTCTATTTTGTAAATGATTTCATTTTTTTCCTTTGTAGAAGTCATTTAAAAGTAATTTTAAAAAAAAAAATGTAATGATGTCAACATTTATTGCAATCAAAGTGTAAAAGTTGCATAAAGCAACAATTAGGGAGACTAAACATTAGTGGGAAGTTGGAAATCAGTTGGAAACTGATTATTCATATTTTAATGTCTTTAAAAAGGCTCTTTTTATGTTCATAAGCTTGTGGGTGATTGAAAATTTGAAATGGAATAATGGAAAGCACAATTTTCTGTAATTTTCTTCAGAAAATTCACACTTTTCAGACTTTGTACGGATTTTTACGGCCTCAAATGATGGAATAAATGGTTGTACGTGTTAGAGGGAACAATCACATTCCATTTTCAATTCGTTTCATGCAGATTGGTTCATTTTTAAAGAAGTTATGCTAATTTTTGTAAACACAGTCTAAATTCTGATCTAGGGTAACAGTTTTCAATAAAATTCATGTTTCTCAAATTTTAACCGTTGGATGTTGCTCAAAATTGGATAAAATTTCCATAATGATATATTCTAAATTATCACCAGAGAGATTGGATTAATTAGTTGATTTGTGAAGGTTATAAGTTACTGTTTGCATGCATATCTGGTTATTTCGACCTAATATTTAGCAAAGAAGTCCGGACAGCAAGCCTGTGTTCCAAAACAAGTGTACCTACAAATGAGATATGTTTTTAATGGAAAAAATGGGTACTCAAAAATGTATTTATGTTTTGGAGATTCAATTTGGTTTGAATGTTACACCCGATTTAGTGTTTTGATTCTCTTCAAGCAAAATTTGGGTTTTTGGTGCAAGTAATTTGTAAATCTAATAAAACAGAGAAATAAGGCTATGCAATTGGTTAATTTCTGTCAAAATGATGATTTTGAAGATGTAGAAGGGTCTGGTTTGAGTTTGATACAAGTTTAGAGTCATGTTTTGAAGAGTTGGGCTTGTAGCCATGAAGAAATTCAAAGAATTTGAAGTGATTTTGGTAAAGGATTGAATGAGAATTGTTTTAAGTATTGTTGTTTCTTCCTTTGCTCTGCATCAATATGCTAGATAATACTTTATTTTCTTATGTTCCCCTTTAAATGGATTAAACTCCGGTGTTATAGCTTTTTACTATGCAATATATTAGCAATATAAAACATATATGTTTTGAAAGGGAAAGTTGCTACTGCAATTATTGCATTTTAGTTTGATGTACTTGGTTGAGCAATCATATTTATTTGAATTTTTTTATAATGTGTTTCTATTTCACTTATTTTCTTACACAAAGAAGAGTAGTAGATCTACTCTGTGATGCAATAGAAAAAGAGATGAATGATAGATTTCAGACATGAAAGATTTTGTTGATACTTGAGAGTTCTCTTTGAGTTTCTTTCCCAGTTACTTTTTTTCTATTGGTTGGAGTAGGTCTATTATTCATTTTTCATTTAAGTAAACAAGAAAAATAGGGAGACATTATATATTGTGAAAAATATTTAATTAGTGCATGCAATATGTGCGAGGCAACAAGACCAAAAATTTTATTGAAAAATATGGTATGTTGTTGTTAATCAAAGGGACCATTCCTAAATGGGAATGCTTGTCTATGCTTTCACATCCTACACACATCATACAAATGAACTATATGCATCGATGCTAAGAATAGTACAACTATTACATGCAAATGTGTGACAATATTCAGTTCAATCTGTAAATCTTGTGAATAAGATTTTGCAAATAAATTCTTATAACTTACTAAGACTTTATTATTTGTTATTAAATACACTGTTATCTCTTATTATAATATTTTTTTAATTAATTACTATGTATTTTTTCATTGGTTTTGTTTCTCTTTCTTACAAATGAAGGAGAAATATCCCCATCCAACTGTGATCCTACAACAATAAACATATTGACCAATTACACGCATGCAACAATGCTTTTTTGGACAAAGGTTACAATGTTGGATATGTGTAATTGTTTCCTTTGGAATTTATACACAATAAGAAGATGAGAATTATGAAATGGAAAAGTGAATACTTTGAACTATGTTTTGTCGATTGTGAAGTAATTTAATGCAATAGCTATAGATTGATTGACAGGCATCCCATATTCAATGCACATCATACAATTCCAATAGTGACCTGCCTTAATTGCAATAGTGCCTAGTCCCTCAGTAATACGGTCTTTCTATTCTCTAGATTTGCTTCAAACAATTTTAGTGTCAAAAGCGAACTCAATGATTGCAATAGTAACTTTTTCCAACTGTATTCATTCTAAAAATTCACTTGAGTAGCAACCCTTGCCCTGGTATCAATACTTTTGTCCTACTGTGACTACAAGCATTGTTTGTTCTTATAAAACCTAATTGTACGAATGGCTAGAGTAGATGACATATGACATGGAGCAATTGAATCCAACGAATAGGTTACTATTGCAATGGTTTCATTTGCAAATAAGAGATAATAAACAATTTATCTCTTTCTATATTTGTTGAAGTATGCCTATTATCCATTTTTGTTAAAGTAAATTAGGAAATTAGGAGGACACTATATATTTTGAAAATATTTAATCACTGTGTGCAAATTGCGCTAGCTACAATTATGAACATCTTTGACTACAATGTTATTGAAATCAAATGATTGCAAAGGTCACTTGATTATCGAAAAAAATTACACAAATTCAAACAATTTGCATAATTTTTCCAAACATTTGAAGAATCAAACTTCATTGGAAACAAAGGAAAAAAACATTTGATACTTTGACCTTCCATTCTTTGCTTCAAGAATCAAATGTATTTTTAGCCCTATAGGTCTTTGTCTCCACTCTAATTCCAAATAATGGTTCCTATTACAAGGACAATTTAAAAAAACCACCACAACCCACTAAACATAATATGTTATTCATAAACATAAAACACAAAAGCACATGACAAAATTAAAAAGTAAAATGTAAATCTATTGTAATCAATCCATAGTCAATGCATTTCATGCATTGACATTTAACAAGAGCTTTCCTAGACCATATAGTTTTCTATATGTCACATTTTTCTTGTCTTCTACTCTTTCATGTTTATGGTATGCATAGCATATGTATGTGAGTTGTCATTGCAGTTACTTTGGTAGGATTTGTAAATTAGGTTTAACCAAATAGTGAAAGTTCTTCCACATTGAATCTTTGATACTTTACAGAGAAATAAAAACTCACCTCCATGGCATTCTCCAAAATTCAATTCTTCTCTTGCAAATATCCTCTAGCTTCTAAACAATAAAACACTTCTCTCTGCCTAAAATTTCTTCACAGAATTTGCAGACCATATTCTTATGCATCAATCAAAGGACAATTTTTTTTCCAGTCTATATTCTCACACATTTACATTTAACGCCTTTTCCATTCTCACTATCTATGCACCCAGTCAACGTCTGGAAGTTATGCAGCACAACGAGGCATAGAGAAGCATTCTCATTTACACCTATTCACCATTAAGACATTACGAGGTATTGGGATTGGTCCATACCACTATCCTCAATGTATTGTTTTTGGTGAGATTTCTCAATAATGTAAATGGATTAATATTTCCAAAAAAAATAATTAATATTTAAACCTCCACTCTAGCTATACAGCTATCATTCCTATGTACTCTACTTTTTATAGCCTATTTCTCATTGGCATATGTTCTTTTCTAAATTCACTATAAATAAAATTAATTATAATTAGTTTATTTAACTAAATGAATTTAATTTAGAGATATAAAAAAATAGACATAGTTAAAATATTCAAAAATATTACTATTTGTAGGCATCCAAATTTGACCATCCCCATATATTCAAAATCCTATCATTTACCTGTCTAATTCATTTATATTAATTAAATGACATATTTAATTAATATTATTCCCCTTTCTCTAAGGTTCCCAAAAGTATTTAATTAAATACTTTATCCTTTATAATTTCTTCTCTAAATTAAATATATCAATCAATTTATTTAATTTAGTCAATTATCCTCTTCAATTTTTAAATTCATTCTTTCTCTCTCATTGTCCCATCCTCTGTAACCTTTTCACTAATCTGGGTTAATCTAATCAATCCTTCATTAAGATGTGCATATCTAGGCACTTGCTTCTAATCCTCATTAATTTTCCTAATCACCTGTTTGCACAATCCTAATCCTAATCCTAATCACTTACTTTTTCTAGCATGTCCTTAATTCAACCTTTCACGGTACTTACCTTTTTTCTGTTTGACCTCTTCCCCATGTGAATTAAAAATTCACACTTATTCCCCCCATGCATTTGTCTTCCCCATTACCTCTCAAAGGTCGCATCATGCACATTGGACAAAGACCCCTTTTAGGGGAATCTTGTCTTACCCTTTGGTTTCTTCCAAGAAAGTGAATTAAAAATTCACTTTTATTCTTCCAATGCCCTCTCCAACCCCCATGGTGACAAGAGTGGACTTTCTAAAATTCCTCACTTGTCACTTTCAACCCCTCTTGGGGACAAAGAATTCATTTTTTATGAGATCCTCTCCCATCCCAAGGTACTTGCAATTACCTTGAGACCACATGGTATTTTCCATGTCACCTTGTACCCTTTCCATCTCACCTTATCCTTGGCCACTCCATTTACCACATGGAAAAATGTGAGGGCTTGTGAGTCCTCAACTCACCATAGCCCTCCATCATGGCCATGGTGGCTCAATCTTGACTGTTGAATCCTCTAGAGAATTCAAATTCTTCTATAAATACCCCCATCTTCTTTCATTAAAGGATCTAGATCTTCAAACCTATGATTTTTATGCATTCATGCTCTCAAAGCCATTCAAGCATCTTCGCCATTTATTGCAGCATCTTAGCACTTGCATTTACATTCTAGTATCCATTATGGCACTCACTACCTCCATTAATCCTCCAACCACCATCATTGCAAGATTATCATCCAAGGAGCACACATCAACAATGCTATCAAGTGCCAACCAATGATCGACACGAATAAAGGTATAATCATCTTGTTGTTGATTTATCTTCCTTTTATTTGTGTTTAAGGAAATGCAATCTTAAGCTGGTTTAGTGTAGTTTTTATCTTGCATTCTTTAGTTAGTTTTTTGCATATTTAGGGTAACAACTTTCACTGCACATATTTTGGGCATGCACGGTGGGACCCACGTCACAAGTCCATTGCTTTCGCGTTTGTTGTTTTTTGAAGTTTTACAGATTCTGAAACAAAGAGGTGACCTTTCCCAGAAGGGGCGACCTTGCCCAGGAGAGGTGACCTTGCCCAAACAACCAAACATTTTTTCTTCTTTTTTTGCTATTTTTTGCCCTTTGACTATCTGCAAGTTCACAAAACAGGCGACATTGCCTAGGAGGGGCGAAGTTGCCCAGGAGGGGTAACCTTGCCCAAACAACTAAACTATTTTTATTTATTTTTTGTTGTTTTCTACCCTCTGACTATCTACGGGTTCACAAAATAGGCGACCTTGCTTAGGAGGGGTGACCTTGTCCAAACAACCAAACTATTTTTCTTCTGTTTTTGTTTTTTTCTACCCTCTGACTGTCTGCAGGTTCACAAAATAGGTGACCTTGCCCAAGAGGGGCAACCTTGCCCAAACAAATAGACTATTTTGATGTTTTTTTCTGTTGTTTCCTAGCTTTTTGACACTTTGTAGGTTCACAAAAGGGGCAACCTTGCCCAGGAGGGGTGACCTTGCACAAAAACACAAATTTTTTTTTTTTGTTTTTTTGTTGTTTTCTACTATTTTCTATCTTCTGATACTTTGCAGGTTCATGAAAAGGGGCGACCTTACCTAGGAGGGGTCACCTTGCCCAAAAACACAATTTTTTTTCTTGTTTTGTTGTTGTTTTTTTTGTTTCCTGGCTTTCTGACATTTTGTAGGTTCAGAAAATAGGTGGCCATACCCAAAAACAAAGTTCGCTTGTCAAAAATAAAACACAAATCTACTGACAAGTGTGTTGCAAGTTGAGAAACTCCGTTTAATTGGTTTTGTGCTTTCATTTTCTTAAAACTAGGAACTTAGGACTAATTAAAGGGCCAAAGAATCTTCTTGTTGTATTTGAAAGTGGACTATTGACATATCCAATCCCCTTGTGTCATTGGACAATCCTGGGTGAAGAGAAATCGTAGTCCACTTATTCCTTTTACCCTTTTTCATTTTATTAGTGGGACCTGCTTGGGGATTTCATCACTCCAAGGGATGATTCCAACCACATGTATCGGTGGGGTATATAAATGGGGGAGGCAAAAGATATACCTCAATCTAGTTATGTCGTAATTAGCGAAGCGTCGAAGCTAGGGTGATAACTACATAGACGTGAAGAGTTGGTATGAGCTCCCAGTCTCTCGTTGGCTGCTCTTGAGTCACGCTTGTGATGAACTGGTGTTCATGGTTTGGGCCCCACCTACCATGTGTATATCAAGGATGCTATTAGAAGCCTTGTTCAGCCTAGATAGAGGACCGTGTTGACCATAGCCTTAACACTAGAACTAGGCTTGTGTTGTTTGAAGTGTTTTCTTGTGAAAAGCCAGTACTTATCAGTTAGTTTTTGTCTTTTACTTGTTGTTTTTATCCTTTTCCATCATTGGTTTTGACTAAGTTAGGTTCAGACCAGTCCACAAGGGTGACCTTTCCCTAAAGAGGCGACCCTGCCCTCTTGCCTCAACTGTTGTTTATCCTGACCAAGTCAAACTTTTGGAAATTTTTCCTATTTGGGTGACCTTGCCCCTTGTTTGGGTGACCCCACCCACTGTTTGGGTGACCCTCCCCTAAGTTTGGGTGAATTTTCCCTCAAGGGATGACCCTACCCTCAAAAGGGGTGACCCTACCCTCTAAACAACCATTTGAAGCCTTCGTTCACTAGCTATTACCCCATTACGAGAACCCATTTTCTAGTTCTGAGTGTCGTTCCCTCACCCGAGTAGTCATTTAACCATTTCGACCATACGTCTTTCTATTCCAAATATTCTTTTTCCCACTCTAAACATCATTCCCCCTTTTCGACTAGTCGTTCACCCGTTCTGGGAACCTATTTTCCCATTTCGAGTGTCGTTCCTCTACCACATGCATCTATTCACTCATTATGAGTGATCGTTTTCTCGTTCTGTGAACCCATTTCCTCATACCACTTAAATTTTTTTTGAACCAAGAGTTGTTTGGGTGACCTTGCCCGCAAATAGGTGACCCTACCTAGAACAGGTGACCCTGCCTTGCCCTAGACATGCGACCCTACCCAAAACAAAAAATCCTACCTTGGACAGGTAACCCTACCCTAGACATGCATCCCTACCCCAAGAATAGGCATCCTTGCCTTTTCTTCTTCATCCTGGCTCCTATTTAGGTCATTTTTCAATGTCCGTTCAACTGCTTACTACCTTGTTCTGCCTTGTTTTGCCTTCTTTTTCCCAATCCTATCACCCTTGGACTATTTTGGACCATAATATGAGCTTTAATTTAGTCCTAATCTAAGCTCCAATCCAATTCTAATCTGAGCTCTAATCGCATCATCCTAATCTGAGATTTTATTTAATCCCACTCTAAGCTTAAACCAAATCTTGATTTGAGCCTTTAGTCCATCCATATCCAAGACCTACTGATATCAAACCAAATCTTAAGATCTCTCCCCTCATCTTCTTCCAATATGTCCTTTATCCCTTCTCTAGTCTATCATCTTCCATTATCTATTATTTATGTCTAATCTATATCCATCATGAATCCTTATCCCCCTCTCGCACGACCAATAATAGTAGTCAAGGGGAATCCTAACTATGTTGATGACGATAAAAAAAGTCTTGCTGATCAAGAAGATAGTAATATAGATCCCCTTGGTGCTATCATTGCTAGCAAGATTTTTCCAATCGCCCACCAAAATACAACTACTCCTTCAAACTATCCCCCATATCTCCATCCACACCTAATAACAATCCTTATGCCACCCTTGACAAGGGATATCCAATATCCTCACCATCCACATATTCATCATGACCTCCCTCTCCACCTCTATCCTATCCAACATCCACATCCTCCTATAGTAATCCACCATCCCCATACTCCTATCCTTATCATCATCAACAATCCCAATATCTCCACCATAATCCCCCATCACAATTTTCCCATCCTAATCCAACACCCACACCTTCCTATCATAATCCACCATCCCAATATTTCACCTATCTTGATCTACAATCTCAATCTTCTTATCCTAATCCTCCACCCATATCCTCCTACGTGCATACATCACCCATTTCCTCTTATCCTATTCCACCATCTCAACCTTCCTATTCTAATCTTCCATCCATGTCCTCCTATCCTAATCCTCTTGTGCCAATACACCATACATATCCTCCCATTCTTATCCACCATCCATATCCTCCTATGATAATCCACCACCTCAATCTTCCCATCCTAATCCAACATCCACACCTTCCTATCATAATCTACCATCTCAATATTCCTACTATAATCAACCATCCCAATCTCCCCAACATAATCCAACATCCATATCCTCCCATGTGACTTCCGCCTCCATTGCATTATATCTTAATCCTTCCTACTGCAACCCCCCATCCAATCCCCATCCTCCATCTCCTCCTAGTCCTTCATCCAATCCCATCCCCTTATCTAATTTGAATCTACCAGTCTCTAATCCTCATCATTCATCTCCTCCTAGTACTCTACCTAATCCTAATCTGCCAATCTCTAATCCTAATCCACTAGTCTCTAATCCTAATCTTTCATCTCCTCTTAGTCCCCCATCTAATCCCATCCACTCATCTAATCCTAATCCAAAACTCCCTAATCGTAGTCCTCCATCCGTCCATACCCCTCCATCTATTCCCATCACCCCACCTGAACCTACAATGCCCAAAGATCTCCTTCCAATTGTCGTTCAAGAACTCATGACAAAAGAGACATCCCCGGATCTACATCTTGATGTCATGGAACCATGTCCTCCCACTCTATCATGTACGGTCACTAGTGATGAGGCCATCCTCCATCCTACACGTATCACTCCCATTACCATTCCTAACATTGTCAAAATGGTTGGACCCATCAAACCCATTGAATCCCCATCTTCTACTACTAGATCTGCCCAATTCATCGAAGACATTCAATCCACTCCTCCTAGTCCTAATATTACTGAACTTCAATCCCATGACCTTCATGAATCCTACATCTTTCCATCACCTCCATTTGAGGATTTCCTCCAGCACTCCTCCCTCGATGATCCATGCCAAGAGTTTGATCCAAAGAATACTAGCATATCCCCTCCTCCAAATCCATATCGTACCATCCCATCCACTCCATCCCAAGATCATAGTTCCCCATCCATCCCATCTCACAATTCCTTTCCTCAACCAAATGCTGATCCTACCATCCTATCTACTCCATCTCAAGATCACACTGGCTCATTTGCTCCATCCCATGATCCCCTTTGCACTCAAGATCAAATCACTCCATCTCATGAGCCTTTATCACCCACTGTCACAAATTTGAATCCTGTCATACCACCTAAGCCCTCTCCTGATCCCTTATCACCTCTTCCTCCTGATCAGGATGCTACCATCTCATCATCTCCATCTCATGATACTCCATCACCGCCTAGCCCTACCATCCCAACACCACTTTTATATCACCTCAATAACATTACACTCATCCATGGTGGTCTTTTTGTGAAAGAAAAACAAAGTATATGCACCACCATTCCTCCTCCACCTACTAATGGAATCACATCATGCTTCAAAAAGAATAATAATCCTACCATAAATCACATGCTCAAGAACATGAACTATCAAGGAAAATGTTTAGGCCTTCATGAGCAAGGTACTTTAGAGCCCATTCAGGTCAAAGAACATCCAGGCACACAAGGTCTTGGATATATTTCCCAAGGATCACAATCCATAAATATTGGTACAAACTCCATGCATTCTAAATGATCCTCTTCTAAAGGAATGAGAGGCACTTCCCACCATTCCACCAAATCATTTGTCACCATCCCCCCTCCTCCATCATATTACCTCAAAACCACCGTCCATCTTCCTCCTTCATCCTCTCAATCCATTTTGGGTCCTTATGTCCCCCCATCCACCATTGCTCATTCTTCATCTACTACATCTATTTTGGGTCCTTACGTAACCCCATCCACCATAATACACCCTCCATATACAATGTCCATTTTGGGCCCTTATATTCCAAAATCACTACCTCCATATTATCCTCTTCATCCTCTGATCCATCAAACAGCTATCCCTAGCACGCATCATAAAAATCCTAAATTCATAACTCCCAATCAGGATCAACAAAGGCACCCCTCCATGCATTCCATCTTGCATCCTCCATCCACACACCATCGTCAAAATCATACCTCTATCACTCCATCCACGTCTTCTCCACATCATCCATCTCCTCATAACCATCCCATTGCTACTAAAAGCACTTTGGATTCCAAAGTAAAAATGCATAAATCCAAACATCCACATGACTCTAAATCTCCTTATGTCCCCTTAAAAAGACATTTTGATGAAAAGAAAAATCAAATCCAATAGCCAAATCAAACGCATAGGCCACAAAGGTCCACTAAAGAAAAAATCAAAACCATGTGGATCCCAAAGAGAAAATATGTCATTCCTTCAAATGAGCAATCCCTAGATACATCCAAAGTTAATAATCATTTGCATCCTCCATATCATAAATCTGTTTATGGTCCTTATGTCCCAAAATTAACTATCCCAATGCCTCCATTGTCACCACATTCTCCATCCATCAACCCTCCTATCATTTCACATCCACCACATGTGCCAATGTTGGTCCTGAACACCTTCCCCTATCACACATCCACTCCATCATTCCAACCATACACTTTCCAACACCCCATTCACTATCCCCCATATCTCCCCCATCAAATCCCTTAATCTATCATCTTGCATAATCCATCCATTCTAATAAGGTTGTACCAACATCCAATGGTCACTTTACACATGGGCTCTTATTACCTCATATGGAACTTGATGCTTGATTCCTTCATCTATCCCCTTATCACATGTCTTTTGAATACATTTATCCATTCATTCCTATCCTTATCTATCTCCATCTGCATCCTAATAAAAAAAGTTAGAAAAAACAAAAAAAAACAAAAACAAGAGAAAAAGTCAGAAAAATCAAAAAAGTCAAAAAAATTTAAAAAAATCAAAAAAGAGGGAAAAAAAAGGAAAAAATGAAAATAGTAAAGAGACATAATTCATGCAATGGTGAAAAATTGGCAAAACAAGCACCTTGGATAAGTACCATGATGAAAACCTGGCAAACAGGCATCATGCATAAATCCCCCATACAGTCTACTTCCACAATTGGGGGAAACTTCCACATATGCATCCCTTTCCTCCATCCCCAATATCTGCCTATCATCCACATCTCGTCCATCATATCCCATTTGTATCTAGTCCCTCCATCTTCCTTGTGATCTTGATCAAGATAGGGGCACATATATATACTTTGGACACCTCTTGGCATACATTCTCCCTCATCCATATGTCATTGTATCCCTTATCCTCCTTCATCTTCCTTCCTTATCCATGCATCCATCTCCCTTCCTTGTCTATATATCCTATCCATGTCCATCTCACTACCTTATCTATCCATTTTGTTATCTACCATCCCTCTTGCCTCATCACACATGACACATCTAGAGTGGGGGCATCTCCTTATTTGTGATATATTCCTTAGAGACATTGTCCATCCATCCCTCCAAGTAATCCTTTTTATCTCCCAATCCTTCCCATCCTTATCTCCCCATCCATTTATCCATCTAGTAATCCATTACATCTACCAAATCCTTATCTTCCTACACTGTCATCCACTATTCCTTTTCTATCCTTTCATCTGTATCTCCCTATCCATCTATCTAAACATCCCATCCATCTCCCAATCCGTATCCCTCTGTCCATCCATCCTAACATCTTTCTATATCCCCATCTTTATCCATCCATCTATTTATCTTTATTTTCCTCCTATCTCATAATCCCTTGTAATTAGTATCTAGCTATAGGCTACTCCCTTGGAATCCAATGCCATGTTATCTCACTATCATCACTCCTATCTATTTCCTACATCTTCCTAATATCTTATCATTTTTCAGCTTTCATCTATCCATCATCTCATCCTCTCATTTCATCTTTCAATGATTTGGATAACTATCCCATCCCTGAGCTTCACATTATCCACATCCACCAAATCAACCATCCTATCCGCACGGCCTATCCTAGCTCATCATATCAATTCCATCATCGTATCTCCTTATCATCATCATCTCATCATCTCTTGTCCTTGTGTCGAACTATGTTGCCCATGAGTTTTCACATAGGCAAGGTCGATCATTTGATTCACCCCCAAGGTTTTGTATTTTGTCTATCTTTTCCTCTTCCATCATTTGTCTTTGGCCTTGTGTCGAACTACATTGCCCCTGTGCTTTCACATAGGTAAGGTTGATCATTTGATCCACCCCCAGGGCATTTGTTCGTCCGATCTTCGTCATCCATCGAGGTCTCCATTTTCCCCTTTCTTCTTTTATCTATGGCCTTATGTCAAACTATGAGGGATCTAGGGCTTTCACATAGGCAAGGCTAATCTTTGATCAACTCCCGAGCCCCTAGGTCTTTAGGGTGTGTCGGTCTTGTGTCCCCTAGGTCTTTAGGGTGTGTCTATTTTTTCACCTTGTCATCTTATCACCTTATGTCTCATTGTCCTGTCTTGTCATCAAGTGCGTCCCTATCCTAGCTGGTGCTTCACAAACAAAGGTCACTCGTATCATGAGGTTTGATCAGTTTCAAATATCCTGCATCATATTGATCTTCTACCCTAGTCTCCATCTTTGGTCTCAACATGATGCATCCTTCCTAACAAACCTCATCAATCCCATCCATCCTCTCGTTCATGTGCCAAAGGACATTTGAAATTTGATTGTGATCTTTTCATTTTTTTGACATTTTGTTTATCATTTGAGCTTCCTATTATACCTCGTCTGGGTCGCCATGATCTATCATATGATGGTATACTTTTATCGGTCAACATAGGGGTATATATTGATCTTTGTCCACTTGTGTCTTCTTGGTTATCCCACATAGTACCCACCAAGATCCTTGTGGTCTTGTGCTATGTTAGGGGCATCCTTTGTGATTGTGGTTATCTTAATACCTGGCCCGACTAAAGTCCTAGTGACTTTGGGGTGTTGGGATAGCCTTCTTATCTTTTGGGTTTGTTTTATGCATTATACACTAATCCACCTTGGTTTCACATACCATGGTACCTGGTGTCTTATGTTATAGAAAAAATTAGTGCTCCAAAAATGGCAACTTACTCTTCCATTGCATTGCATCTTTACCTCTATCATCTACATTCATTTTAACCATCTCGTCTCTCCATACAATCCTACTCCATTCAATCTAGCACAAATCATCTAATCACATCTTTCGTCTTGTTACAAGCCTTGAACCAATCATCATCATCATCATCCTCATCATCATCATCATTGGGATGTATCCTTCCCTATCTTTTGTGTTTTTTGGGATGTATCCTTCCCCTATCAACAACACTCTCATCGAGATATATCCTTCCATATCCTTGTGTTGTTTTAGGATATATCATTCCCTCATCAACAACACTCCATCGACCATCAGTCCATCTTGGCTTGTACCTTGACCAGGGCAACATCATATTTGTCCTAGAATCCATTTGTGCTTGCCTTTATTTCTTTATATTATCATCCTCTCCCATCCATTATTTTGCATCATCTTCCTCATCTACCCTTGCATTATCTCATCCATTTCGAGAGCCCACATGTCCTCTTGAGGGGGCATCCTCAATCCATAATCTTCATCTTCACTCCCATCATCTTTCTTCCAAGTCACTCCTTGAATGACTAGGGCATCTTCCTTAATCTAACCATCTTCTTCTAGGTGCTATGTTTTAATTTTCTTTGAAATGTTGCTACTTTGTAACACCATCTCAAGGAGGGGCAAAATGTAGACATATAAATTTGACTAGTTATATTTGACCAAATTTACCCTTTTTATCTAAATATCCTTTTAACCACATTAATTAAATAATATTTGAATTACTTGATTAATACCCCTAAATTCTTCTAAATCCCTAAGGTATTTAGTTAAATGGTTAAAAACCTTACCCTTTATCCCTTTCTTCCAATGAATTAAATAAATAACCCACTTATTTAATTCCATTTATGTCCCATCCACAATCAATCCTAATTCATATCCTAAACCCATCATTAGGGATGTGCACATTCCTAATCCATGATTAGGATGTTTCAAATTCTCCAAATTTTGCAAGTTGGCTCCTAATAATCATTAACCTCCTAATCCTCTTCTAATCCTTCAACCTTTTCTGGCATGTCCTTAAGTCAACCTTTCTTAGTACTTAACTTTTTTCGGTTGACCTCTTCCCCATGTGAAATAAAAATTCACACTTATTCCCCCTATGAATTTGTCTTCCCCATGATCTCTCAAAGGTCACATCGCACCCATGGGACAGGGACCCCTTTTAGGGGAATCTTGTCTTACACATTTATTTCTTCCAAAAAGCGAATTAAAAATTCACTTTTATTTCTCCAAGGCCATCTCCAATCCCCATGGTGACAAGAGTGGACTTTCTAAAAGTCCTCATTTGTCACTTTTAGCCCCATATGGGACCAAGGAATACCTTTTTTGGGAAATCCTCTTCCATCCCAAGTTACTTGCAATTACCTTGAGACCACATGGCCTTTTCCAAGTCACTTGTAATGGGCCTATGAGTCTTCAACTCACCATAGCCCTCCATCTTGGCCATGGTCACTCAATCTTGACCGTTGAATCCTCTAGAGAATTAAAATTCTTCTATAAATACCCTTGTCTTCCTTCATCAAAGGATCTAGATTTTAGAAATGATTTTATGCATTCATGCTCTCAAGCCATTCAAGCCTCTTATTCATTTATTGCATCATCTTAGCACTTGAATTTACATTTCAGCATCCATTATTTCATCCACCTACCTCCATTAATCCATCAACCACCATATTTGCAAGCTTATCATCCAAGGAGCATACATTATCAACCATTAAAGTGCTAACTAAAGATAAAATAAACACAAGGTATATAATCTATTATTTTCTTTATCTTTGTTTTGTGTGAGTTAATGTAGCCCAATCTTGAAGTGTTGTTGTGTTGTTTTCCTCATCACATTTAGTTAGTTTTTTGCATATTTAGAGTAATAACTTTCACTACACACATTTCAAGAGCACACTCGTGTTCTCTTTAAATTGTATGTCCTCTCAAGGGGGCATACTCAATCCCTAATCTTCATCTCCACTCCTATCATCTTTCCTCCTAGTCACTCCTCAAATGACTGGGGAATCTTCCTTAACCTAACCATCTTCTTCTAGGTGCTATGTTTTAATTTTCTTTGAAATGATGCTACTTCGTAACACCATCTCAAAGAGGGGAAAAATGTAGACATCCAAATTTGACCATTGTCATATGGTCAAAATCATATCATTTACTTTAGTAATTCATTTATATTAATTAAATGAGATATTTAATTAATATTATTCCCCTTTCTCTAAGGTTCCCAAAAGTATTTAATTAAATACTTTATCCTTTATCATTTCATCTCTAAATTAAATAAATAAATCAATTTATTAAATTTAGTCAATTATCCTCTTCAATTTTTAAATTCATTCTTTCTCTCTCATTGTCCCATCCTCCATTACCTTTTCACTAATTTGGGTTAATCTAATCAATCCTTCATTAAGATGTTCATATCCTTAATTAGGATTAATGTCACATCCTCCATATCTAGCCACTTTCTTCTAATCCTCATTAATTAGCCTAATTACCTGTTTGCACAATCATAATCCTAATCACTTACCTTTTCTAGCATGTCCTTAATTCAACCTTTCATGGTACTTACCTTTTTTGGTTTGACCTCTTCCCCATGTGAATTAAAAATTCACACTTATTCCCCCCATGCATTTGTCTTCCCCATTACCTCTCAAAGGTCACATCATGCACATTGGACAAAGATCCCTTTTAGGGGAATCTTGTCTTACCCTTTAGTTTCTTCCAAGAAAGTGAATTAAAAATTCACTTTTATTCTTCCAATGCCCTCTCCAATCCCCATGGTGACAAGAGCGGACTTTATAAAGTCCTCACTTGTCACTTTCAGCCCCCCTTGGGAATAAGGAATTCCTTTTTGAGGAGATCCTCTCCGATCCCAAGGTACTTGCAAGTACCTTGGGACCACATGGCCTTTTCAATGTCACCTTGTACCCTTGCCATCTTACCTTGTCTTTGGCCACTTCATCTGCCACATGGCAAGATGTGAGGGCTTATGAGTCCTCAATTCACCCTAGTCCTCCATATTGGCCATGGTTGTTCAATCTTGACGATTGAATCCTTTAGAGAATTCAAATTCTTCTATAAATACCTCCATCTTCCTTCATTAAAGGATCTAGATCTCAAAACTTGTGATTTTTTATGCATTCATGCTCTTAAAGCCATTCAAGAATCAAATCCATTCAAGCATCTTAGCCATTTATTGCAGCATCTTAGAACTTCCATTTATATTCTAGCATCTATTGTGGCATTCACCTACCTACATTAATCTTTCAACCACCATCATTGCAAACTTATCATACAAGGATCACACATCAACAATACTATCAAGGGCCAGCCAGAGATCAACACGAATAAAAGTATAATCATCTTGTTGTTTTTTTATCTTCCTTTTATTTGTGTTTAACGCAACCCAATCTTGAGGTGGTTTAGTGTAGTTTTTATCTTGCATTATTTAGTTTTTTTTTTGTATATTTAGGGTAAAAAATTTCACTCCACACACTATTAATTGAAAATAATAATATGCTATTAAAAAAGATAAAATACTTTTCAAATTTTAATTTATTACTAATATTTATATTCTATATGTCTTGTATAGAAAATAAAATACTTTTATATTTTTAATATCTTCACTTTCTAAAATGCTCTTAAATTTTTAGTCTATTACTAATATATTTATTTTAAATATCTTGCATATACAATAAATTAAAATACTTTTATATTTTTAATATCTCCATTTTCTAAAATGCTTTTAAATTTTTCACTTATCACTAATATTTTATTTTCCATCTCTTACATATCTACTCAAAATGATTAATATGTTAACAAATAAATATCTTTACTAACTAGTTTTTTCAATATGTCATCCTTTGTTTCTTACAATATGACAATTGCTTTTCCCATTTCCCTTTTACTACCTTCACAAATAAACTCTCCACCTTCACACTAAATCAATTTAAATTCCTAAATTACTTTTATATAATTTTTTTTTAATATTATTTAACAAGAACACAAAAAATATGTATTTTAATATATAATTGTTCCAACAAATTCTAGTAATTAATAGCAAACTCTACCCTCTATATTTTGCTTCTGACATCATATACTATTCAATTCCATTGGTTCTTGTTTTCTGCATTCAATACAAAACTCTAACAATTTATTTTACAAATCTTGATCCATATTTACGCTTCTACTACCAACCTAAAAGCTCTTTGCTTCACAGTAGGAAATCAACGCACTCTGTCACTTGTTTTAAAAAGGAACCACACAAGTATTTTGAACATCAATATTTGGTGTCATGCATTTAAAATTAAGGAAGCTATGGAATTTATATTCAAGTTTGAATGGTTTCAAATGTTTTAATAGTAAGTCCATAGCAAAGTGACTGAAATTCCTAGATTATAATAGTTCATGAGGTATGACACTTCCTTTTTGGATAAATTTGTGTATAATAAAAGTTGGGATACATCCTAAAAAAATTATTTGTATAATTTCCATGATAAATCTAAGCATGATTCAAAAAGTAGATGTCAAAAATATTTCCATAATTTATTGTTTAAACAATTTCACACTAACTCTAGTGCCAACTATTGGGAAAAGATCCCAACTAAAGTGGGAAAAAATGAAAACTTAAAAACCAAGGAGACAAGACAAGGAGGAAAAATAATTTTCTATTTCATTATAATAGAAAAAAAAATTCCATTCAATAAAAAAATGTCTACATACAAAAGTTAGAGCTGTGGCTCTATATTTCCTTCCTACAAAAAAATACCAATATTCTGGCACAACAAAGCTTTTTGTCTACTGCTTTTTGTTGTTGCTGCAAATATTCAGAAGCACTAGAACTCTACACTATGTGCAATATATTTTGCTGCTATAGGTTCTTCTTGTGCTTTCTCTGTTCTATTTTTTGAACATTCCCTTCATGTTCTACTTCTCTTAACAATCTATTCTTCCTTTTTGTCTTTCTTACCTTTTCCAAAAACTTCCGCTTAATTTTAATTTCAACCACCAAAATCAAATTTAATTAGATGCTAGAAACATTAGCTGGGACATCATATGTCTGACATCGCAAATGTGGGGAATGATCCAAAATGGATCTCTTTTGACACTACATTAAATGCATTTGGTTGGCGCTCAAGATTATTAATTACAATACGCCCCCTTAATCTTGAGCCTTTCTATTTTTCATCACCATTCAAAATTTTCAAAGAAAAAATTTCGCAGCAATATCTTTTCGGAGCAAAATGTTTGGAGCTATCCTATTTGTGCTTGTTGTTTGTTCTGGAGTTTTCTTGCCTAGACCTGTTCAGATTTCTAACGCATTTCTAGTTTTCCAAAACTAAAGTTCTATAGCATTCCATCATGACAAGCCTATCTCTTAGGCATTCAAATAAGTCTTTTGATAATGCCTTTGTGAAATTATTAGTGAGCTGCTACTCAAATCTGTAGTACTGAACTTCAATATCTCCATACTCCACCAACTCCCTTATGAAATGGTAGCGGATTTCAATGTTCTTGCTTCATCCATGAAAGATAGGATTATTAGTCAAGGAAATAGAAGACACATTGTCACAAAATATGGCTGTACCATCTTCTCACTCGCCATTCAAGTCTGCAATGATTCTTCTAAGCCAATTAGCTTAAAACACTGTTTCATTTGGTGTTATGTAGTCTGCTTCAGTTGTGAAGAGAAAAACTATGGGTTTCTATTTTGATGCATATGATATTTCTCCTGAACCCATGTCGAACACATATCTCGATGTTCTCTTCCTATCATCTATATTTCCTTCCCAATCATTTTCTGTGTATCCAACCAACTGAAACTCATTGGAGGCGATATACATAATGTCATAGCCTTTGATGCCATTGAGATAGCCTAGAATTGTTTTTCTATGCTTGCTAGTGTACATCCTTAGGTTGCTCCATGAATCTAGAAATTGGGCTTATGATGTACATCAAATCAAGTCTTGTTGCTATCAAATAAATGAGGTTTCCAACCACGCTCTTGTAGACGATTGGGTTAACATGACTGTTGCTGTCCTCTTTGCTTAATTTCAGACTTGTAGTTGTTGGGTTTGGGCCTAGTTTGATGTCTAATATTCTAAATATCTTCAATATTTGTTTGGCATAATTTTTTTATAAAATGAAGATTTCATGCTCTATTTGTTGGACTTCTATTCCTAGGAAATATTTTAGCAAACCTAGGTCTATCATTTCAAACTCATTTTTCATTGCCTCTTTGAAATCAACAATGAAAAAATTTCTATTCCCCGTGAAAATTAAATCAGCTACATACAAAATAACAATAAGAATCTCACCATTGGTTGCCTTGATGTAGAGTGTGGGATCACTACCACTTTTTCTAAACCATTACTCAGTAGGTACAAATTAATTCTACTATACCATGCACATGGTGCTTGTTTAAGTCAATAGAGAGCTTTTTAGAGCCTATACACTTTGTCTTCATTCCCTAGGACTTCATAGATAGGTGGTTGCTCCACTTACACCTCTTCTTTTAGCACTCAATTTAAGAAGGTTGAATTTACATCCATTTGAAATAATTTCCATTTATGTTGGGTTGTAATTTCTAGGACTAACCACATTGTTTCTAGCCTTGCAACTGGTGTGTGCATCTCATCATAGTCTCTTCCAACCTATTTTTTGTGTCCCTTAACAACCAGCCTTGCTTTATGTCTCTCAACCTTACCTTTAGTAGTGTATTTTGTCTTATAGATCCATTTAACTCTAATAATTGATTTCCCTTTGGGTAAATCAGTGAGCTCCCATATTTTGTTTCTCTCTATAGCATCCAACTCTCCATCCATGGCCTTACACCATTTTTCCTCTTTCATAGATTCTTCAAAATACATTGGATCACTAAAGGAAAACAATGCAAAATCTAGATTTTAATCAAAATTAGCATACCTTGTGCTATCATAAATTTCGCTCATGCTTCTTGTCTTTCAAGGAATCAATGATGCAAGCCTAGGGTCATAATTTATGGAGCTACTTAACTGTTGGATTGATGAAGAAGACTGAGTGCCAAAATTTTCATTTTGTTGTAAATTTCCAAAGCAACTGCTTGACTGAAAATTTCTAGAGTGGTTGTTGTTTTTTGAACTATTACCTTGCTATAGAGTTCTAACGCTCCTAATTTTTGAAGCATTTTCATCTTCAAAGGGTATTGCAACATAAATACCCATGTTTCTATCCATCGTTCCATCTCATGACTCATTTTCAATGAATTCAACATCCTTGTTGATCACCACTTTCTTGGTGATGGGATTTTATAATTTTTAGACTTTGGATTCTTCACTATAGCCTATGAAAATGCATTTTTCACCTTTTTCATCAAATTTCCGACTCTTCTCTTTTGGAAATAGTGCATATGCCACACACCTAGATATTCTCAAGTTCTCAACACTCCATTTTAATATTTTCCATGCTTCTTGTTGAATCCTATCACGAACGACCTTTGTGAGGCACCTATTCAAAATGTAGGCCATTGTTCCTACAACTTCACCCCAATAATCATAGACAAACATTTTTCCTTCAAAATTCTTGTTTCCATCTATATGATGGTTATATTCATTATGATGGTTCTATTCTTTTTTTCAGCCACTCCAATTTGATGTGGAGTATATCGGGTTGTGAACTATTTTTGAATGCATTGATACTTGCAAAAAGTTATAAAATCTTTCGAGATGTACACTCCCCCTCTATTGATTCTAAGGGATCTAATATAGTAGTCACTTTGCTTCTCATCCAAGGCCTTAAAATCCTTAAACTTCTCAAATTCTTTTGATTTTTTCTTCAAAAAATACACTTGAGTTTTCCTACTATATTCATCTATGAATGTCATGAAACAAACATTTTCACCTAGGGTTGGGGTTTTCATGGGACCACACAAATCTGAATGCACTAGCTCTAATAGTGCTCTTGCTCTCCTAGAATACGCTGATTGAAAGGGTTTCCTATGTTTTTTACCTAGGATTCATGCTTCAGACTTTCCATCAGGCTCTATGATTGTTTGTAGGCCCTAACCATATTTTTATAGCTAAAATACTTAAACTAGAATAGATTAGATGCTCATAACTCAAATGCCAAAGCTTGGATGGGTTTTGGATGATTGTTTTGAAGGCTGACTATTGTAGGCCTATTGATTGTGCTGAGATTTGCATTTTAAAGGGAAACATCTAGTTCTTGGCCATTTGAACCATTGCCATAACTTTCTTGTTTTCATCCTTATCATATATGATGCATTCCCCTTTGTCCATTAGCACTCTATAACCATTATGGATCATATGTCCAATGCTTAAGAGATAGTGTTTCATGTGTGGGGCATAAAAGAGGTCATGGATTTGTATTTCTTCACCATGCTTGGTTTGTATGCACACTATGCCCTTTCCCATGACTGAAACCTTCTCATTGTTCCCCATTTTGATTTCAGACTTAATGTTGTTGTCTACGGAGGAAAATATTTTTTTGTTACCACTCATGTGGCTGCTATAGTCACTATCCAAATACCAAATTTTAGGGCTACCTTGTTATGCAAGATTGCATGCAACAAACACTTGTGACTATTTATCATTTTTTAGCCTTGTTCTTATTCACCACATTTTCATTTTGACTGAGCCCCTGGTCACACTATTTCTTCCTACATTCACTTGCATAGTGGCCATACTTGTGATAGTAGTAACACTAAACATTACTCTTATCATACCTTTGATTTGAGTTTATATTGTTCTTTGTGTTTTGGAAGTATGATTGGGAGGTTTTGGCCTCCTCTTCCAGAGTTGCTTCTACCTCTTCACTTTTGACCTCTTCCTCTGTCATTTCTTCCTCTGCCTCTACCTCTCACATTTCCTTGGGATTTGAAGGCTTGTTCTAGGGAAGGAGCGGATCTATTTAGCCATTGCTCATGGGTTTGAAGTGAACCCATTAACTCATCAACTATCATTTTTGAGATGTCCTTGGCCTCTTCTATGGCAATAACCATTGGTTCAAGTCTAGAGGGAAAGCTTCTTAGGATATTCTCTATAATCCTCTATTCTTCCATTGATTCATACATTTATCCTCAACTGCTTAATCAAGGTGGAAACCCTTGTATGAAAGTCTAAAATGGACTTGATGTCTTTCATTTGCAGGGTCTCAAAATCTCTCCTTAGAAGTTGGAGTTTGACTAGCCTCACCTTGCTAGTACCCTTGTAACTATTTTGAAGTATTTCTCATGCTTCTTTTGCATAACTAGATGTTGCTATTCGGGGAAAAATAGCCTCTATCAAGGCTACCTCAATCAAATTGAGGGCTTTTTGCATTATTTTTTCTTGTCTCCTTTAACTTAATTTTTTGAGAATTGTTCAATGTTGTAAATGCATTTGCGCCAGTCACATCTGTGAACCCATTTTCTACCAACTCCCATAAATCATTTGCAACTAAAATGATTTTCATTTTCATTGCCCAAAATCATAGTTTTTACCATCAAACATAGGTGGCTACTGCCAACTCCTATTTTCTCCTCCAACCATTTTGCTAAATGGGAGAAAGCTAGAAATACCCAAAAAAAATCTTAGGGTTTTTCTTAATACCCAGAAGATAGAATTATATCACTACATGCCCAAAAAATATGAGGGCTCTAATAAACATGGCTTTGATACCAAACTATTGAGAAAAGATCCCAACTAAATTGAGCACAAATGAAAACATAGAAACCAAGGAGACAAGACGAGGAGGAAAACTAATTTTCTATTTCATTTAAATACAAAAAAAGATTACATTCAAGAAAAAAATGTTTACATACAAAAATCAGAGCTATGGCTTTGCATTTCCTTCATACAACAAACTGCCCAGATTTTGGTGCAATGAAGCTTTCTGTGTGGTGCTCGGTGTTGCTGCTACAAATATTCCAGAGCACTAAAACTCTACACTATGTGCAATATCTTTTTCTACTGTAAGTTCTTCTAATTTCTCTATTATGTTTTTTGAACATTCCCTCCTTGTTCTACTTCTCTTAACAATCTATTCTTCCTTTTTTCCTTTCTTACCTTTTCCAAAAATTGTCAAATTCAACCACTAGAATTAACTAGATGCTAGAAACATTAACTAGGACATCATATGTCTAACACGGCAAATGGGGGGAATGATCCAAAATAGATCTCTTCCGATGCTACATTAAATGCATTTTATTGGAACTCAAGATTATTAATTCCAACAAAATTTGCATATAATAAAAGTTGGGATACATCCTAAAAAAATTATTTGTATAATTTCCATGATAGATTTGAGCATGATTAAAAAAGTATATGTTAAAAATATTCGCACAATTTACTGTTTAAACAATTTCACACTAACTCTAGTGCCAACTGAATGAGATTGATGCTAATATGACCTTGTAGGGACGTTGGTAGTGTTTTGGATCCAGATTAATCTAAAATCAAAAGAAATAAAGCATCTGGAAATGGGCAACAATTTTTTTGAATGTGAGATTTCATTGCAGCTGGGAAATCTCTCCAACATCCAATATTTGAATATTTCCCTAGCCAAGAAAAACAAATTCAAATGTTGGTTGAGTTTAGAGTGGGTGCGGAATCTGCCATCTTACAGTATTTGTCACTGAAGTATGTGAGTGTAACTAGTAGTGGTAAATAATTGGGGGAATATATATCTCCTCTGCATAATCTGCACTTTGTTGAAATGAGTTGTTGTAAAGTGTTAGGTCTAGTCCATGCTGCTATTCTGAATGTCATATTCCTCACATATCTTGACTTTCACAACAACTAATTTTCTTCCTTGTTTCCTCCATGGTTAGGAAATATGACTAGTTTAGAAAGGCTTATTTTTTATAGATTTAATTTTAGTGGTACATTCCCCCTCACTCTCTCCACTTTTCTTCATTTGAAATACCTTGGAATGTCTGACAATGATCTCCTACATGGAGATATCAATGAAAATTTAGGTAGCGAGTTGTCACACCTTACTCCGTGGTAAAATATAAGAGGAAGTTTACCTGTTTTTATTGGAAATTTATCCTCCCTCACATATTTTAATGTGGTAGAGACCAATATTAATTTTCCTATTCCCGATTCTATCGGTACTCTCCTTCTTTTCGAGGAACTAATAATCTAGAATAACTTCTTGATGGGAAGGATTCCTCCTTCACTTTTGTTAGGAAATAATCCATTCAACCAACACTCTTAATATATTTTTTACATAATCCCAAGAGAGAAAATAATGCATACAATTAATCATAATGCATAGATCTAATAGACAAGCCACACGATAACACAAGATATACCTTAGTAAAAACTTTGAGAGGGAAAAAATCAGCCTCCAAAAGCATCCATACAAGAGTTACAATGAATACCTTTGAAGCATAAAGCCTCTTAATGCATCATCATGTGTCCAAGAATGAACCCACACATCCCATTCCATGCTTCACATATGCACTCCTTAGAAAGACTCAATAATGACAATCCACTCACCTAGCCAACCTTAACCATTAAACATCTTCTTGCCTTTATAGATTAAATCTCACACAAATACAACCAAGTGGTAAGATAAATCATTGTGCCACAAAACCATGTAAACACAAAACCACTAATCTCTTATTTAATATTGGGTACTAAGTTTTCACTTTAAAAATATTTCTCCAATATTAAATTATTGTCACATGTCCCCCACACATTAAATATTAATACAATATTACAATACAACATAAAGTGGTCCCCAAATAATTACCTAGTATTATTAACCACACCACCTAGGTGCATCACAACTAAATAATTATTTAATTACAATATTATAACATATCAAATTATGCAATGGTGTACAACAATGTATCCCAACATTCTCCCACTTTTTGTATACATGGAATTTAGGATCAATGAATGAAATACATTATCATAGTCATATATGAAACCACATTAATCTCCAACATGATCTCGTGCTCCATCAAAATACCCACAATAAAAACAAAGTGACCACCATCTCAAGAAATAACTCCTCTCATCCTCCAACATGCTACCTATGGAAGAAAAGGAACAGGCCAAGGTGAAGATGCACCAATCCAAGAGCACAAGCATCAAATCCAAGTGATAACAAAGGCTCCAAAGAAGTTGATGTCAAGAAAAAAAATCCACATGATTACAAATAGCCTCCACAACACATGTTAATACATCCAACCATTCATACCTCCTAGGTATCAATAACATCAACAAACTCATGCAAACAACATATTCAACCCATAAACCACAATCATAAGCTCCCTATGTTAAACCCGCTAATGAAGAACATAAATATCCAGGAACTCCCACTGCATAGGTAATGTCAAAGTTATCAAGTCTACCAATCAACAATTTATCAAGGTGTGATAAATAATCAAAAAATAAGTACCAAGAACAATCATAATGGTCCACACATACAAACCAAATAGTTGCATAACCTCTCATAACATGTTTCCAACATCCTCCCAAATCATATGAACATGAACCTCTAGGAAGGAATCATGAAGAGAGAAAACATATAAACCATAACATGCCCTTATATCAACACCTCAATAGTGCAACAATATGTCAAGATTGATCTCCTAACAACCCTAAATGAGAAGCCTCAACAACACCAAAAGAATGTTCAATCTCTTAGATCAAACAATGTATGAATCATGTAAATTCCAACATGGATGTAAGCCTCTCTAATCAAGAAGATAAAATCAAAGAAACCATTCCCAAATATGAAAATTAGCCCATTTACCATCTCTTAACCTCCTCATCAATGAATGATAATGTAAACTCAAATGCACAAGGAGATAACCATGACAAACATCTCTCAAAATGAATCATTTAGAACTAACTATCCATAGCTCAAGATCCATATCCATGAAAGATAAATAATTATAAAATCATGCTAAAAATTCCTCCAAATGAGTCTCCCAAATTCAAACACTGTGACTCTAGTCAAACCCATGAGAAATAAAAACATGAACCATAACAAATATCTGAAAGAAATAATACATAAATACCTCTCAAATGAGAAAATACTGAGTAGATCAAGATTGAGGAATGAGAATGCTCCTCTAGGATAACCAATTCATCATGACTCACTCCAAGAAAAATCTCCTCTATCATTCCATCATGAACTCACATCCATACCCAAGTGAAATATATTTGATCTTCCTATTGAAACCTCCAAAGAGTAACCCTCTGAAGAAAATATCTCTAAAAGAACTCCAACCTCACCCACATCTCCAAGTATCCATGAGAACATGTAACTGATCAATATATGCCAAACTCTAAATATAACATAGCACCATCATGAAGTAATCAAGAAAATGACCAATGTAATCAATACCAAGAGAACCACCAAGGTCAATGTCAAATCTCCAGCCATAGAATCATGAATCTATCATGACATCATCATCAAACCATCTCCTAGGAGATCACATGCACCAATGCATACATCATGGTCTCAAGAGAACATATACCATGAAAAAAATCTAAACTAGTATAAAATATAAACCATGATATATGAAAATCACACTCTAAACTAAGAACCCACACCTCCAATCACATGAAGATAACCATAACCAATTATGCATCCACATCACTGCCTACAAATCCCACTGAACCATGATACTGAGATACACATGACATCTTGAAAACCATCTCTTCCATGAAGATCATCCAAGTCTAAACACACAACTAAAATGCTAGTAACACGAAGGGAAACCAAGATACAAAGATAAGAAGATACATACAATCACCATCAAGCCATCAAGAACTAATCCTACATTGCCAAGTCATCACTATTAAAAGCTCCTAGTGAATGTGTATAACCAATGAATGTACCAAGCTATCATGAAATCGTGATCAAACCACATGCTACAAGTTCCATAAACTGAATAATAAGGTACTCTAACCATCCATCCTCTCATCCCAAAGTAACATACCAATGCACAAATGATCACAAACAAGGCCAACTAACAAAGCTACAACAATAATGAATCAAACCTAGTGGATATAGATAGTCCACATTTGAGTCATCCCTCTACAATCAATAGGCTGTGAACACCTACCAATTACATAACTCGTAGATCCAACCACTAAAACATGAAAACTCATCATCACATTAGTAACCTAAAAATTGAGATATAAAAGATAATCCTTTAGACATCAAGACTCAAACACCAAATCAACCATAGATTTGATTTTCCAAACATGTCCACAAATGAATAAGAATTGTCAAGGAACCAAACATGAATCAAGGAGATAAAAACAACATCCTAACATCAAACAATAACTCCACCAAACAACCACATACATGATCATGTCATGCCCATGCATAAATGTACCTACATACCAATGAAACCATAACAATAGCCATCACTATACCTGCACTCAAATATCACTCGTACAAGACTCCAAATCTCAAATCGTGTTAAACCATGTCCTCAAAACCAAAGACAACCTTTGTAGTTGTCACAATCAAAGTATAACTTTGAAAAAAACCAATAAACTTTTACTAAGAAGCACCAAATTGATAATCAGCTATACCATCATAAATATCATATAAAAACATATAATCCCTCAATTTTTTTCCTCTTGACTCATCTAGATGATAATGCAATTACACCCTAAATCTCAAGCTCCTACATGTGATCAAACAAGTACCAAAATCATTCTACACCATAAACTAAAAAACTATCTAATCCATTGTATAGCAAACAACTCATGCACTCCAATGCCTATTTGAAACCAAAAATTTGATTCCATATGCAAAAATTATGACCAAATCTATGAAATGGAGAACATATAGCTTCCAGGCTCAAAAAATTAATAAAAAATGCAAAATCAAGAAACTAAACCTATACCACTGCATAGTTATCAAAACCACCTTTGCAATGAGTATAAAAAGTAAAAAATCTTACTCTATGGGAAAAAGTTATGCTCATTTGAGAAAAATTCTATAAAATTTCCAAAATGTCCTATGGGGACCTGATGGTGGTGCTTGGGTTGACCCACTAGTGGCCTGCCAATGGTGGTGGATTTATGGTGGCACCTAGGTGGTGGCTTGGTGGGGGCTTGGTAGCAGAATTCAAATAAAATTTAGATTTAATTTAATTTTCATTTTCAAATGTTTTAAATAAAAACTTTGTCAAAATTAAAATTTTCTTAGGGCCAATTTATTTTTGTTTAGCCTGTAGGTTGGGGTAAGGTTCCTAATGGGCCTACGGGCCCAAATGGAGGGGTAAAGCCCCTACCAATAGTAGATGTCGGCCATGGGGTACCCACTAGTTGGCAGGTCGACGTTGTACTGCTGACTAGTTTGTTAGTTGGTGGTACTCCAATTACACTAAGTCATGGGGGTTTGGAGACCCCATGCAATTAATTCTTTTTAAGTTTCATTTTTAAATTTTTTTAAATATTTTAAATAAAAAACCTTTTAATATTTTAAAAAAAAAATTATTTTTTTCTGTATGACTTTTTTAAAACGCAAAATATTTATTTTTTTAATAGTTTTTTCTACATAGGGAGAATTGGATGGCCCAGATGCCGTACAACTTTTTCCCCCCTTTTTTTAACTTTTCCAAAATAGGTCAAATTTTATGACATTTTTCATGTCTCGGGTCTCCTGGATCCAATGGTGAAGTCTATTTTATCTCAAGAGGTCATATATGAAATTTACTCTACAAAACCCTCATATTAAAGCTCAATCCAAGGAACCTTTTTGACCCATATTTTGAAAACTTCAAATTTGCAATAAACTCAACAAATCTTGACAACCCAAAAGCCCAAATCTATAAACAAACACCTGCAACATGTGTTACATGCCTTGTAATGCCTCAAATATATCATGCATTTCCATGAATTCAAGTTTGCACAAATCTCTCAAAACAAGGGTTATAACAAAACCCATCAACCATGAAATCTTTGATACCACTTCTTAGGAAATGATGCATTCAACCCACATTAATAATCCATTTCCTACATAATTCCAAGAGAGAAAAACATGCATACAAGTAACCATAATGCATAGATAAAATAGATAAGCCACAATATAACACAAGATATACCCTAGGAAAACCCTCAAGAGGGAAAAATCCAACCTCCAAAAGCATCCATACTCCATCTATTATTCATCAATAAAGAAATACAAGAGTTAGAATGAATACTTCTAAAGAATCAAGCCTCCCAATGTATCCTCATGTGTTCAAGCATGAATCCATGCATCCCATGCCATCCTTTACATATGCACTCCTCAAAAAGACTCAATAATGATAGCCCACTCACCCAACCAACCTTAACCACTAAACATGTGCTTTCTTTTATAGATTCAAGCTCCCACAAATACAACCAAGTGGTAAGATAAAACCATGCACCACAAAACCATGTGAACATAAAACCACTAATCCCTTATTTAATATTGGGTACTAAGTTTTGAATTTTTAAATATTTCCTCGATATTGAATGATTATCACATATCTCCCACATATTAAATAATAATACAATGTTACAATACAACATAAATTGGTTCCCAACTAATTGCCTAGGTGATTAACCACACCACCTAGGTGCATTATAGCTAAATAATTATTTAATTACAACATTATAATATATAAAATTATACAATGGTGTACAAAACCATATCCCAATGACTTTATCATCTTTCCAAGTTGACAATATTGGGTCTATCCTACAATCAACTAAGCTGCAACTTGCCTTCCCATCCATTTAGGTTTTAGTCTTGCTAGTAATTGATGTATGTTTTCCACCATCATGTTGGATGTGATTTCACCTTCGTGCACTGTCATGTTGAGTGCCATCTCTATGATGCACAATTACTAAGTTAATATTAGAGATAGTTTGCATGGATATAACTATTACAAGTTTTTAAGTTTTAGTTTTATTTGTTAGTTAACTAAAGCTAATGCATGCATGATAGATGCTATAAAAATCAGCTACAATCTCTATAAAATATTGTCTTATTTCACTTTAAAATATACTCTACAAAATTTAATCAATCCAAAAAAGTTGATTAAAAGGTTATTTATTGTGTTTTAAAAGATCTGTATTTTTTGTATGTTTTTTCCTCTATTTTATTTTGTTTGTGTTTCAAATCTATGATTGGTATTTGAGCCTAAAAAGAACAATCTAGGAAAGATTGTATGAAGATTTATTATGGATGGATTGATGGATCTAGTTGGAAACTATTGCAAATATTTTTTAAAGGTTGTACAAGCCTAAATGTTTTCATGTTAAGAGAAATGGTTTTCAAACAAATTTTGAAGGTTTGAGTCAAGTGTTTGATGACTACTTATGATTGAAACATTGAAGGTTTTAGGTGATTTGAGAGATAGTGAGTCTTTTCTATGTTAGAGAAAGGAAGGTAAAATATTGTGATCTCTCAAGAGAGAGAAATGAGTAAATGAGTACTTGAATTCTACAATGGTACTAAGTGGGTCTATAAGACTAGAGTGAGATTTATCTTGCACACTGAGTTGTTTAGGTTCAGTTTACAAAAATTCAAGACCATTTTGTGAGTCTTGGCATAAAAGGGGAGTATGTTGGTAATTGATGCATGACTTTCACCATCATGCTACATGTGCTTTCACCTCCATGCATTGCCATGTTGATTTCTCTCTCTATGACACACAGTTACTAAGTTAATGTTAGAGATAGTTTGCATGGATATAAATATTAAAATATTTTGAGTTTTAGTTGTTTTTTCTAGTTAACTAAAACTAATGCATGCATGATAGATGCTATGAAAAGAAGCTACAACCTCTATAAAATATTATCTTATTGTACTTTGAAATATAGTCTACAAAATGTAATCCAATTCAGAAATAGTTTGAATAAAAGAGTCTTATTTGTGTGTTATCTCTGAGTATGTGTATGCTCTATTTTTAGTTTTTCTATGTCCCTATCTTATAGAATCTATATTTCTATCCTCAATATTTTCATCCAATCCAAAAAATTAGTGGTATAATTCCCAATTCTCTTAGAGATCTTTGGGTGAAATGAATTGACATCAGCTTTAACTACCTACAAGGTAGATTTTCTCTCCAAGTTTCTCAAAATACCTTCACTCAAACTCTCCTCCATCTTTCCCACAACCAATTTATTGGTCATCTTGATCTAGATTGGGTACCACAAATTTTCTTTCAATTACTAAAATTGGCCTCCTATAATATTGTAGGTTCCTTCCCTACATTTATTTTAACACAACATAGATTATATGGGTTGAATATCTCAAACAATAGTCTTGTTGGAGGAATTATTTCATGGATTTGGGATCTCAATATTCGTAGTTATCTTAACTGATCATACAATTATTTAGAAGGTCAACTTCCTCCAATTTTGGGTGTAACATTGGTAACCCTAGATTGACATAATAATAAGTGGACTGGACCTCTTTGCTTGCCCTCGCCATCCCTCCAAGTCTTGGACCTTTCCTATAATGACTTCATTGGGGTTATCCCCATCCAAATTGGTATGTTGATTTCTAGTATCCTAGTTTTAGGTCTCTCAAATAAAAAATTATATGGCAAGTTACCATCCACCATAAACAATTATTCAATTTTCATAATATTGAACCTAGTGAATGTTGGTTTGGAAGGAGAGATCCCATCCACAATGGGAAGACTATACAACCTCTAGATGCTACACCTAAATGACATGTTCAAGGGAAATTTTCCACACAGTCTTTCTAACTATTTTAATTTAGAGATCTTAGATTTTGAAAATTATTTGTTGTCTGGAGAGAGACCAAGTTGGATACCAAAACTCTCTGAGTTGATGATACTTTTATTGAGGAAAAACATGTTAATGGGATCTATTCCACCCCGAGTGGGTAGTCTCAATCATCTTCATTTTCTATATTTTGCACAAAACAATTTGAGTGGGTGCATACCACCAAAGTTGGGGAATTTAGTGGCAGGAATGGTTCAAGTCAAAATCTTGAAAATGCAATCTAAAAATGGCATGCTCTCCCATTACAAAGAACAAATATTATTCACCAAAAAATAAAACAATTTGGTATATGTGGATTCTATTTTATTACTTGTAACATGCATTGACTTGTCTAGAAATTAGGTGCCAGGTATCCTCCCCTCAATAATTGGTAAAATTAATGCTTTATGTAACCTTAATATGTCCAGGAACAACCTTAACTGATGAATTCCATATACATTGGTAATTCTAGAGAAATTAGTCTCTTGACCTTTATTATAATAAACTGGAAGGCAAATTTCCAATATAGATGAAATATCTGCACTTCTTAGTTATTTTAATCATGTCTAATAACAAGCTTTGTGGAAAAATTCCAATGGAAGGTCAATTCTCCATGTTTAAGATCACTTAAATCTATGGAAACTCATATCTTTATGGTCTTCCACTTGATAAGAGTTTCCTAGGATCACTAAACATCATTCTAGTTGGAAAAAGTGAGGATGATGAAGAGGAAGAGGGGATATAGGATCCTTGGTATTGGTATGTTAGCTTCATGGCTATCTTTGCTATTGGATTTTGGGGATTGTTTATATTTTTTTGTGCAAGGAGGACACATAAAATAAGATACATTAACATGTTAGATGAAGGGTGATCCCACAATACTGGTTTACAATTTTTGGGAAAACTGGACACTGAACTGATTTTTTTTAACTAAATCTTCACTTTTGGGCTCCTATAGCGGCTAAACTGTGAAGAATTTGAAGATGATGCAAAGTAGTGATTTGTGAATTTTTATCTATAGATTCTAAATATATTTTTTTCAAAATTTTTACAATCATATTGGACCTTTTTTTTCAGCTCCTTCGAAAACTAGTTTTTATGAGTATACAACATTTTTAAGGAGTGATGCTCACCATATACAACATTAATTTTTTTGTATGAAGGATAAAACTATAATGTTTTCAAATTTAGATTTGTAACTACTATATGTAACTAGTTCATTTGGTTTCATAGTGTTTTATTAAATATTTTTTCCTTAATCAAGTTTCAAAGTCAAACCAATTACAATTCAAACATAGGCGGACTGTATACAACATAAATTTTTCTATATGTATCGAAATTCATTTTTTTTTTAATGGATCAAGGACATCAATACCCAACCTGAACATATTTTTCAAAATTTTATTTTGATAATCTACTATTTTTCCACATGTGCAAAACAAAGAGCTTGATTTTCGGTAACAAACCTAAATTCACAAGAAATAAAAAATTAACATAATAATCAAATTAAATTTAATTAAAATCATACTATTTTGGAAGCTTATAATAAGGAATATGTAATTACAAAAAATAAATTTTAAATTAACTCATTTGATCCCCCAAAAGGTAAATCAAAAGTGGTTTTTTATCAACATTTTGATAGGTGTAAAGGAGACTCCGCTATAGGTATGGTTTAAAACTAGCGGGGTTCTATCCAAGGGAGCTTGGTCTAAGGTGGTTTGATAAAACCCTATTCAATTGGAATCCTTTAAATGAAACTTTTCAAGGCTTAAAGCATTATATTTTCTAAAAATATGTGATTTCAGCAAAAATCGGGATCTCCCATAAAGTGTAAACCACTATTGTGGCAGCACCCTGAATCTTTTATTAGATTTTATGATGTATTTACTAGAAATTAGACGGATATGCAAAACAATATCATAGATCTCATGTCAAGAATAGTGCTTCTAATTCTTGAACAAGAAGACAAGAGATGCATTTCTAAATGTAGAATAAAAAATATGTAGATATTGTATAATTTGAGGTGAATCTGATTCAATACAGAAGAAAGTATTATAACAGATTCATTTACATCTCCTTCAAATTATGTGAACCTATTTTACAAAATTATATCAATTTATTATATTCCCATATAATTGCATTGTAATGTCTTCCTAACGTATATGTATTCTTACCTTTCAAACATAAATAAAATAATTATATTGATAAAGTGAGATATATTAACGGAAAAAGAATCCCTTTTTCCTATATTTGGAAATAATTAACAAATGAACCTAATGTTTCTTTGATTAAGTGTTGTAATTTGTGTTTTACACATTCACATTGAGTCTAGGGCCCTTTTTAATGATAAAATGTACATAATTGTGCCTTATTTAGGGTGTTGTAAAGTGTTTTATTATATTTTCACACTAATCTAGGGATTAATTAATTAATTTTGGTTAATTGTGATTAATTTTCCCTTTAATTCGAATTTGAGCCTTATTAATTGCATTTTTCAAGGATCTATCCTGACACCCATTAATGATATTGGATGACACTTACATTGGAAAAGTTGGAATCCTAGAAATTTGTACTAGGACCCATTCGCCCAAGGTGGTGAATGGGTCCTCCTAACATAGGAAACCCCTTTTTTGGCATATTTGAGATGGGATTTTGATGTTATTTCATCCCCCCAAAGCATGGTCCTAGATAATTATGCTAGAAAACATCACACAAGGTGGTGTATGGGTCCTCCTTGCTTAGGAATACCCTTTCTAAAATTATTTGTGATGATATTTTAATGATTTTGAATTCTAGATCTAATGTCGTCTTGAATTATTTTAATTTTAGGGTTAATCCTTAGATTTAGTATAAATATAAGGTTAATTCAGATAGTTTAATCGAAGACATCCTAGCAAGTTCAAGATATCATAAGATTATATTCACAAGAGAATTATAGACCACTTCAAGAGTATTTCAAAGGAATTCAAAGGCAGATTATTGAAGTTTCATTGTAGCAATTCAAGGTCATATCATCATGTAAAAGGCATAGTGCAAAAATCATGTTGTTGAGCTGGTGTGTTTTGATGTAGCATTGAAGATCTATTTGTGATTAGGAGAGAATCCTTTTTCCTAAACATGCAGCAACAAAAAGAATGCAAGAAACAATGAAGAACATCTAACACCTCAAGATTGGGCAAAATGTTGAACTTGAACAAAGAATATGGAATGAAATGATTATACCTTGTCAAATTGTTCCTTGGTTGTCCCTTCGATCTTTGATCTTGTGTATGCTCCTTGGATGGAAAATGAGATTAAATATGCAAGATGGGATGCGAGATGGTTGAAAGTGTGATAATGGTGGATTCAAGTGCTATGATGAAGGCAAAATATGCAAGTTGGCTAAGTTTGGTTTCAAATAACAAAATGGCAAGAGTTTAGTATCAAATGCATAAGGTCCCTAAGTGAGAGAAAACAAGGGGTATTTATAGAGGAATTTGAATTCTCTAGAGAATTCAATTGTTGATATTAAACCAACAAGGCCAAGATGAAGGGCTATGGTGAGTTGAGGACTCACAAGCCCTCACATCTTGACATGTGGAATATGATATGGCCTAGGATGTGATGATGTGGAAGTGAGGTGGAAGGAACACACATGATGTGGAGGAAATACAAGTAACTTTTAAAAGGGATGATGTGACCTCTCAATGATCACATAGGGAAGAGGAGAATATTGGGTGAATAAAAGTGAATTAAAAATTCACATGATTGGGGAATCTTGTGGATAAGACAAGGTTCCAAAAAGAGTGGTGGAGAGTACCTTGGATAAACAAGGTCCCTAAAAAGGTAAGTACTTAACCACATGTGACTTGATGGGACAAGTCAAATATTCTAGAAGACTTTCACACATGTGATGTGACAAGTCAAAGGTTCTAGAATTTGCATGGGGAACAAAAAATTCCTTGGAGGAATAAAAGTGAATTAAAAATTCACATGGGGAAGAGAAGAGCCTTGGATGAATAAAAAGGAATTAAAAATTACTTGAGGGATGGGGAGAGTTGACCAAAGTATTGATTAGGCTTAATTGATTAGTGATTAAAAGATTATTAGTGGTTAAGGAGGATTAGAAGCCAACTTGCAAAAGTTGGAGGATGTGACACATCCTAATCAATGATTAGGTATGTGCACATCCCTAATGAAGAGATTTGGAGGTGGGTTAGGATTAAGTGAAAGTGATGTGACATGTGAAGAATTAAATAAATGTCATATTTATTTAATTCATTTGATGAGAGGGGAATTAAAGGGGGAAATTATTTAATTATTTAACTAGATACTTTAGGGATTAGAAGAAATTTAGAGGTATTAATTAAATAATAGTGATATTACTTAATTAATGTAGATAAGCGGATATTTAGATGAAAAAGGGGTAAATTTTGAAAAATGAAGTTTTCAAATTTAGGTGTCTACATTTTTCCCCTCTTTGAGATGGTGTTACGAAGTAGCATCATTTAAAAGAATATTAAAACATAGAACCCAAAAGAAGATGGTTAGATTGGAAAAGATGCCCCAGTCATTCAAATGAGTGACTTAGGATCGAAAAAAAAATGATGAATATTAGGGATGAGGATGCCCCCTCAATAGGACATGAGGGTTCAAAATAACACGAGTATGCTCTCGAAATGGTTGAGACAATGAAAGGGAAAATGATGCAAGGTGATGGATAAGAAAGGATGATAAGAAATGGGAGATGATAAGAAGCACAAATGGATGGAAGGACAAGAGGTGATGTTACCCCAGTGAAGCTACAAGCCAAAATGGGTTGATGATGGATGAAGTGTTGTTGATTAGGAAATGGTATATCCCAAGAAAACACAAAAGGGTAGGGAAGGATATGGCCGATGATGATGAAAAAAGTGTTGTTGATGAGGGAGGGATACATCCCAAAACAACATGAGGATAGGGAAGGATACATTCTAATGAGTGTTGTTGATGAGGGAAGGGTACATCCTGAAACAACACCAAAGTATATGGAAGGATACATTCTGATGATGAGGATGATGAGGAGGATGATTGGGTCAAGGCTTGTTACAAGGTTGGGGACAAGACCAAGGATGTTATTAGATGATTTGTGCTAAATTGGATGGATGAGGATTGGATTGAGATGATGATATGGATGAAAGGAATACAAATTATTTGGGACAAGATGCTTAGAATAACCAATCTAGATTATTCTTAGAAGATTGAAGAGATGATGATAAGAGATTGGATGGATAGGGGAGGGAGATTGATGAAGGATGAAGGGATGGGGGAGGATTATGAGAGATGAGAGGATGGGGGATACATGCAAGATGATGGAATGGAAAATGAAATGCAATCATAATGCAATTTTCCATCTTTTGGAGCATTGATTTTTGCTATAGCATAAGACACACCACACCAAGTTATGAAGAACCAAGGTCGATTAGTGTCTAATGCATAATATAAACACAACAAACAAGAATGCTATCCCAATA
This sequence comes from Sequoiadendron giganteum, assembly GCA_007115665.2. Taxonomy (NCBI): domain Eukaryota; kingdom Viridiplantae; phylum Streptophyta; class Pinopsida; order Cupressales; family Cupressaceae; genus Sequoiadendron; species Sequoiadendron giganteum. The sequence goes on along the minus strand of CM021108.1, from coordinate 209,162,260 downwards.
CCCTAAAGTCATAAGGACCTTGGTCAAGCCAAGAATTAGGATAACCACAAGCACAAAAGGATGCCCTAGCATAACACAAGACCTTGAGGATCTTTGTGGGTACTATGTGGGAAAACCAAGAAGACAAAAACAAAAAAAAGATCAATATATGCCCCTATGTTGACCTGTCAAAGTACACCATGATATGATGGATCATGGAAACCATGACAAGTGATGATAGGAAGCTCAAACAATAAACAAAATCCAAAAGCATCAAAATATCACAATCAATTTCAAATTTCATTTTCCATAGGATCAAGAGGATGGATGGGGTTGATGAGGTCTGTTAGGAAGGATACATCCTATTGAGATCAATGATGGATACTAACTAAAAGATTGATATGATGCAAGATATTCAAAGCTGATTGGATCTGCTGATACAAGCGGATCTCGTTTGTTAAGAATCGGCTAAATAAGGACATAGCTTGACAAAACGACACAAGAGAGGCAAGACATGGGACTGAAACACCCTAAAGACCTATGGGCTTGAGGGCCGATCAAAGATTAGCCTTGCCTACAAGAAAGTGCAAAGCCCTCTTAGTTCAATAAAATAATGATGACTGACCATGGATAAAAGTGGAAAGAGGACAATGGAGACTTCAATGGATGATCAAGACATGACGTACAAAAGGAGCCCTAGGGGCAGATTCAATGATCGACCTTTCCTATGTGAAAGCATAGGGGCAACATAGTTCTACCAAAGACCAAAGACAAATGATGGATAAAGGATGATGAGATGACAATGATAAGTGGATAGAAAGATTAGACTGACATGATGAGACAAGAAAGACCTATTGGATTGGATAGGATTGATGATGAGAATTACATAAATCTCAAGGATGGGATATTTATCCAAAGAATCAAAACATGAATAGGGAGAATGGTATGATGGAGAGATAAGTGATGAGAAGTGATAAGAGATTGGAAAGATGATTGAGGATAGGGAAGGATACATCTCAATTAAAGGGTTGTTGATGAGGGAAGGATATATTCTCAAACAACACCAAATAATAGGGAAGGATACAACCCAATGAGGATGATGATGATGATCTAATCCAGGCATTGGGAAAATAATGCAAGATGGATACAAACCAGGTGAAAATCCTTGTTCCTAAATGTGCAACAACAAAAAGAATGCAAGAAATAATGAAGAACACCTAACACCTCAAGATTGGGAAAAACGTTGAACTTGAACAAAGAAGATGGAATGAAATGATTATACCTATCAAGTTGTACCTATTTTGGCCCTTCGATATTTTATGTTGTGTATGATCCTTGGATGGAAAATGAGATTAAAGATGAAAGATGGGATGCGAGATGGTAGAAAGTGTGATAATGGTGGATTACAATGCTATGATGAAGGAAAAATATGTAAGATGGCTAAGTATGGTAAAAAAATGGTAAGAGTTTGGTATGAAATGCATAAGGCCCCTAAATCAGAGAAAAGAAGAGGTATTTCTAGAGAAATTTGAATTTTCTAGAGAATTCAATGGTTGAGATTAAACCAAGAAGGCCAAGATGAAGGGCTATGGTGAGCTGAGAACTCACAAGCCCTCACATCTTGACATGTGGAATGTGAGATGGCCTAGGATGTGATGATGTGGAAGTGAGGTGGAAGGAAGGTACATGATGTGGAGGAAGGAAAAGTACCTTGGAAAAGGGATGATGTAACCTCTCAATGATCACATAGGGAAGAGGAGAATCTTGGGTGAATAAAAGTGAATTAAAAATTAACATGATTCGGGAATCTTGTGGATAAGACAAGGTTCCAAAAGAAGAGGTGGAAAGTACCTTGGATAAAACAAGGTCCCTAAAAAGGTGAGTACTTACCCACATGTGACTTGATGGGACAAGTCAAATATTCTAGAAGACTTTATCACATGTGATGTGACAAGTCAAAGGTTCTAGAATTTGCATGGGGAAGTGAAGATTCCTTGGAGGAATAAAAGTGAATTAAAAATTCACATGGGGAAGAGAGGAGCCTTGGATGAATAAAAAGGATTAAAAATTCCTTGAGGGATAGGGAGAGTTGACCAAGGTACTGATTAGGCTTAACGGATCAGTGATTAAAAGATGATTAGTGGTTAAGGAGGATTAGAATCCAACTTACAAAAACTGGAGGATGTGACACATCCTAATCAAGGATTAGGTATGTGCACATCCCTAATAAAGAGATTATGAGGTGGGTTAGGAATAAGTGAAAGTGTTGTGACATGTGAAGAATTAAATAAATGTCATATTTATTTAAATCATTTGATGAGAGGGGAATTAAAGGGGTAAGGTATTTAATTATTTAAATAGATACCTTAGTGATTAGAAGAAATTTAGAGGTATTAATTAAATATTATTGATATTACTTAATTAATGCAGATAAGGGGATATTTACAAGAAAAAGGGGTAAATTTAGACAAATGAAGTGTCCAAATTTAGGTGTCTACATTTTTCACCTCTTTGAGATGGTGTTATGAAGTAAAATCATTTCGAAGAATATTAACACATAGAACTCAAAAGAAGATGCTTAGATTGGAAAAGATTCCCTAGCCATTCAAAGGAGTGACTTAGGAAGGAAAAAAAAATGATGAAGATCAGGGATGAGGATGCCCCCTCGAGAGGACATGCGGGTTCAAGAGAACACAGGTGTTCTCTCGAAATGGATGAGACGGCGAAAGGGAAGATGATGTGAAGTGATGGATAAGAAAGGATGATAAGAGATGTGAGATGATGAGAAGCACAAATGGATTGAAGGACAAGAGGTTATGTTGCCCCATTCAAGTTACAAGAAAAAATGGGTTGATGATGGTTGAAGTGTTGTCGATGAGGAAATGGTATATCCTAAGACAACACAAAAGGATATGGAAGGATATGGCCGATGATGATGATGAAAGTGTTGTTGATGAGGGAGGGATACATCCCAAAATAGCACAAGGATAGGGAAGGATACATCCCAAAATAACACCAAAGGATAGGGAAGGATACATTCTGATGATGAGGACAATGAGCAGGATGTTTGGGTCAAGACTTGTTACAAGGTTGGGGACAAGACCAAGGATGTGATTAGATGATTTGTGCTAAATTGGATGGATGAGGATTGGATTGTGATGATGAGATGGATGAAAGGAATAAAAATGATGGGGAACAAGATTCTTAGAATAACCAATCTATAGTATTCTAAGAAGATTGAAGAGATGATGATAAGAGATTGGATGGATAGGGGAGGGAGATTGATGAAGGATGAAGGGATGGGGGGGATTATGAGAGATGAGAGGATGGGGGATACATGCAAGATGATGGAATGGAAAATGAAATGGAATCCTAATGCAATTTTCCATCTTTTGGAGCATTGAATTTTGCTATAGCATAAGACACACCACACTAGGGTATGAAGAACCAAGGTCAATTAGTGTCTAATGCATAATATAAACACAAAAAACATGAAGGCTATCCCAATACCCCAAAGTTGTGAGGACCTTGGTCAAGCTAGGCATTAGGATAACCATAAGCATAAAAGGATTACCCAACATAACACAAGACCTCAGGGATCTTGGTGGGTACTACATGGGACAATCAAGAATATAGAAATAGAAAAAGATCAATATGTGCCCCTATGTTGACCTTTCAAAGCACACCATGATATGGTGGATCATGGTGACCATGACAAGTGATGATAGGGAGCTGAAATGATAAACAAAAGCCAAAAGCATAAAAAAATCACAATCAATTTCAAACGTCCTTTGCCATAGGATCGAGAGGATGGATGGGGTTGATGAGGTCTATTAGGATGGATACATCCCTTTGAGACCGATGATGGATACTAACTAAAAGATAGATATGATGTAGGATATTCAAAGCTGATTGGATCTGCCAATATAGGTGGATCTTGTTTGTTAAGAACTAGCTAAATAATGGCATATCTTGACGAAATGACATAAGAGAGGAAAGACATGGGACTGACACACCCTAAAGACCTAGGGGCTCGGGGTTCAATCAAAGATTAGCCTTGCCTACATGAAAATGCAGAGCCCTCGTAGTTCGATAAAAGACTGACAATTGACCATGGATAAAAGTAGAAACTGGACAATGGAGACTTCAATTGATGACCGAGACAAGAAATACAAAAGGATCCCTAGGGGTGGATCAAATGATCGACCTTGCCTACGTGAAAGCGCAAGGGAAATGTAGTTTGACAAAAGACCAAAGACAAATGATGGATAAAGGATGATGAGATGACTAGGATAAGTGGATAAAAAAATGAGATTGACACGATGAGACAAGGAAGACCTATTGGATTGGATAGGATTGATGATGGGAATTACATAAAGCTTAGGGATGGGATAGTTATCCAAAGCATCGAAAGATGAATAGGGAGAATGGTATGATGGAGATATGAGTGATTAGAAGTGATAAGAGATTGGAAAGATGATTGAGGATAGGGAAGGATACATCTCGATTAAAGGGTTGTCGATGAGGGAAGGATATATCTAGAAACACACCCAATAATAGGGAAGGATACACCTCGATGAGGATGATGATGATGATTTGATCCAGGCATTGGGTTTTATGATGGAGGAGCCTATAGACAGATACCAATGACAAGGGATGATGAAATGGGATGAGGATAAAGATGAAGGGATGGAAGATATTGTTTGGAAGGGATTGTTTGAATGGGAAGATAAAGGAGATATCTAGAGGAGGATCGGATGGGTGACTGAGGGAGTTTCATGGATGAATGTAAGATACTGGGATAAGGAAGGGAGACTAGCAGTAGTATGATGAGTGGAGAAAGAAGGTAGAGGATGTGGATGAGGATTAGGATAGAGCATGGATGAAGGGAATGTATAGCAAGATGTGTCCAAAGCATGCATAGAGATGTGCCCCTATTTTGATCAAGATCACAAGAAGGATGGAGGGGATGAATGAGGAGGATGTATAGCAGAAATCATAGAGGATGGAGGGAATGCATATCATGAAGTTTCCCCCAAGTGTGGAAAAGGATAGATGGGGATTTACATATGATGCTTGTTTGCCAAGTTTTCCTCATGGTACTTATCCAAGGTGCTTTTTTTCCAATTTTTCACCATTGGATGAATTATTTCTCTTCACTTTTTTATTTTATTTTTGACTATGTTGGATTTTTTTAATTTTCTTTTTTGATTTTTTTAAATTTTTTTGACTTTTTCTAACTTTTGGGACTTTTCAGATAGAAATACGGATAGAGATGGAGGAGGATATGGATTCAAAATAAATATGATAAATAAAATGGAGGAAGGACTCAAGAATCAACTTCCATATGAGGTAATAAGAGCCCATGTGTAATGTGATGATTGGATGTTGGTACAACCTTATTAAAATGGATGGATTAGGCAAGGGAATGTATCAAAGGGATTGGATGGGGGAGATATGGGGGATAGTGGATGAAATGTTGGAAATTTTATGCATGGAATGATGGAGTGGATGTATGATAAGGGAAGGTGTCCAGGACCAACATTGGCACATGTGGTAGATGTGAAATGATAGGAGGGTTGATGGATGGAGAAAGTGGTGATAATGAAGGCATTAGGATAGTGAATTTTGGGACATAAGGACCCAAAACAGATTTAGGAGATGGAGGATGTCAATGATTAGTTTTGGGATTAGCAACTTTGGATGTCGTTACAGATTTTTCATTTGAAGGCATTGCATGTTTTTGCTTCAGGATCCACATGGCTTTGATCTTTTCTTTGGTGGGCCTTTGTGGCCAATGGGTATGATTCTGATTTTGGATTTGATTTTTCTTTTTGTCAATAGGTATTTTGAAGGGGACATGAAAAGGGTATGTGAAGGATCGTGATGAACCAAAAGGTGGCAATATGATGGGTATGTGGCTGAGGACTCTTTTTTTACACAAAATTGATGAAACAAAAAGGGTTTTTAAAGGAGATTCTCATCTTTCCACCAATATAAATTACTCTTTACTTTGAATTTAAAAAATTATTATTATTCATTTTCTATTGAATTACAACTAAAGTCTTGATTTTTAGGCTGATTGAAAAACATATATAGCTTTCAAATGGTATCATATTTTTGAATCCAAAAATGTGTCACATTCTATGATTCCCATACTATAAGATTAAAAAATAAAAAAATTGAATTTCATGAAGTTTTGACCAAGTTAAGGTGGTGAGACATACGAGTCTTTATATTTATTTAAATTTGTCATAAAAAAATTATAATGAATTATTTACGTGGAAAAAAATTACAAAAATATGTGCATCACATCAGGACATGAGTCGTCTACTTATATCTAAAATCTTATAAAAAAATATTATCATTTTAATGTGGTTAGGGTGGTCAGACAGACAACTACTTCTTATTTTTTCCTTGAAATTTAAGTACTACTATATTGAAATTTAAAATTTTCACCAAATAGATTTTATTTTTTTGTAAATAAACCTAGTAATTTAGAAACTACATTCAATTTTCTACAAATTCTATTGTTACATATTTTTGAAATAATATAGATAAATTATTCAAATTTTTATGTCAAGTTGCCTAACTTTGATTTTTCTGAATTTTTTGCCACTTCAGGGCAAGTTTTTTCCATGATGATGTTCCACATACCCAAAAGCTTGAGATTCATGTGGATATTTAGACTTTTACATTTTTACTTTGGCATCCAAAAATATTTAAGTAGCAATGGGATGGGTAGGAGGTGAGGGATGATGTGGAGAAGATGTGGAGAAGACATGGGTGGAGTCATAGAGGTAAGCTTGTGACGATGATGTGTGGATGGAGGATGCAAGATAACATTCATGGAGGGGTTCTTTTGTTGATCCTAATTAGATTTTTTATGTTGTGTATTAGGGATAGGTGATGGATGGAGGAAAGGATGAATATGATGAGATGAAGGAGGCAATTTCAGGATATAACGGCCCAAAATGGATGTTGCGGTATATGGAGGATGTATTATGGTGAATGGAGGGACATAAGGACCCAAAGTAGATGTAGGGGATGGTGGATGAATGATGGGGGATTGAGGGACGTAAGGACCAAAAATGGACTTAGAGTATGAAGGAGGAAGATGGATGGCTGTTTTGAAGTAATATGATGGGGGAGGGGGGATGGAGACAAATAATTTGATGGATCGGTGAGAAGTACCTCTTGTGCCTTTAGAAGAGGATTGTTTAGGATGTATGGAGGTTGTACCAACATATTTGGATTGTGATTCTTGGGAGATATATCCAAGACCATGTGTGCCTAAATGTTCTTTGACCTAGATGGGCTCTAAAGTACCTTGCTCATGAAGGCCTAAAAATTTTCCTTGATAGTTCATGTTCTTGAGCATATGATCTAGGGTAGGATGCTTATTATTTTGGAAGCACGATGTGAGTGCATTATTAGGTGAAGGAGGATGGGTGGTGCATATAATTTGTTTTTCTTCTACAAGGAGACCACCATGGATGAGTGTAATTTTACTGAGGTGATATAAAAGTGGTGTTGGGGTGATAGGGTTGGGTGGCGATGGAGGATCATGTAATGGGGATGACAGGATAACAATGTCCTGATCATGATGAATGAGTGGGAAGGGATTGGGAGAGATATTAGGTGGTATGACATGATTTGGAACTGGGGAAATAGGTGATAAGGGCTCATGAGAGGGAGTGATTGGATCTTGAGTGCAAAGGGGATCATGGTATGGAGTGAGAGAGCTAGTGTGATCTTGAGATGGAGTAGATAGGATGGTAGGATCAAGATTCAAGTGAGGAAAGGAATCTTGAGATGGGATGGATGGGGAACTATGATCTTGGGATGGCATGGATGAGATGGGTTAGGATCTATGTTTGTGTGCTTTGGATCAATCCCTAGGCATGGCTCATCTTGTGTGGGAGGCATGGCAAGGGAGGAGTGTTGGAGGGACTCCTCAAGTGGGGGAGATGGGAGGATGGAGGATTCATGAAGGTCATGGGATTGTAATTTGTTAATATTAGGACTAGGAGGAGTGGATTGGATGTCTCCAATGGATTGGGTGGATGGGGATTCAATTGATTCAATGGGTTTGACGGGCTCGACTGTTTGGATGGTGTCAAGAATGGCAATGGGAGTAATAGGTGTAGGATAGAGGAGGGCCTCATCACTAGTCACTATACATGATAGAGTGGGAGGGAATGGTGTCTCTTCTATCATGAGTCCTTGGATGACATGTGAAAGGGATGTAGGATTAGGTGGGGTGGTGGGAATGGATGGAGGGATATGATTAGGGATTAGTGGATTAGGATTAGATGTGGGGATGGGAATGGATGGAGGATTAGGGATTTGTGGATTAGGTTTATATGTAGAACTAGGAGGAGATGGAGGATTAGGGTTAGGTGAGGGGATGGGAATGGATGGCGGCTTAGGATTATATGTAGAACTAGGAGGAGATGAAGGATTATGATTAGATGAGTGGATGAGGCTAGATGGAGGACTAGGAGTGGTTGAAGGACTAGGTGGGTTATGTTTAGAGGGAGGATTAAGATATAATGTGGTGAACGGGGGATAGATGTAAGAGGATACATATGATGAATTAAGATAGGAGGATTCAGATGCTATATTAGGTTTGGATGGTGGGTAATAGTAGGAATATGTGGATGAGGGATTAGGATTGGAAGATTGGGATGATGGAGGAACGTAGGAAAATGTGGATGATAGATTAGGATGAGAGGATTGGGGTGATGGATAATATTAGGAAGATGTGGATGATAGATTAGGATGAGAAGATTCAGATGATGGATTAGGATGGGGAGATGTGGGTGGTGGATTATCATAGGAGGACATGGATGGAGGATTAGGATAGCAATATGTGGAGGTCAGATTAAGGTAGGGATATTGGGATGGTGGATTGTGATAGGAAGGTGTGGATGTTGGATTAGGATGGGAAGATTGGAATGGTGGATTAGGATAGGAGGATGTAGATGTTGGATTAAGATGGGAAGATGTGGATGTGAGATTAGAATAGGGGGATGTGAAGGTTGGATTAGGATGGGAAGATTGGGATGGTGGATTAGCATAAAAGGATGTGGGTGGATTACATAGAAGGACATGGATGGAGGGTTAGGATAGCAATATGCAGATGTTAGAATTTTTAGATAAGGATATTGTGATGGTTGATGATGATAAGGATAGGAGTATGGGGATGTGGGATTACTATAGGAGGATGTGGATGTCAGATAGGAGAGAGATATAGAGGGAGGACATGATGGAAATGTGGATGGTGAGGGTACTGGATATCCCTTGTCAAGGGTAGCATAAGGACTATTATTAGATGCAGATGAAGGCATGGGGGGATAGTTTGGCAGAATGGATGGACTTGGAGATGGGATCCAAAGAAGCTTGCTAGCAATGATAGCATCAAGGGGATCTAGATATTATACTCATCTTCATCAAAAAGAATTTCATTATCATCATCAACGTAGTTGGGATTCCCCTTGACTACTATTTTTGGTTGCATGGGAGGAGGATAAGGATTCATGATGCTAGATGGAATGGATACATATGGGAATAGATTATTAGAATGAAATAATAAATAATGTAAAGATGAATAGGATGGATTAGAAGAAGATGGAAGAAGATATAGGTGGACTAAAGCTCAAGTTGGGATTTCAGTTAAGCTTAGATGGGGATTGGATTAAAGCTCAAATTCAGATGATGGGATCAAATCTCAGATTATAATTGGATTGGAGCTCAAATTAGGACTATATTGAAGCTCATATTATGGTTCAGAAAGGTCTAGGAGTGACAGGATTGAGAAAAATAAAAAATAAAAACTGTTAATTTTTTCTATGTCATAGTAAATTGCATTTTAGAGGTCTTCAGGGAAAAATTTGGGGTTGAAACTTGCATTGGAATTTAGTACTCTTGGAGAAATTTCCAACAGCATAAACAGTTTTGAATTATGAGCACTGAGGAGAAAGTTATGACCTTGACAAGTTATGAGGCGGATTTGGTCGAAGAAGCATAATTGGTCATCTATAGGAAGGAGATTTGGTGGAAGAAGTGGAATTGGTCATCCGTAGAAGGTAGATTTGGTCATCCGTAGGAAGCGGATTTAGTTAAATGGAGGCTTGGAATGGTTAAACAAACTAAAATTGACTGTTCAAGGGGGCGTATCTTCCCCTCTGTAGTAAAATACAGGGAAAATCCAACCCACGACAGTAAACTAGAGGGCATATCTGCCCTTCTGCAGCAAACAGGAGGGTGTATCTGCACTTCTATGGAAAATAGGGACTTGGTTTGGATGAGAATGACTATGGAAAGGAATTGAAATGACAACAATGAGGTTGACTTGTCAAAAATTTATTTGTTTCTCACAAGAAGACACTTTAAACAAGCATAATCCTATGATTAGTGTAAGGGTATGACCAACAAAGGTCTTAATCTAGGATGCACAAGGCTTCTAGGGAGTCCTCAATATACTCTTAGTATGTGAGACCTAGGCCATGAACACCAGCCCATCACAAGCGTGAGTCGGGAACCCCAATGAGATACTGAAGGGCTCAGACTAACTCTTCATGTCTATCTAGGTATCACAATAGCTTCAATGCTCTGCCAGACACGACATGACTAGATTGGGGTAGAGCTTTGGCTCTCCCTTTTTTCTATACCCCATTGGTTTGCATGGTTGGGATCATACCTTGGAGTGATGAAATATCCAAGCACATCCCTTTAAAAATAAGGCACTAATTGTTTCTAGCTATTCCCCAGTCTGACACAAAGTGCAAGGGGAAAGCAAAAAAAACACTAGTGCCCCCTTGGGTGACACAAAAATAGAGAGAGCAAGCTATAAATTTTACTTTCCCCTAATTAAACTATGTGCCTAGATGAAAACATCAAGGAAAAAATTTAAAATTTGAACAAACGGATGGGCCTGTAAGCAAGTGTTAGCTCTTTTAACTGCCATTCTTCATCAATTACAAAAATATGTTGAAAAATGTTAGAAAAAACCCCAAATATACCCACAAACAAACAAGGTTAGGGGGATAGAACTTCAAAACAACAAAAAAATGAGACAAAAAATAACTAAAATGCCTATTTTTACCTTCTAGAATGTCTTGTTTAGGGCATATACACCTCTCTATAGTAAACTAGAGGGTGTATCTACACTTCTATAGTAATCTGGAGGGCATATGTACACTTATGCAACAAACAGGAGGGCATATCTACACTTATGTAACGACCGATAGGACATATATGCACCTCTACAACAATCTAGAGGGCATATTTGTACTTCTGTAGCAATCTGGAGGGAGTATCTACACTTCTATAGAAAATAGGAGGGCGTATCTGCACTTCTGCAACCAACTGTGAGAAAAAAAAAATGTAAACTAGAGTGTATCTAGCCCTCTGGAGTAAACTGGTAGAGAAAAAATGTAAACTAGGGTGTATCCGCCCCTCTACAATCAAATGTTAAAAATAGTATGTAAGCTAGGGCATATTTGCCCCTCTGCAATAAACTATTAGAAATAGAATGTAAACTAGGGAGTATACGCCCATCTATAGTCAAATAGTTAAAAACAACATGTAAGCTAGGGCATATCCTCCCCTCTACAATAAACTATTAGAAACATAATATAAACTAAGGCGTATCTACCCCTCTATAGTCAATTGGAGGGTGTATCTACACTTTTGCAACAAATAGGAGGGCGTATCTACACTTCTATAGTAAATAGGTGGGCATATATGTGCTTTTGTAGCAAACAAGAGGGCGTATTTGCAATTTTGTAGCAAATAGGAGGGTGTATCTACACTTCTGTAGCAAACAAGAGGACGTATCTGCACTTCTACAGTCAACTGTGAGAAAATAAAATGTAAACTAGAGTATATCCACCCCTTTGCAGTAAACTGATAGAGATAGAATGTAAACTAGGGTGTATCCGCCCCTTTGTAGTCAAATGTTAAAAATAGCATGTAAGTTAGGGTGTATCCACCCCTCTGCAATAAAATATTATTAATAGAATGTAAACTAGGGCGTATTCGCCCCTCTACAGTCAAATGTTAAAAACAACATGTAAGCTAGGGCGTATCTGCCCCTCTGCAATAAACTGTTAGAAATAGAATGTAAATTAACTAGGGTGTATCCACCCCTTTGCAATCAAATGTTAAAAATAACATGTAATTAAGGGCATATCCGCCCCTCTGCAATAAAATATTAGAAACAAAATGTAAACCAAGGTGTATCTGCCCTTCTGCAGTCAAATGTTAAAAACAATATGTAAGCTTGGGCATATCCACCCCTCTGCAATAAACTATTAAAAAAATAATGTAAACTAAGGTGTATCCACTCCTCTTGAGTAAATTGTAGGGTGTATCTACATTTTTGTAGTAAATAGGAGGGCCTATATGTACTTCTACAGCAAACAGGAGGGTGTATCTGCACTTCTACAACAAACAAGAGGGCATATCTGCACTTCTGCAGCAAACATGAGGGTGTATCTACACTTTTGCAAGGCAAATATTCCCCTATGCAACCTGTTCCTATGAAAAAACTTAACAACAACAAACGTGAAATGAAGGGACCCATTTGTGGGTCCCACCAGGCATGCCACAAATGTGATCAAGTGAAAATCCTTGTTCCTAAATGTGTAGCAACAAAAAGAATGCAAGAAACAATGAAGAGCACCTAACACCTCAAGATTGGGTAAAATGTTGAACTTGAACAAATAAGATGGAATGAAACGATTATACCTTGTCAAGTTGTTCCTTAGTTGTCCCTTCGATCTTTGATGTTGTGTATGCTCCTTGGATGACAAATGAGATTAAAGATGCAAGATGGGATGCGAGATGGTTGAAAGTGTGATAATGGTAGATTCAAGTGCTATGATAAAGGAAAAATATGAAAGCTGGCTAAGTATGGTAACAAAATGGAAAGATTTTGGTATGAAATGCATAAGGTCCCTAAATGAGAGAAAATAAGGGGTATTTATAGAGGAATTTGAATTCTGTAGAGAATTCAATGGTTGAGATTAAACCAACAAGGCCAAGATAAAGGGCTATGGTGAGCTAAGGACTCACAAGCCCTCACATCTTGACATGTAGAATGTGAGATGGCCTAGGATGTGATGATGTGGAAGTGAGGTGAAAGGAAGGTACATGATGTGGAGGAAGGAAAAGTACCTTGGAAAATGGATGATGTCACCTCTCAATGATCACATAGGGAAGATGAGAATCTTGGGTGAATTAAAGTGATTTAAAAATTCACATGATTCAAGAATCTTGTGGATAAGACAAGGTTCTAAAAGGAGAGGTGGAAAGTACCTTGGATAAAACAAGGTCCCTAAAGAGGTAAGTACTTACCCACATGTGACTTGATGGGACAAGTCAAATATTCTAGAAGACTTTAGCACATGTGATGTGACAAGTCAAAGGTTCTAGAATTTGCATGGGGAATAGAAGATTCCTTGGAGGAATAAAAGTGAATTAAAAATTCACATGAGGAAAAGAGGAGCCTTCGATGAATAAAAAGGAATTAAAAATTTCTTTGGGGATGGGGAGAGTTGACCAAGGTACTGATTAGGCTTAACTGATCAGTGATTAAAAGATGATTAGTGGTTAAGGAGGATTAGAAGCCAACTTGCAAAAGTTGGAGGATGTGACAGATCCTAATCAAGGATTAGGTATGTGCACATCCCTAATGAAGAAATTAGGTATGTGCACATCCCTAATGAAGGAATTAGGAGGTGGGTTAGGATTAAGTGAAAGTGATGTGACATGTGAAGAATTAAATAAATGTCATTTATTTAATTAATTTGATGAGAGGGGAATTAAAGGGGTAAGGTATTTAATTATTTAACTAGATACCTTAGGGATTAGAAGAACTTTAGAGGTATTAATTAAATAATAGTGATATTACTTAATTAATGCAGATAAGGGGATATTTAGACAAAAAAGGGTTAAATTTGGACAAATGAAGTGTCCAAATTTAGGTGTCTACACTATTTGCAAGCATTATTTCATATCTAGTTCAAGATGAATATCTACATTCTACATTTCCACTTCGTGTTAGTTTGTAGATTTACATCCCAAGACATCTTCCAAGGTATCATCTCTTCCTATTTCATTATTTAATCATAAGGTTTAATTACCTAAGATGGGTTTGAATTAGGCAAACCCCTATTCACTAACAATCAAAAAAAAATTCTCCTCTTTGATGTGTGTTTGTAGGTTTCTAGGATGAAGATCAAGTGAAGGACAAGATTGAAGAAAAAATGTCAAATTTGTCAAGTTGCAAAGTTGTCATCCATATTGCAAGAACACAAAAACAAGACTATAGGATTTGTTTTAGGTTTTAGAGAGCTAAGCACTGAGGAGTTGGAACTGTATATATTAAGGAACAAAACTGAGATGTCAGTTTTTAGAAACCCTAACAAGGACCCATTCACCAATAAAAGCGAATGAGTCCTATGTGACCTAAAAACAACATTTTTTCAACAAGGTACACATTGTTTCAGCCTTCCAAAACTTCCCTTATAGTTTCTATAACACTTAGGAGTGTTTTCTAGTTGTTATTTTCATCATATCATACACATAATTGCATGTTTTATGAGGAGAATTAGTGGTTCATCATTTTTATCAATTTATTTTGGTAAACCCTATACATTTTCCTCATAAACATAATGGTGAACCTGACATATTGAACATTGTAATTTTTTGATCTTGGAGTATTTATGCTCATCCTAGGTTAGATATTGCATTCATTTGCATTGAATTAGATCTCATTTAGGGTTTTCTACTTGGCATTCAAACTTGAATCTCATCTAAGGTTTAGAATTGCATTGTTTGGCATCCTTTAATTATAAAAAGTACAAAAACAAATTAGTTATCTTGTATATCATTTAGATATCATAAATTTGCATTTGAAAATAAAAATAAAATAAAATTTCAAATTAGGTGTTTACATTCATCATTCCATTACCTTTTCAAATTGTATTTCATAGTACATTTGCAAAAATCTAAAACTAAAGGCAACTGTTACAAACTTGAAACTGAAAGACATTGGAAAAAGCTTAAAAATCAATAAAAAATAGTTAAAAAACCCTAATCTAGGACCCATTCACTACTTGGCACGAATGAGTCCCTAATAAGGCTTGAACTACATTTTTTGGCATCTTAAACTCAATAAAAAATACTTAAAAATCAGTAAAACATTTCAAAAATCCTCATCGAGGACCCATTTTCCACTAAAGGCGAATGAGTCCCTGATTAGGTGTTGAGTTGAATTTTCTGGAATTTGAAATCTTTTTTTCAAGCTTTTGTTTGCTATTGTTACATTTTTGTTTCAATTTTCTAATTTTTTGTTTCATCGAATTCTTTGTATCTAGCGTAATTTTCTTCATTTAGTGCATTGTCAAAATTCAAAATTGCATTTACAACATTTCATTTTCAATTGATTGCATTATATAATCAATAAATTATATTTTTTAGAATATAAAAATTGCATTTCATTCTAGGTCATTGCATTGGGTATTGGCAAGAAGTTGAGTCCACTTTTTGGCCACTTAGTGGAAGTGTTTTCCTCGATTTTCAGAATTTGACACATTTGACCTTAAAATTTGAAACACTTAGAGATGGAATCTTGGAAAAAGTCACTAATCATAAAATGTAGTACTCGAGTCTAGTTTCCAAATATGTAATTTATTTCAATACTGAGATGATACAAATTGATTTTCAATCGGAGTTTCTAAAAACCACTGGTTAAAAGTCATTTTGTTTTACCATACCGTGTAAGTGTACGTCATCCAAATTTTGACCTAAATAATCATATTTTTTTAAATCCTTTTGGGAAAATATTTGTCACTCACTGAAACACGCTTTCCATATTTTTTTGTAATTTTTTATTAAATTATTTTTTTCTTGTTAATTTTTTACTAGCCATATTTGGTGTTTTGAAAAATTGTTGTGTATGACACACATAAAATGATCTAAACTTATCGTTTTTAATTTTTATTTTTTTAAAATTGAAAAGAATTGTCTGAAGTATGCTTTCGTGCAATCCGTTCGTCAAAAGTTATTAAAATACTAAAAACCCATGATAATTCAATTTTATGGACCTATTTCACTAGAAATTAAATGAAAAATAAAAAAATTAATCCAATTGTAAAAAAATTTACATATTTGGAATCTACGTTGTCTCATCTATAACGGGTTTTAATTTCATCAAAAATTTCTATAAAAAGTGTCTTCAGACGTGTGCCCAAAGTCACTATTTTCTTGTGACATTGCTAGGACCTTCAACTTGTAGGTCAAACCAAGTCCAAGGCCTAAGTTCAAATCCCCAAACCTTTTCCCGAACCAAAAAACAAAGCACAAACCCGACCAAAAATTCATATTTTAAAAAATCGGATCTCGTTCGAAAACCTGAAGCACGCTTTTCATATTTTTTTATTGTTATTTTTTTACGGGTCATATTTTGTGTTTTGAAAAATCTTCGTGTATGTCATGCATGATATGACCTAAACTTATCATTTTTTGATTTTTTTTTTTTAAATTGAAAAGAATTGTTTGAAGTACGGTTTCATGCAATCCATTCATCAAAAAATTATGTCAATCAAAAGTTATTAAAATACTAAAAAATCCTGAATAATTCAAGTTTATGGACTTATTTAATTAATCCAATTGTAAAAAAAATTACATATTTGGAATCTATGCTGTGTCATCTATAATGGGTTTTAATTTCGTCAAAAAATTCTACAAAAAATGTCTTCAGATGTGTCCCCAATGTCACTATTTTCTTGTGATATTGCTAGGACCTTTAACTTGTAGGTCAAACCAGGTCTAGGGCC
Source organism: Sequoiadendron giganteum (assembly GCA_007115665.2). Classification (NCBI taxonomy): domain Eukaryota; kingdom Viridiplantae; phylum Streptophyta; class Pinopsida; order Cupressales; family Cupressaceae; genus Sequoiadendron; species Sequoiadendron giganteum. Next base: position 209,145,431 of record CM021108.1, on the reverse strand, counting down.
TAGGTTCGGATCCCCAAACCTTTTCTCGAACTAGAAAACAAAACTCAAACTCGACCAAAAATTCATATTTAAAAAAATGGGATCCCGTTCCAAAACGAGATCCTATTTTATAAAAAAAAAAAAAATTTATGCTTTTACAAAATGGGATATCGTTTTGAAAATTGCCAAAAATGGAAAAATCTTTTGGAAATTTTTTTAAAATGCATAATTTCCAAAATGGAACCTTTTCAAAATGGGATCTCATTTTGAAGTTAAAAATGGAAATTTCCATTTTGGAAAGTTTTGAAATGAGATCCCAATTTCAAAACTTTCCAAAAATGGAAATTTTCAAAATATGATCCCATTTTTTTAAAAGCAGTCTTGTTTTAAACAAGATATCATTTAAAAAAAAAAACAAGATCCCATTTTTTAATTTTAGGCTCAGGATCTTGAACCTAAACGAGATCCCGTTTATTAAAAAATGGGATCCCATTTATGAAAAACAAGATCCTCTTTTTGCAATGCCAATTTAATTTTTTTGGCTAAGGCAAAAACTTCCACGTTTCGTGGACAAAACTTCTTGCACTTACCCCATTGCCTCTTTCAATTTTGGGTTTGCACACTAGGTTTGTAAAACTTGTATGACCTTAAAAACTTCGTGTCCTATTAGCAATACTATTTTAAGAAGTAGTTCAAGACTCATGTCATCCCACGGTATCTCATTCGTCATGGATCCTAAGTTTTCTAGCTCTCTTTTTGATAGTGTTGATAATCAACCCTCTCTGGCTCATAGTTTGCATACTTCATTTCCCATGACTTCACCTCCTACACACAATGTGCTTAATGTTAACAACATCATCCCTACCATCACCACTTGTACTCAAGCTTTTGGGTGTACACAAATCCAAGGTGGAACTCCAATTCCATCTTCTACAATACCGATTTCCATTCCTAGATACACTAATACTCAACCTACCACAACCCTTAAACCTACCGCAACCTTTCAAACTACCATAACCCTTCAACCTACCACAACCTTTCAACCTACAAACAACTTTCAACCTACCACAACAATCATACCCACTAGCACTATGTACACTTCCTTAGGTATTCCCACAGGGAATCCCTCTAGCTTTGTGCATTCAAATACCATATCTCCTCAAACATCCACCTTCACCAACTTACAATTCACTTTCCCTCCGCATGCATACGCTACTCCACCTTATTCCCCTCCATCTTACAATCACAATGATGCTTTCCTTATGTCATTTTTGCAAACTATGACATCCCTTCAACAATAAGTTGCAACCTCACAACAAAACAACAATAGTCAACCTCTGCAATACATTAAAACCAATCCACTATCCTTTGAGATATTAAAAGCATAAATTCCACAAGGTATAGAGGTTTCTTGATTTGAGAAATATCACATGACAAGATATCTTGTTAGCAATATTTCTGCATTTACAACCCTGTGTAGTGATTTCATATTTGAAGACAAAATTTTGGCTAAGTTATTTCCTAGGTCCTTGAAGAATACCGCTAGTGGTTCTCTTCTTTACTGAATAATTCAATTGGTTCATTCAATGAACTTGTTGATGCCTTTTACAACCACTTCCATATTCACATGGATCCCAAGATGACCCTTACTGATTTAATGACATGCAAACAAAAATATGATGAGAAAGTGACTGCTTTCATAGCAAGATACCAAACACTTTATTCACAAGTAAACATTAAGATTCCTTATATAGATCTTCAATGAATGTTTATTTCCAAATTACAAAACAAACTCTAAAGAAAACATGAAATTTTGAGATTTCAATCCTTCACACAACTATGTACAAACCTTCTTGATTATCAAAATATGATTGTGGTCCTAATGTAAAAAAATCCACCTAGTCATCCTAAAAAGTTTGAATCCACAACTCAAAATAGTTACCAACCTTTCAAGAAGTACAATAAGGGATTTTTACAACTAAACTCCCCTCAACCTAGTCAACAAACCAATAACCATGTGGTTGCTATAAATATGACATATTCTTCTAGGGATAGGAATAGAGAGTTAACTCCTCTACTCTATACCCTTCATAATATGATTTTGCAACTTATTGAAAAGAACATGCTTACCCTACCTCCTATTAAAGAGCATGATACTAATATACCATTACGAGCAGGATTTCAATGAAAATATTATTGCCGTTATCACCAACAAAATGGAAATGGTATGTGCTGGATGTTGTGGTTGTGTTTCTAATATGTGGTTGCCATTGATGCCAACACTATTAGCATTGATGATTCTAAAGGTTGTATATGTCGAGGATATTGAGAAAATTAGAATAAATATGTTGTAGGAAGTCTGTGAAGATCATAACGGTGGAAATTTGTGTATGTTGATAATTAGAGGTCACACATTAAAGGGTTTTTTTCTGATCCTATCTAGTATGTTGTCTAGAAGTTTCAATGGTACGCATCAAGATTGAAGCGAGTTATGATTTTCTAAGTTCCTACAGTTATTTTGTTACTATAGCACGTGTTTCTGAAAGAAGAGAATGCATTTATGGTAAATTTAGTTGTTGTGTATGCTATTGTGATGTTCAGTGATGTTTCTAGATCATTCTCTATCATTGTGGTGCATCTGCATTGATTGGTGTGCTCGTGATCGAAGATTTTCCTTTGTGTGTTTGAGGTTTTCATGTTCTTGGCCAACATGATGATGGTAGTGTGTTGCAGATCCTTATGGATTAATCTGTTATTGTTTGGCATGTTCAAGGATGTTTATTTATGTCTTCATTATGATGTGACTGACTTAGGTTGGTGTGCATTGATATTTGTTCATGAATTGGGTTGACAGTTGTAATTTATTCTTTATTCGTGGCCAACGGAGTTGTTGATGTAAATTCATGTAGAGGATATATAAGAGTGATTGTTTCCTCATTTTGCAGTGTGTGAGTGTGTGTGTGGTGTATTCTTGGTGAATGTATGTGAAGTGTGAATGCGAAATGTGCGAATAAAGATCAAATCATTTGATTTCATAGTAGAGTGTGAAGAAGATTGAGTGAAGTGTGAAGAAGTGTCTTTGTGCCTAACCAGAACTATCATCAGGATTTTGTAGAAGCTAATTTCTCAATTCAACCTCATCAAATTGATTTAATCTAATTATTTTATGTAAAGCAGTGAGCTCTAGGCAGTGTGCTTGAATGCATGTCCATTCCTTATTCATTTTTCATTATACTTGTAATAGGGTATAATCTTGTGGACTAACATCCACTGTGGTTTTTACCCTAATAGGGTTTCCACATATAAAATATTGGTGTTCATGTGTTTCTGATGTGTTGTTGATTTATGATCTTTCATTGTTAATTATTAGATCTAAGAGTAAAGTTTGATTAAGGTTGAATAAGTTTAAATTCTGTAACAACTAATTCACCCCCCCTCTTAGTTGTCTATCCTTATTTTTCCAACAATTGGTATTAGAGCTAGTTCCTCTAAAAAATTTTAATAGCTTGAGGTGATTTGAGATGGCATCATATAAGAAGGATCTAGTCCCATATTCAATGGTACAAATTACTCTCGATGGAAGGTCATAATGGAGTGTCATTTGAAGTGCATTGGTGAATCCTTCTCGAAGATTATAAAGAACATATATAATATGAACCTCAGAATGGTCCCACTACTCCTGATGAAATCAAAGAAGATGAAAATAATATGAGGGCTATAGAAGCATTGCAAAGTGCTTTGAAAGATCTATAGATGAAAAGTGTAATAGGTTTGAAGACAACACATGAGATCTGGAAGAAATTGGAAACATTGTATGAAGGAGATGCACAAGTGAAGATTGCTAAGCTAACAAGTCTGAAAGGAAAATGGGAGAACTTGAAGATGAGTGAAGATGAAAACATTTTTTCTTTCATGCAGAAGGTAAATGAACTATTGATGGGTATTAGATGTGTTGATGGAGTTATGGAAGAAGATGAGATCGTGGCTAAAGTACTAAGATCAGTGCATTCTTCTTACAAAGCGAAAGCTCATGCTATTGAAGAACTCAGGACAATAAAAAATCTGACAAGAGACATGTTGATTGGTAAAATTGTTGCCTTTGAGTTGAGTGAATTTGGTGAGTCTATTCCTAAGATAAAATATGCATTTAAAGCTATTGTATCCAAAAAAATCCAACAGAGATATGATCTGGAAGAAAGTTCCAGAATGACATTCAAGTATGAAGATGAGATGAGATAGATTGAAGGTGAAGAAAGAGAGCTATAAGAGCTAGAAGCATTGATTGTGAAAAGAGAATCCAAAGGACATGATAAGTATAAAGGAAAACTACCTATTAAATGTTTCTCTTCTAGTAAGATAGGTCATTTTGCATCAAGGCATCCTAAAAGAGTTTCTAAGTATAAACTTGACAAGTCTAGATTTCAAATTAAATGTTATTATGTTGAAGAAGGTGTTATTGATGATGAATCTGATAAAGAAATTGGAAACAAAGAGGGATGGGTATTCATTGCTATCAAGGAAAATGGTATCCAGTATCCCTTGAATCTGCTAACAATCAGATTATTGAGAAATCTCTTGCAACCAAAATTGATGAAAATGATGAATGGGTGATTGACATCAAATGCTCACATCATATGACTGGTGATAAAATAAAGTTTCTAAGCTTGGAAAATTATGACAGTGGTGTTGTAAGATTTGGAGATAACAATGCTGGTGTGATTTGTGGTAGAGGCACTATTTCTCTTGGTGGTAAATGTAATACTGATGATGTTCTTTATGTAGAAGAATTGAAGCATAAATTGTTGAGTGTTGGACAAATGTTAGACAAGGGATACAATCTTTAGTTCAAAGGTGGAAAGTACAGGATATTGGGAAGCTCTGGAAATGTAATTGCTTTAGTTATAAAGACAAGAGATAACATTTTTCACTTAAGTGCTACTAGTTAAAGTTTCTTAATTTCTCAAGTTGATGTAAGTTGGTTGTGGCATAGGAGGTTGTGTCATGTGAATTTTGATAACATTGTCAAAGTAATCTCCACTCAAGCACTCAAAGATCTACCTAGGTTAGTGAAGCTTATTAACACTATATGCAAGGAATGTCAGATGGGAAAGTAGACAAGAATTTATTTTAGGAGAAAACAACATCATTCAAATGGAGTACTGGAGTTGGTTCATATCGATCTATGTGGTCCATCAAAAATCAGAAGTCTACAAGGAGAAAGGTACTTTATATTGATTATTGATGATTACTTTAGGATGATATGGGTTGCTTTCTTGAGAGAAAAACATGAAGCACTAGAAAATTTTAAATTTTTCAAAGCTTTGGCAGAAAATGAGATAGGTTTGAAGGTCAAATGCGTAATATCAGACATATGTGGTGAATTCACTTCCCAGGAGTTCAATTCATTTTGTGAAGAGCATGGAATCAAAAGACAGTTATCTGCTCCCCAGACCCCTCAACAGAACGAAGTTGTTGAAAGGAAGAACAAAACAATTCTAGATGATGCTAGAAGTATGATGTTGGAAGGTAATATTCCTCATATCTATTAGAGAGAAGTTGTAAGCACTGTTGTATACACTATCAACTGGGTAAATGTTAATGGTAAATCTAGTAAGACTCCTTTTGAGTTGTGGTTTGGTTATAAGCCTACTATTAATTATTTCAAAATCTTTGGAAGTAGATTTTATATTAAGAGAGGTGAAGATATTGGCAAGTTTTATGCTAGAAGTGATGAAGGAATATTTTTGGGTTACTCTACTAAGAGCAAGGCATACCGGTGCTACAATAGAATATTGAAGAAAATGGTTGAAAGTGAAAATGTCAGAGTTGATGAAGACACTATTAGATCATCCAAATACTATGGATATGATTCAGATGACCAACAAGATAGTAATGATAATGGAAATAATGTGTAGACACGGAATCAAGTTCAAATTGTTTCGGTGAATCAAGAGAATCATGAAGAAGAAGCTAGTGGAAGTGCAGAAGAGAGAACAAAAGAACCAAAAGTTAGAGAGAATCCAAAAGTTCCAAGATATGTAAAGCTAAATCACTCAGATAATTCTATTATAGGAGACAAGAACAAATGTGTGCAGACTAGAAGAAGAATTGCAAAAGAATATTGCCTAATTTCCAAAACTGGGCCTAGTAATGTCAATGAAGCATGTAAAGATGAATATTGGATGGAAGCAATGAAGGAAGAACTGATGCAAATAGAGAAAAATAATACATGGACTCTTGTTCCTAGACCTCAGGATAAAAATGTGACTGGAACCAAATGGGTCTTTCAGAATAAGCTGAATGAGCAAGGTGAAGTAGTCAGAAACAAATCAAGATTTGTATGTAAAGGATACTTAGATGGAAGGTATTAATTTTAAAGAAACCTTTGCGCCTACTACTAGAATTGAAGCTATAAGGTTATTTATTGCTTATGCTACTTCGAAGAATTAAAAATTCTATCAAATGGATGTAAAGTCTGCATTCTTGAATGGAGAATTAGAAGAAGTTTATGTTGAGCAACTGGATGGATTTCAACTAACTGATGAAAAATACATGGTTTTTCGATTGAAGAAAGCACTATATGGACTCAAACAAGCCCCTAGAGTCTAATATGCAAGAGTGGATAAATACTTGTTGAAGCTTGGATTCAATAAAGGAACTGCTGACAATAATTTGTATTTCAAGATGGATTGGGATAAAGAGTTGATTATTGAAGCCTTTGTTGATGACATTTTTTTTTGAAAGTGATGATGACTTATGCATGAAGTTTGCTAATGAAATGAAAAGTGAATTTGAGATGTCAATCATAGGAGAGCTAAAATTATTTTTAGGATTACAAATAACTTAGTTGGATGATGGAATTTTTATTTCTCATTCCAAATATGTAAAAGAGTTACTGAAAATGTTTGGCATGGAAGACTCAAAACCAGTTGGTACACCCATGGTAACCAGATGCAAGTTAACACAAAATGATGATTCTCCTAAGGCTAATCAAACAAGGTATAGGTCAATGATTGGTGGATTTCTATATTTGACTCAGAATAGACGAGACATTATGAATGTTGTATGTATGGTTGCTAGATATCAAGTTGATCCAAAGGAATCACATGTGACTACAATAAAGATAATTTTTAGATACTTGAAAGGAATAGTTGATTTTAGTCTTTGGTATCCTAAGGATGATGATCTTACTCTGACTGCATTTACAAATGTAGATTGGGAAGGAGATGTAGATGACAAGAAAAGTACAAGCGGTGGTGCATTCTTCTTAGGGAAGAAGTTGGTGTCTTGGCTAAGTAAAAAGAAAAATTCCATTTCCTTATCTACTATTGAGGCAGAATATATTGTTGCTACAAGTAATTGCACTCAAGTATTGTGGATGAAATAGATGTTGAGAGATATCAAAATTGAGTATAATGATCCTATTGCTATATTGTGTGATAATACAAGTGCCATTAAGATTTCCAAGAATCTAGTGTTACATTCAAAGACAAAACATATATCTATCAAGTATCACCTTTCGAGAGACAAAGTGAGTGATAAAGAAGTCGAATTAGAATATGTGCCCACTAAGGAACAAATTGTAGATATCTTTACTAAACCATTTCCTAAGGATACTTTTAAGTATCTCAGAGGCAAGTTAGGGGTGATTTCCCCTCTGAATATAAACTAAGATGCAAGTCTTTGCATCAATACATGCAATTATAGTCAGATCTTGTTTCAAATTGATGTTCTAGTGGCTGCTACTCAAGGGGAGTAGTCAAATGATTCAGATGATATGTGGTTTAGAGCTTGTGTAAATTTTCCATTGATGTCAAAGGGGGAGAAGTGTAATGTGAAAATCCTTGTAAAATCCAAAGGGGAGAAGTGTAGAAAAAATGGGGAGAAGAGTATTGTGTGAAGAGTTAGTTATATTGAAAGTATTTTTCAAATCATGTGTTACGATCAATTCCAAAGGGGGAGATTGTTGGATGTTGTTGTTTTGTTGCTGATATTTGGTTGTCATTGATGTCAACACTATTAGCATTAATGATTATGAAGGTTGTATATGTCAAGGATATTGAGAAAATTAGAATAAATATGTTGCAGGCAGTCTGTGAAGTTGTGAAGATCATAATGGTGGAAAGTTGTGAAGATCATAATGTTCGAAAGTTGTGGACATTGATAATCAGAGGCCACACATTAAAGGGTTTTTTGTTGAGCCTATCTAGTATGTTGTTCATAATTTTTAGTGGTACGCATCAAGATTGAAGCGAGTTATGAGTTTTTGAGTTCCCACAGTTATTCTGTTACTGTAGCAGGTGTTTCTGAAAGAAGAGAATGCATTTTTGGTAAATTGAGTTGTTGTGTATGCTACTGTGATGCTCACTAATTTTTCCAGATCATGCTCTATCATTTTGGTACATCCGCGTTGATCGGTGTGCTCATGATCGAATATTTTCCTTTGTGTGTTCGAGGTTTTAATGTTCTTGGCTAACATCATGATGGTAGCGTGTTGCGGATCCTTATAGATTAATCTCTTATTGTTTGGAATGTTCAAGGATGTTGATTTAGGTTTTCATTATGATGTGACCGACTTAGTTTTGTGTGTATTGAGATTTGTTCATGAATTGGGCCAATAATTGTAATTTATTCTTTATTTGTGGCTGACAGAGTTGTTGATGTAAATTGATGTATCAGATATATAAGAGTGATTGTTTCCTCATTTTGAAGTGTGTGAATGTGTGTGTGATGTATGCTTGGTGAATGTATGCAAAGTGTTAATTCAAAATGTGTGAATAAATATTAGATCATTTGATTTTAAAGAAGAGTGTGAAGAAGATTGAGCGAAGTGTGAAGAAGTGTTTATGTGCCTAACCAAAACTATCATCAAGCTTTTGTAGAAGCTAATTTTTCAGTTCAATCTCATCAGATGGATTTAATCTGATTATTTTATGTAAGGAAGTGAGCCTTTCCCTTTGAGCAATGAGTTTTAGGTAGTGTGCCTAAATGCATGTGTATTCCTTATTCATTTTTCATTATACTTCTAATAGGGTATAATCTTGTGGACTAACATCCACCATGGTTTTTCCCCTAGAAGGGTTTCCACATATAAAATTTTGGTGTTCATGTGTTTTTGATGTGTTTTTTATTTATGATTTCACTGTTAGTTATCAGATATGAGATTAAAGGTTGATTAAGGTTGAATACGTTTAAACTCTGTAACAACTGATTCACCCCCCCTCTCAGTTGTCTATCCTTGTTTTTCCAACAGTATGGAATATTGTAAGTGTCTTAAACATTGTGTGCAATACCTTATCGACAATAATCAACTTCAAAATGGACAAGTGAATGATCAAGGTAATAAATCTATAGCCCCTCCTAACCAAAATTTAAAAATATTTACCGATACCATGCCAAAGCACACTATTTCATTTGTCAAAGCTAGTGAAATGAAAAATGATGTGATGAACCTTGACATGGATGATGAAAACATAAAAGATGACAATGAATAACAACCAATTAAAATGGTAGGATGTATCAAAGCTAGAAATCGTAAGGTCTCAATTAAAAATCCTCTCGATATTGCTTTCTCACAAAATGATATACTTAAAAATGCACTTGATGGTCCGCTTTACATAGTTGGATGAATCAATGATAAGCCCATTAATGGGATATTGATTGATCTTGTCTATGGAGAGAATGTGATCACTGAATAATTTATATTTGTGCATGAACTTTATCAATATACATATGATAAACCAAAATCATGGATCAAGATGCATAATGGTTTTTCTTGTCATACATTTAGCTCGATAGATCTCCCTTAAAAGGTGGACTAAAAAAATTAAATGTCCCATTCACCATTATCCTACAATCAGACCAATTTCATGTGAAGTTAGGCTACCCATGGCTTTACTCCATGAATGGTGTCCCTTCAATTGTGCATAAATGTTTAAAGTTTCCATTTGGCTATGATATCTTTAATATGCATCATAGTGGGTTTAATCCTACATCATCTCAAGGGAAATTTTCATTATATTTTTTTTGGCCTGAGTCTATGGAACCTATTAAACCTTGTGAGGACTTCTTTTTCAAATCATATCAAAATTTCAAGGAAAAGCACATAGTAGAATTATCCCTTTGAAACATGCCTCAACCTATGACTGAAACATCTATCCTTGACAAAGCAATTATTGAACTAAAAAACATCCATGAAAAACCTATAAAAAATCCTCCTATAATTTATTATAAGAGACCACGAGATAATGAAAGTAATCCTATTGTCCCTCCTCAAGTCAAACAAGTTCATACAACTAAAGAGAAAGTGGTTGAACAAACTCCTATTGTTTCTTCTATTCCTCCCAAGGAAGAGAAGAAACCTATGCTTGACAAACCTGCTCTTACACAAACACAAATTGGCAATAGATTGAAACAAAATTGAAATCCTAGATAGTGTAGGCATAGATGCCACGCTATTGTTTTTTTTCCACAAACTAAAGAAGACAAGAACAACATAGAAAACAAAAATACGAACTTACCTAAATCAAGGCATGATGATCCTATACCCTCATTGTAACATAAACAAGAATAGTCCATGGACATTGTCATTTGACTGATTCCCATTCTAATTAATCTAGATGATGACATTGATATTGCAAAAATAGATGAACAGGTGTATAATAAATTAAATACATTGTTTTCTTCTTCTATGAAATTAAATGAAAAAAATCCTAAAAAGAGTGTTGAACTTGGTGCTTCCCCTAGTTTGACACTTGTCGTTGTCCCTTTGGCTAGTTTTCCACCTTCCATTTATATAGATCGAGATTTGGATGTAGATGGACTACTCTAGGTTGACTCACATGTGCCTTACTAGTATTTTTATTTTTCATGTTTCTTTATGTCATTGCATATGCATAATGTGACCCCTTGTGATGTTTCATTTGATGTATCTCTCTTTTTGCCAATACCTCTATATGTATCTACATTCTTCTGTATGTTGTAAATTTTTTTTTCATTTTATCTTTTTCCTTATCTTGTGTTTTCTTTTTGGCGATGAAACAAGGTGTTGAGACATTTAGGTCTCTTCCATGTTGACCCTAAAGGATTTTTTATTTTTATTTTTTTCTCTTTGTTTCATTCTTCTAGTTCTATGAGTATTTTGGGAATGATGATAGTTTTGAGCTCTAAAAAAAATATTGTAGAAAAGACATACTGACCCCAAATCCATAGACCTCTTATGTATTTTTAGGGGCAACCCCTTCCTTCCTATTTCATGGTGTATCTTTATTTCAAAAACATATGACTTGGCATAATGTTTTCTAAGGAAAGATCTCATGTATTAGGACAAAACATAGGCTACTTTAAACCAGTTTCTCACAATAATGACCTATTATAAACTTCTTTAAAGTGGGGGCATACATCGATGACATATTTTAGAATATTTCATGGCACAATTTTATTTTTCTTTTGATGTGTCTTTTTCTTGGTGGTGTCATTGGGTTTGATGTCCTCCAAGAGTATGATATTTCTAAGCATACAATCTCCCTTGGTGGCATGATGCAAAATGAGAGGCATCCCATAAGTGGCGATTTGATACTCTTTGACTTGTCCTCTCTTGGAGACATTAGGCATGATATTACCTAAGAAGAATACCTTACACGAACAAATAAAATTCCCCTTTAGCAAAAAATTATAGACATAACATTCAAAAGTATTTAAAATCATAACATTGTGGTGCCTTACAGAAGTTGTCAGGAGGATAAATTTGATATGGTATGAGAGGCTAATATGGCTCACTCATTTGGCACCTTGTTATGAAAACTCACCTAGTGCAAAAACTGAGGGTCCACTACCCCAGAGTGAGCATGCATGTTATAGACAAACAACCATGTTCCACATTGTCTTGGAATGGTTGTGCTTGATCCTTTGTTTTTCTTTATTTTTCTTGGTCTTTGATAGTGTATGCCTATGTATCTTTTTTAATGCAACATATTTAAGTGTCTTGAATGTCTACTTTAGTGTGAGTTTGTCATGGGGGAAAACTCACACTAAAGTGGGGGAAAAATGTATTAACAAAAAAAGTATCCCTTTTTCCTGCATCTGGAAATAATTAACAAAAAATAAGCCTAATTTTTCTTTGATTTAGTGTTGTAATGTGTTTTACACATTCATATTGAATCTAGGTCCCTTTTTAATGATAAAATGTACTTAATTGTGCCTTATTTAGGGTGTTGTAAAGTGTTTTATTATAATTTCACACTAATCTAGGGATTTATTAATTAATTGTGCTTAATTGAGCTTAATTGACCCTTTAATTCAAAATCAAGCCCTATTAATTACATTTTTTATGGATTTGTCTTGACACCCATTAATGATATTACATGACACGTACTCTAGCAAAGTTGGAGTCTAAGAAATCTATGCTAGGACCTATTTTCCCAAGGTGGTGAATGGGTCCTCCTAACATAGGAAACCCATTTTTGGCATATTTGAGATGGGTTTTTGATGTTATTTCATCCTCCCGAAGCATGATCCTAGAATATTCTAGTAGGACCCATTCGCCCAAGGTGGCGAATGGGTCCTCCTTTCTTAGGACCCCCCTTTCTAAAATTATTTGTGGTGAGATTTTAATAATTTTTAATTATAGATCTATTGTCAGCTTGAATTATTTGAATTTTGGGGCTAATCCTTAGATTTAGTATAAATATAAGGTTAATTCACATAGTTTCATCTCAAACATCTTAGCAAGTTCAAGTGATCATAAGAGTACATTCACCAGAGCATTATAGAGCACTTCAAGAGTATTTCAAAGGAATTCAAAGGAAGATTATTAAAGTTTCATTGTAGCAATTCAAAGTCATATCATCATGTGAAAGGAATAGTGCAACAATCATGTTGTTGAGCTAGTGTGTGTTGATGTAGTATTGAAGATCTATTTGCAAGAATTGTTTCATATCTAATTCAAGATCAAGATATACATTCTACATGGCCACTTCATGTTAGTTTGCAGATTTACATCCCAAGACATCTTCAAAGATATCACCATTTGATGTTCCATGTTTTTATTTCATTATTTCATCATAAGGTTTAATTACCTAAATGATGTTTGACTTAGGTAAACCCCTATTCACTAACAATCAAAAAGATTTTCTCCTCTTTGATGTGTGTTTGTAGGTTTCTAGGATGAAGATCAAGTGAAGAACAAGATTGAAGAAAAATTCTCAAAGTTGTCAAGGTGCAAAGTTGTCATCCATATTGAAAGAACACAAAAAAAAGGCTACAAGATTTGTTTTAGGTTTTCAAGAGCTAAGCACCGAGTAGATGGAAGTGCAGATACTAAGGAACAAAACCCAGATCTCAATTTTTAGAAACCCTAATAGGGACCCATTCACGAGTAAAGGTGAATGACTCCTCTTTGACCTAAAAAACAACAAGTTTTCAACAAGATACACATTTTTTAATCCTTCCTAAACTTCCCTTATAGTTTCGGTACAAGATAGGAGTGTTTTATAGTTGTTATTTGCATCATATCATGCACAAAATTGCATGTTTTATGAGAATTAGTGGTTCATCATTTTGATCAATTCATTTTTGTAAAACCTATACATTTTCCTCATAAACAAGATGTATATAAATTTATACTATTAATTTATACCCACTAAGCTTAGCTATCTTCCCTTTGGATTCTTTCAAAAAAATTAATGAGAAATTAATTGTATTTAGAAGTGTTCTGATGTTTAAAAAACTTTTCTTTTATTTTAAATGTGCAAATTAAAGTATTTTTATTTAATAATACATATAAACTAATTTTTCTTTTGATTTTTATTGTTATTATGTTTTCTTTTATAAACATAAATTAAAATTAAAATATTTAAATAAAGTGATTTTATTTTATTAGAATTAGAATTTAGAGTTTAACTTCAAATATTTATTATAATAATTTTACAAATGTATTACAAAAGATAAGTCTTCACAAAAAATTAGTTGGAAAGGAAAATGAAATAGCTTTGTGTCTTTTCTCATCTATTTAGTTGTATATTTGTGTATCAATATTAGTTTGAGTTAATAACATCATTATTTTCTTAAAAAAGGAAGAAAAAACTAAATATATCAAGTAGATAATTTGTTTAGATTTCATTAAATATTTTTAAATTTTTTTATACAAAAAATAACAATTGAAATAATTAAGTTTGATGGTTTGGCCAAACCTAACCTGGGTCGAGTGGGTGGGGGTGGTGTCATTTGTGATTATAAGGGTAAATTTATTTTAGCTTATGTGGTGAACTTAGGGGTGCAATCGTCTAGCTTTGTTGAGCTGGGGATGGCTTTTCATGGCATCCAGATTGTCATGCAAGTTGGGCTTTCCAACTTGGTCATTGAGGGAGATTCCAGAAATACTATTATCATGCTAATAGGGAAGGCTAATCCTTGTTGGTCACTTTAGGACCTCATTTCATAAGCTCGTAATCTCATGATTGACCTTGGAAATTGCAGATCTAATCACATATTTAGAAATGGCAATAAAGTTGTAGACATGCTTGCTAACATTGGAACCTTAAACCCAAACCTAGATGGTTAAAGCTTAACTTTTAGGGCTCAACCAAACCTAACTCAGGTCAGGTGGGTGGGGATGAGGTCATTTGTAATCATAAGGGTAAATTAATATTGGATTATATGGTTAACTTGGGAGTGCAATCATCCAAATTTGTTGAGGTGGCAATGAATTTTCATGGCATCTGGATTGCCACACAAGTTGTTCTTTCAACCTTCATCATTGAGGGAGATTCCAAAAATACTATTCTCATGCTGACAAGAAAGGATAATCCTTATTGGTCACTTTCGAACCCCATGTCGCTAGCTTGTAATCTCATGATTACCCTAGAAAGTTTCAGATCTAATCACGCATTTAGAAATGGCAATAAAGTTTTTGTCATGTTGGCTAACATTGGTACCTTCACCCTAAATTTAGTTATATGAGATATTATTTTTTATATCCCTAGGCATGTGTGTGAATTAATTCATCATGATACCAAATTTTTATCGAATTGAGATTGAGTTGGATCTATTGTCACCTCCCTTTGATATTTACCATGATTTTCACTTATGGAAAACTAATCCCTTTAAATAGTTTTTTCATAAACACATTTATTTGTGGCTCTAGTATTCATCTTGTCATTTCTATAGACTATGTTTCCTTGCTATGGAGTTTTTGAATTTTGTCATGGGGGTGAACTGGTTTAGGAAAAATCTACTAATTATGAGATGTGGAAACAAGACAAGGATGTTTAACCCATCATTTAATGGGGCAAGATGGCCTCGTATGTGGAAGGAATTGAAGGGCATGACCCCAAACTTAATGTGGATTTTTCTACCTCCTAGGTGAATGGAACTATCACTATTGGTGGGTGCTCCTTTATGGTGACTACTAAGTTTATTGCTAAGGTGACAAGGCTTCCATTGGAGGGTGTTTACATTCCTCGTAAGCCTAAGGGTCATTTTCAAAAATAAATGGACAACTTTTTGAAAGAGAGAGAAAAGGTGAATAGACTCCAAAATGGCTTTAATCGAGTTGACCTTCCTGGAATTTGGAGTAAGGTTGTAGAAGTCCTGATGAGGTATATAACGCTCGAGGTCCAGTTCCATCACTTTCATGCTAATTTGTTTCCTAAGCTTAACCATATTCATTATAATTAAATGATGAACTTTTCCTTTTGGATTTTGTCCTTTCTTGAACAATCCGTCAAAAAAATCTAGGGTGAAAGAAATAATTTACCTATTCACTAAGGTCTTGTCTTCCATCTCTACTATTACTAGGCCACTCTGATACCCTCCCCTGCCACTATT
Organism: Sequoiadendron giganteum; assembly: GCA_007115665.2. Taxonomy (NCBI): domain Eukaryota; kingdom Viridiplantae; phylum Streptophyta; class Pinopsida; order Cupressales; family Cupressaceae; genus Sequoiadendron; species Sequoiadendron giganteum. The sequence continues at coordinate 209,129,627 of CM021108.1, read as the reverse complement.
AAAAAGAACACCTTGGTCATTTCTGGCTCCACCAAACCCCCTACAAACCCTAGTCCCTCCATTACCTTGGAAAAAACCCCACCCAATACTCATACTATTACCCATGCCTATGGTAAAACCCATGCTAATGAGGAAACCCCTCTTGATCTCATTAAATGTGTTCCCTTATCAAATTCTACTCCTATTTATACTTTTGGATCTAATAATTCAGATAACTCAGATGATGAGTCATGGAATCCCAACCCTACCAATTTTCCCATGCACTCCCCTTTTCATGAATATATTTTTCATGTCCCCAACACCCCCTGTCATTAACCCTAGCCTTCAATATTCCCCTAATTTATGCATCAATTTTGAGGGGAGCCATGTTGAACCCAAGGTGGATTTTTTCAATCTTGCCTTTGGTGGCCCTATTCACAATAGAATCAATGAAATTTCAAGGATGGTTAATCTCTAAAATGACATCCTCAAGTGGCTCTTGTGTTAGCTTGTTGCTGCCAAAGAGAGAATATGGATTCTAGAAAATAAGGTGCTATAGTAGCAAGTCCCATGGTTGGGAGAGGTGGAGGACAATAGCCATTGGAATATGATAGCCTCCCTGGCTAAGTTTTTTCAGAATTAGACCAATTGGGATAAGGATCTAGAAGAGCTAAGAGCTCTCGTGGGCATGAAGAAGGATAAAATGAATTTACAAACGGAGATTGATGCTATTCATAGGAAATAGGAAAAACCATGTAGTGCCTCTAGATTTTTACTAATTACAGGAAGGAAACCATGAAGCAAACCACTCTCACCATCCATATCTTTTAGCAAGAGATAAGTAAAATTCATGAAAAATGGGTGGTTGAGGAAGGTTGTGATGATAGTCACAAGCAGAAGAAAGGTAAGGTGGTGGACAACTCAGCCTTGGATGCGATAGTGGATACTTAGGCTATTCAGAAAGGCCCCATATATTTTGAGGAGAAGCTCCACTTCTAGGCTTGGGAGTGGAAGGCTATTAAAGGTCTTAAAATTCTTGGAGACTTGTAGGTGTTTTTTGTCCCATGTTAGCCTTTGGTCTGTGTGTTGTCTCTATTTCTTTTTGCTAGTCAGACTATTTAAGTTTAAGTTTTTGCTTTAGTTTTTTGGGCACTTCACTTCTCATGAGCCCCTCATTCACCTTGATGGTTGTTTTGTAATGGATATTGACCCTTTTAGTCTTAATCTAATCAAAACAATTAAATTTTTTATTTTTATAAAAAATTGACACAATTGATATAATTATGTAGTAATAATATGGAGTAAATAGTTTACCAAAATTTTAGATAAAAATATCTTAATTACACCTATCTTCAAAATACCAAACATCGTGAACTATCATTCAATATATATTTAAGAAGTATACAATAATTATAAAATATTAAAAATATTAATACATGGTTTATAAATCTAGGAAAACCGGTTGGTATGGAGGCCTTATTGAACCATAGGTTAAAAACAAGCATTATGCTAGTCACATGTAGCCACATCAAGATGAGAAGGTAAACCATATAAAAAAGGAACCATTTATGGTGAGGGTTATTTACTTGGAAGATTAAGGGTATTCCAACAATTTTGAAAATCTTGGATGGTGATTGTAAATAACACATGTCAACTAGGGGTAGAAGGAAAAATAATAGAAAACTCAACATTATCTTGTGGGAGAAAAGGCCACACAGCGAACATAATATTTTTTACATTGAGGAGTGTACTGTAGAAAAAAGTATCCCTTTGTGACACTTGATAATTAATGATAAATTGGACTTAATGTCACCTTGATCTAGTGTTATGAGGTGTTTTACACATCCTCATTAGGTCTTGGGCCCTTTCAAAGCTAAGTTAACTTAACCCTGCCTTAATTTAATGTTGTAAAATGTATTTATTTGCACGATCTCCAAATTAAATTTAGGATACTTACATAAACAAAGTAGACCTAATCTAGTGTTGTAATGTGTTTCACACATTCACATGGGATTTAGGGCCCTTCTAAGCTAAATAAACCAAAATTTTCCTTAATTTAGTGTTGTAAAGTGTATTTATTTACACTTTCACATTGAATTTTGGGCCCTATTGCATTTATGACCTTTATGTCATCATTAGTAGGCCCCTATGACCCCATATTGTGCATACAAAGGCATGTTTCAATAAAAAACATGACAATATCAACATATAAACCTAATTTCTTAACTCCCTAATATTCTAGTAGGCAAAGTAGCCCCTATGGGACCCATTCACCACCTTGGGTGAATGATTCCCATATAGGTGAGACTCATTCACCCAAGATGGTGAATGGGTCCTATTTGAGCTATTTTCAAGGTTTGAGTAGGAAAAGTGGGTTTTTAATTCAATTTCTCCTATGTTGGCCTTGGGGATCAAATTAATAGCCATTTGAGTGGATTGCCTAAATGAATGAGCTCTCAAATAATTATTTCATCATATACTCATGTTATCAAGTCAAGAAAACAAGAGTTAAACATTTCAAGTCTTGAGAAGGTCATCAAGATAGCTTTCAAGACTATTTATAAGGCATTCAAGGGCATATTTCTTCATCAATTATTGCAACAATTCAAGATCCATCATCATGGAAACGTTCCAATTGCATTACTTCATGTTAATGCTTCATTATCTTATTTCATCATTTGGTTTAATTACCTAAAATGGGTTTGACCAAGGCAAACCCCTATTCCCTAACAATCAACATGTTTTCTCTTTCTCTTTGTGTAATTGCGGATCTATGTGCTTTGAAGACTTGAAGGATCATTGAATATTAGGCTAGAAGATTTTTGGAGATGTCTCCCTATTTGAAAGGTCAAAACCTTCACTAAAAGGTCATCTACAACCCCAAAATCAGAGTTTCGGATCTGAGAACCTAGAGAAGCAGAATGAGTAGACTGAGAGGTGGGGATCAAAACTATGAATTTATAGAAAAAGCTAAAATAGACTCATTCACCACAAGTGGCGAATGAGTCCCACTAGGTTTTTTTCAAAGATCTTTTCATAGTTGGATACCCATTTTCCTAAAAGCTACTCTTGTGTAGAAATCTAGAACTAGGACTTATTCACCTAGAATGGTGAATGAGTCCCAATAGGTCAAAAATTCAAGTTTTTTAGAATTTTAGAGTTGTGTCTAGTCATCATCAAGTTTCTAGGTGCACATCATTTATTTCATTGCTTTTGTGTTTTTTTTTGCTTATGTTGCTAAGGAATTTTCCAGGTCATTGCATTAAACTAGGGTTTAGTGTTGCATCTTGTATTTCATTTTCTTTTCCAAGTCTAAGCTTAGTGGTGAACCCATCATTAAATCATCTTCAACCCGTAGGACAACCCTATTGCAAGATTTCAATATCCTTTGCATTGAAATCTCTAGGGTTATCATTGAGTGGAATCTCTTTGAAAGTGGGTGTGAATACATCATCATTCCCCCATTTTCATAGGTTCCCATGGCACATCCTTAGAATCCTCTAATCCTTTACCCACCTTCACAAAAACCTTAAACTAAAAACAAACCCAAACTTATCCTCTACCCACCTAAGAATAATGTGTCACAGTAGTCAAATCATAATACTGTTGATCATACATATAGAACTAGGAACAATCCACAAAAATTAAAAACATCTTCAACATCCCTCCCATTGCCTAATCCTATCCTACTTAACCCTATCTTACCGAGTCCTCCTCGTGGAAAAGAGTATGATCTTGTCAAACAACTAAAGAATACTCCTACTAAGATATCATTGTGGGACCTTATTCAAGCCTCCCCTCACTATCATAACATGATTCAAAGTGCCTTGCAAAAAATTCCCATCCCTTCTAATGTGCAACTAAATGACATAGCAGCCATGATTCAAGGAATAAATGCTAACATTGTTTTCCACCAAAGTGAACTCCCCCATTTGGAAGTGCAAAAACAAAATGATGCTTTCATGTTCATAGCTCAATATAATAGAAAGGGGATAAAGAAAAACCTTGTGGACAATGGTTCCACCCTTAATGCGTGTATTGTATCCCTTTTGGATAGGCTTGGTGTGGAAAAATAAAGAATTCAACCTGACTCTTTGTCTATTAAGGGATTTGACAATGTAGGAAAATAACTGCTTGGTGTGATCACTTTGCCTATTACAACTGGAAAGGACACATTAGAAACACTGATCCATGTTATTCCTCATGATCTTTCATACAATCTCCTTTTAGAAAGGCCATGGATTCATGCAATGAATGGGGTGCCTTCTACTCTTAATCATAAAATGAAGTATATTTACAACAACAAAGTGTACACACTCGAAGCTGATTGTAACCCCAATAGTTGTTTGAAAATTGAGAAAAATAAGGAAAATACTTTGAAAACATTAACACCAAATACACAAGTAGAACCCATACAAGAACAGGGTATTTGCAGGATCATCATGGAAAAAACAAACCCTTAAGTGGCAATAAAATTCAGAAAATCAGAGTTAGGAAAATTGACGTAAAAATTTGAATAAGTTATCTATATTATTTCTAAAATATGTAGAAAATCAAATGTAGTTTCTAAACTACTAGGTTTATTTTAAAAAAATAAAAATCTGTTTGGTGAAAATTTGAAATTTCAATGCAGTAGTACCTAAATTTCAGGGAAAAATAAGAAGTAGGTGTCTGTCTAACCACCCTAACCACAATAAAATAATAACATTTTTTTATAAGATTTTAGATATAAGTAGGGGACTCATGTCCCAATGTGATGCATGTTTTTTTGTAATATTTTTCCAAGTAAATAATTAATTATGATTTTTTTATTACAAATTTTTAAAAATATAAAAAACTCCTATGTCTGACCACCTTAACTTGGTCAAAACTTAATGAAATTCAATTTTTATTATTTTTAATCCTATAGTATGTGATGCATTTTTTGGATTCAAAAAATGTGATACCGTTTGAAAGCTATAAATTTTTTTCAATCAGCCTATCAATCAAGACTTTAGTCATAATTCAAATAAAAAATGAATAATAATAATTAATTAAATTCAAACTAAAGCATAATTTATATTGGTGGAAAGTTGAGAATCTCCTTTAAAAACCCTTTTTGTTTCATCAATTTTGGGTGAAAAAAAGTCGTCAGCCACATGGGCCATCATATCACTTAGATATCGCCACTTTTTGGCCCGTCATGATCCTGCACATACCCAACAACAAAAATATAGATGTCCTAAACCCTTTACAACAATATCACTTGATGATTTGGGACCATTGAATTTCAAACCAACATTCATGGGAGAATACAAGATCATAAACAAAGACTCTAAAAAGGGAAAAGAAAAAGTAGTAATGTCAACACAAAATTTAGAAGACCCTTCGAAAGCATCTACCTCAACCACTTTAGAAAAAAAAGACAATAAATTAAACAAAAAACTTAGATGAACTTACTTATGAGAAACCACTGAATCAAAAGAGATAAAGAATCTTTATTGAAAAGGTTATGAAATGATGAAACAACTCAATTATAGTGGAAAAGGATGTGGTGCTCGAGAAGAAGGTATTTATGTCCCTATAGAGCCTCACACGCAAGAAAAGACTAGTGGTCTTGGTTATTGCCTCTCGAAAGAAATAAACAAGCCTTCACTTTACATCAACACTATTACAAAAGATTCCTCTAAGCCAACATTAACATTAGTGTATCCTGAACTCCTAGACACTAGTTGTCTTGAAAGTTATCCTTTGCAATAAATGAACCAAACAAAGACATCTTTGCTTAACATTAATGTCATCACGCAAAACCCTAATGATTTGAATTCAATAAATTTTACATCTTATTTTAAAGAAGAGAAAAAAATCTTCTAGTTTAAAGAGTCTTGTGTAGATATGACACCTTGTACTAAGCAAGAGATATATTTGTTACAAAATAAAGGAACATCTTCTTTGGATCAAGAAGGTATCTTGGAGAGACTACTCCAAGATCGTCTAATATCTCTCCCTCCAAAAACACGAAATAAATTTTACTACAAAATTTTATTTTGTGTGTATCATAGAGTTCATGGTCATGATACTAATGAATGTAAGGATTTAAGTGATAAAATTCAACATATTAAGGAGTGTGGTACTCTTCCTTGTGTTGAAGCACCTAATTCCTCTTATTCATATTGATTTTTAAACTAGCATGTTTCTCATCAATCATTTCAAAACACCCTTGTCCTAGAGTATGTGGGGGCAAGGAGTTAGGTAGCCTTCTCATCGTATGTCACTTGTTGTTGTCTCTTTTGGCTACTTGATCACCTTTCATGTATATATAAGAGAAAGCTTGGGATGTGGATGACATGCCTTAATTTGGCTTGCATGTGACGTACTTATTAATGATGTAGTTCAATTCGAAAACATATGACTTGGCATAGGGATTTCTGAATAAGCTCTCATTTCTCCTTATACTTAAAAGAAATTTCTAATAGAAATGGTGTGAGAAAAATATTTAAAGTGGGGGAATCCATCGACACTCATGTTTCATTGTGTGGTTTTCTTTCTTCTTATGATGCATCATTTATTGGTGGTGTCATTGAGCTTGATTCCCTCCAAGAGTGTGATAGTTTTTTTACTTGTCCTCTCTTGGAGACCTTAAGCACAATGTTCCCTAAGAAAAGACCTTGCACGAATTAAGAAAAATCCCTTTAAACAAATCTTACACTATTTTTCATTTACAATTTGTCTATGAGTTTCAAGCATACAAATATTTTCTTACCTCATGGAGCTCGAAGATCATCTTTGTATGGCGCCTTATCAAAGTTATCAGGAGGTATAATTTGTGTATGGTTTGAGCACGAAGCTCGACCAAGGCTTGAATTTCACCATAGCCACTTGTGTGTTTGTGTAAGTACTGCTAGCCATGAGTGTATTTTGCTCACCTTTTTGGACTTCTCACCCAGTGGACACCCAAGAGTTTCAATGCCTCAGAGTGAGTGTGCATTTTTGTACAAACAACCTAGATCTGATCCACATCATGTTGGACAAATGCTCGAAGTTTGATCCACATTTTTTTTCTTATTTTTGTTCTTCTTCTAGTTATTGATATTGCATTATCATGTATCTTGTTGTTCTATAGATCATACACCTTGTGTGTTTCCTCTTGTGCTTATTTCATTTTGACGTAGGATCTTGGATCATACGAGCTGGGTTACCTCCTTGATCTTTGTTAGATCATAGACCATCTTTATTAGTACACTAGGAACCCTCTTGAATGTCTAATTTAGTGTGACTTTGAAGCAAGTTCATCCTCTCACTAAAGTGGGGACTAAATGTACTATAGAAAAAATTATCCCTTTATCACACTTGATAAATAATAATAAATTGGACTTAATGTCACCTTGATCTAGTGTTGTGAGGTGTTTTACACATCCACATTAGGTCTTGGCACTTTTTAAGCTAAGTTAACTTAACTCTGCCTTAATTTAATGTTGTAAAATGTATTTATTTACATCTCCACACTAAATTTAGGAGGCTTGTAAACAAAGTGGACCTAATCTAGTGTTGTAATGTGTTTTACACATTCACATGGGATTCAGAGACCTTCTGAGCTAAATAGACCCAATTTTTCCTTACTTTTGTGTTGTAAAGTGTATTTATTTATACTTTCAAGTTGAATTTTGGGCCCTATTCTATTTATGACCTTTATATCATCATTAATAGTCCCCTATTACCCCATCTTGTGCATCCCAAGGAATATTTCATTCAAAAACCTGGTAATATCAGCATATAAACCTAATTTTTTTACTCCCTGGTATTCTAGTAGGTAAAATAGCCCCTATGGGACCCGTTCGCCACCTTGGGTGAATGAGTCCCATCCAAGTGGGACTCATTCACCCAAGATGGTGAATGAGTCCCATTTGAGCTATTTTTGAGGTTTGAGTAGGAAAAAGTGGGTTTTTAATTTAATTTTCTCTTATGTCGGCCTTGGGGATCAAATTAATGGTCATTTGAGTGGATTTCTTATATAAATGAGCTCTCAAGTCATTATTTCATCATATAATCGTGTTATCAAGTCAAACAAGCAAGATTTAAGCATTCCAAGTCTTCACAAGGTCATCAAGATAGCTTTCAAGACTATTTATAAATCATTCAAGGGAAAAAATATTCATTAATTATTGCAGCAATTCAAGATCCATCATCATGGCAAGGTTCTAATTGTATTTATTCATGTTCATGCTTCATTATCTTATTTCATCATTTTGTTTAACTACCTAAAATGGGTTTGACCAAGGCAAACCCCTATTCCCTAACAATCAACACTTTTTCTCTTTCTCTTTATGTAATTACAAATCTAGGTGCTTTGAAGACCTGAGGGGTCATTGAAGATTAAGTTCCAAGATTTTTGGATTTGTCTCCCCATTTGCAAGGTCAAAATCTTCACTAAAAGGTCATCTACAGCCCCAAAATCAGAGTTTCAAATTTGGGAACCTGGAGAAGCAGAAAGAACAGACTGAGAGGTGTAGATCAAAACCTTGAATTTCTAGAAAAGCCAAACTCGACTCATTCGCTACAAGTGGTGAATGAGTCCCACTATAGTTTTTTTTTAAATATCTTTTTAGATTTGGGTATCCATTTGCCTAAAACCTACTCTCATGCAAAAATCTAGAATTGGGACTGATTCGCCCAAAATGGCGAATAAGTCCCAATTTGTCAAACAATTAGGCTTTTTAGAATTTCAGAGGTTTTTTCGATCATCATGAAGTTTTTAGGTGCACATCATTCATTTCATTATATTTTTATTATGTTTTGATTATGTTTCTAAGGCATTTTCTAGGTCATTGCATTAAACTAGGGTTTAGTGTTGCATCTTCCATTTCATTATCTTTTCCAAGTCTAAATTTGGTGGTGAACCCCTCATTAAATCATCTTCAATCCCCAGGGCAGCCCTATTTCAAGATTTCAACCTCCTTTGCATTGAGATCTCTAGGGTTATCCTTGAGTGGAATCTCTTTTAAAGTGGGTGTGAATACATCATCATTCCCCCATTTTCAAAGGTTCCAAGGAGACCATCATTGTCATTATGGAGGAAGAAATGAGGAATTGATTTTAAATTGGTGCTTGGGAGTAGCTTACAACATTCCTTAAGTGGAGATATCAAGTGAGATTCTCCTCATATTAAAGTATTCTCCCTCAATGGTTGAGAAGGTGTTAAGGGTATTGAAAATTTAATGCAATTTTTTGTCTATGTATAATTTTAAAAGTATATATATATATATATATATATTTAAATATTTAAATTAAAAATAATGTTTAATAAACACAACACTAATTAAATAATAGATGCATATAATTAAGTTCATTCTACTCCTAATACCTAACAATATATCTATCTATACATCTAATATTAAATACCTCATGATGAATTGACATGCTATGATATTCCTTACTTAATGATTCCTACTCAAATAAATTGTATATAATATTTGTTGATGAAGTATATGGACATAGCTAATAGTGGTAAAATATTGAGGGAATATATATCTACTCTTCAAAATTTATAATTTCTTGACATTAATAACTATAAAATACCATTCCCATTCGCACTACTATTATCATCTTCATGTCCCTCACACATTGTACTTTCATTACAAGATTTTATTTTTTGAATACAAAATAATTGAAACAAGATAATAAAATTAGATCGAAACCATATCCTAATTTCTAAAATATACTTAAAACAATAAAGATAACCTAAAGTAATGTTAGAGAAAATAATTTAAAACAATCTACATTGGATTGTGAAAGCTAAACAAAATACTTTTGATTCTATGTAAGGAATAAGTGGAGGTCACATATTGACCCTTTTTGAAACTATACTTTGCAATTTTAGAGATTTTAGAGGACAAGTGTAAGGAAAAGAATCAAATAAATATGCTTTTTGATGCCTAACAAATAATGTTAGGAGAAGATCTTAAATCCACCTTCTCAAACATTTAGTAGGTGTTCTTGTAGGAATATTAATAGAAAAAAATAGTGATATATTCTCCATGCAATGTGATTCGAATATGAGGTATAGGTTGTTAAATAAATTCAACTTGAATCTAAATTTAGAAATATATATATACAACAAAAATTAAAAAAATTAATAATTTGTTAAAATAATAGAAATAAATAAACTAAATAAATTGTTTTAATCGAATGTAAAAAATAACAATATTTAAATAATTAAAATTGATATCAATAAATAGAAAAATTAAAATTGAAAGTTATATAAACAAATATAAACTTATGATATAGAATTCATCTTCAAAATGAAACACGTGTTTGAATCATGTATGGAATTAATTTTGGTATGTTTAAATATTTATTTTGTAAAGTTATCTTATATCATGTATGCTCCCATTTTTTTTTATAAATAAACCTATTTAATTTTTAATTAATTATAAAATTTGCACTTGAAGTGTTCCATTCCTAAAATCTTAAATAATACCTCTCATTTTCATTTCTACTTTATTTTTTATGTTTTTATGCCCCATCATAATACACCATTCGCATTAAAATAATATACTGCATTATATCTTAGGTACATGCTTTTTAGTTATAATTTTTCCACCCTTATTTATTTATACAATTGGGAGAGCGCACAATAATGTGTCCTAAGAGCCACTCCAATTAGATTTTTTTAACATTAAATACATTTTATCAATTATAAAAAATAAAATGTCAAGAAATTAAGGACAATGAAAAATAATTGTTCATGGCCCTTTCTATTTATATTCAATAATTTAAAAAAAATTTATGAAAAGATGATTATATTTTTCTAATTTTTAATGAAATTTCTTTTATTTACTATTTTTTTATTTTTTTCATGATGTAGAGTATTAAGTCCAACATCTAGTACATTAATATTTTTTTTCTATTATGTATTAAATTTTGTAAAATTATTTTTAATTCAAAATAAATAAAGTCTAAGATTATATTTCAATTGACAATTTTTTCTTTATCATTATATTCAAATTATTATTTTTACTTAAATATAGATATTGATGTGGACTAAAATAATTAATTTGATATTTTTTGATATAGTTTGTTATTTTTATTCTTTTTATAGGTAAGTATTGTCAAGGGGACAACTCCCATTAAATTCAAATCCCAAAAAAAAAAAATAAATCTATGCCCTTGCCACCAAGGGTGCAACACAAGATGACCCAAAAATGGGCAGTTGTCAACAACTTTACATAGTAATCATTAAATCCTTTTCTTTGCAAATCTTAAAGTCATCTGAATAGAGGGGAGAGATTTCTTCCTCCTTACTTCAGTCCATTCCTATTATGTCTCATTGGTGGAGATCGAATTTGAACACTCACTCCTATTCTTTTCTTGATCATTGTAGATGGCAACTGGAGATATGGAGAAAACATCGACACTACCAAGGGAGCACAACAGAGTAATCTTTGGAGGAGACATAGAGGCGTTTGCAGTTCTTGCATCTAATTTTTTTCTTGTGACATGGCCATAGGAGGAGAAGAAGAAGTGTTGGCTACCACCAGGGGTAGAGGAGAATCAACAGCACAAAAATCATTCAAATTGGAAGGCATAATAGGAATCGAGCACTGAAAAGTGGGAGAGGAAGGAGTTGTAGTCTTCAAAGGATGAAAGATATCATAGTGGCGAGAATCAACCTCTTCCCACCATGAGGGTTTGCATTTATGAACGTCTTTGGGATGCTCCCCAACATGTCTTCTTCCACATTGAGCAGTACTATGGTCTGTGGCAAAGAAAAATCTACATCTAAATGTAATATTTTCATAATCTATTAGCTGCCACCATTGTCACTTTTGAACTTTGAGAAAAATCTCATCTGGAAGACCTTTCGAAACATCCATCTCAACACACAGGTGGGCATAAGTCAAGTTTTCATATTTGATTGTCTCCTTGGAAATGTTTTGATATTTCCCCAGGCCATTTCCAATCGCTTTCAAGCAACCGATTTCCTAGAACTATAATGGGAGGTAGGGTAAACAAACCCACATGAATGTTGTTGAAAAATTCTCTGTGTGTGGATCAAATGAGGGGAACCAGGGTTTCATGCATAAAAAAATACCATGATAAAACCGTGGACCAGTGTTGAGCACCATTTCTTTGTCTTCCATAGATTCGAATTCTAAAATAAAAAACCACTTTGCACATGGATAGATACTAATTTTGTCTTCCAAATAATCTTTCCGATTTTTTTATCCATGAATAAAGATCACATAGTTTAGGCCAAACCTTTGTAAATCAGCAAATCAGTGCATGATCCACAAAAAATTCTTCTTTGTCACAAACAATGTCATCTAGGCAGATCTCTGGAGTAGAGGACGAATGTTGAACAACAAAGGGTGGGTTCAAAGAAGCGTTGTCGTTGGGAAAATGAGAATTTGAATTATGTTTGGGAGGGGATGAACCAGAAGCCCGTGATCCGAAGTTATGTGCCACCCTATGGCAATCATGTCGAGGATAATGGGGCCACACAACTAGGGCATCCGTGAAACTTTTCTTTGAGCCTTACCCGACCGCACAACCAATACCCAAATTCAGATTGCCAGCCACTGTAGAATGAGGACAACTATCCATAGAATGCATTCTACCTTGCTCCAGACACAGACAATCATCGCCCATGCATGAGTCCAACTGGGAAGAAAATCAGAGAGGGCATCCTTTCCCACCCCGCGAGTTACCGCACATGGACTCAGAAGCCCTGGAATCCATGTAAGGGGTTGTGAAAATTGGAATTGCACCCCCACACCCCTCCAAGCCATCGTTCTTCGTAGATGATTGCAAGCTAAGAACCAATTTGGAGGTCACGGAAGTTGTAGAAGCTTTCGGAGTAGAGGGCACCATAAATCCAAAGGGATGATGATGATATAGTTTTTTATTTACTTAGAGTCTAAATTATAGATTTTTCTTTACCTATATTGATTATAAAATTTAAAAACTATATAATATTTAAATAAAAAATAATACAAATTAACTATTTTACAAAACCCAATAATGAGGGTTTTTATTTTAAATTGACTATATTACTTCATTTGTTCATACCAAAGATAAAGTACATAAATCATTGACTTAAAAATAATATTATTTCCCAAGGGAAACACATACAACATCAAAACAAATATTTATAAAACTATATCCCATGGTATTCATTTCCTTTCTGTATTCAAGATCAACCTGTCTTTAGAGAAAGCAATTGTTGATATCAATCACTTAGATGTTCAATGATGTAAAAATATCTTTTTGATAAGTAGATGTAGGCCCACTACTAGCTCTAGATATACCAAAATGAGTGAGAGAATATCATGTGGCTTGTTACAAATTTGACACATAAATGGTTATTGAAGGCTCTCCATGTCCTATGCAAGACCACAATAAGTATCTACAAATACATAGAAAATAATTATAGGTGACCATTTAACCTTTCAAATTTTGTAGATAGAAGGAAACCAACCAAATTAATTATTCTCATTTTCCATTTTCCATGCTTTCTAATTTAATCAAATAAGAAAAATATTGGCACCCGTTATTAAAAAATGATCATAGATTTGTATGTGCTCCCAATTATTTTGTATCTAGCTATAGATGGATTGCAAAATTGAAGATAATAAAAATGAAAAAGATAAATAACATAAAGATTTAAATTCAATAATAGGACCTTATTTATTTTAAACTCCTTTCCCCACTAATTGAGCTAGAATAAGAGTTGCACCCAATACTCTCTTGATGTGATCCTTTGATGTATAGAATTTGGTTGCTTATTAAACTAGTAGTATGATAGTAGGATTAATATGATGAGAGATAAAATGGATAGCATAAGGATATGATGAAGATAAATTAGATAGAAAATTTGATAGAATAAGCCTATGAATAAGAAGAGATTCAACAAAAAGATTAGTAGCATAAGGTTTTGATATTGGCAGATCACCAAAGGGGATGGGAGGGTTCTATTTTATAAAATTTTCATGAGGGAAACCAAGGCCAAAGTTAAATTGGTTGATGGATGGATAAGATTAATTTAGGTTTGTGGTTAGGATTAAACATTAGCCTTGTAATATTTGTGATGCAGTGCCCCTCCATGATTCATCCTATTTGTGTGGTCAGTTGGTTGATTTTGTCCTTCAACGTTGTTCTGATCTTGTTTAGACCTCACTTTGTGGTCAGATTTTGGTTGGCTTTTAGTTCATTTAATTTATATTTGTTTGGTAAATGCTTCTATTTAGTGTTGCATTAAATAAAATTATTTAATTGAGAAGGAATAATAATTATAGTTTATGATCAAAGTAATAACATTATAAGTTACTTATAATAAGGATTGTTTTATTAAATAGATATAAATTATTAAGTAAAAATGTTTTGGTAAATAAATATAGCCATAATGTGATATTAAAATAAAATAAATAAATGATAAGTAGTAAAAATAGATAATGCATTTTAATCGTTACAACTTTCTCTATTCTGCTCTTAATAACATAATGGAGAAATTGAAATGGTTGCATATATTTAGTAATTAATGTGTTTGAGCGCGAATGTGGCACCAAATGCAAAAAAAGAGGAAACCACTGGCCTAGTGGTTGGGAGGGGCATTGACACTTGGGTTCCTTCGAAAATATTCTTCTCTCTTTTTGCAGATCCCCACCCCAAAAAGGCCAAGAATCTTTTCTCAAGAGGGTATTACTCATATATGGGCACTATCACTAATCTTGGAGGAGGTGGTTCATAGAATTTGTGTCGTAGTAGCTCACTTGATTCAACTACAACCCTTCCTTTATAGAAAAATGAACCTTCCTCCAATATGGGCACCAGGGATAACTTTAAGAAACCCCCCCCTCAGCAAAGGTGTAAAATCCTGGCGAATCTTTCCTTTTATTTGAAAAATATATTAATTTTCTTTGGTGAATCTTATGCACATTATTCAAAAATTTGTAAAATCTTGGCGAATCTTAATGGATAATTGGTAAATAAAAATAATCACATTGGCGAATCTTAGTGAATAATCACTAAAACGGTTCATTAAAATGGCGAATCTCTCCTTTAAAAATTTGCATACTTGGTCGGCGTAGTTCCCCCATATTTTTTTTATTTTTTTTAATATTGAAGTAGGGGCCCGGGGGCGATAGCCACTGACAGGGTCAAGGAGCAGCACCCCTTGCGGAGGTCAAGGGGGATAAGCCCCCTTGTGGGGGTCGAGGGGGCAACGCCCCCTCGTGGGGTCCAGGGATCAAGTGTTTTTAAAAAATATCACTTGAAAATTGGATGATTGTAAGTTCATTCCGTGAGCGAATATCGGAATGAGTGAACATCATCGGTGGGACACTTAGGGATGTCCTGTCGATACAATGATACAGAGCTTTGATCGGATGTCTTCCTGGGAGCTTCGCGTGAATATTGTAGATTCCCTTCATGATTCTCTGAAATTACACAAGTGGTGTACCTGTGCCTTGGTGGACCCCAGGTGGAGTATGGAAGCCTTATCAGCATGAGTGAACATCAACGATGGGACAGTTAGGGATGTCTCACCGATACAATGATTTAATATACACTTAGTGAATTTCATGACTTAGTGAATTTCGTGACTTTATATGCACGTGCCTTTTAAAAAGGTTATTGAGTCCCAAAATTTGTTTTGGGCCACATGATCAGATCTAATCATGTGGCCCAAAACAAATTTCAGGCCTCAACAACCTTTTTAAAAGGCACATGCAAATAAAGTCATAGAATTCACTTGCAGCCATTCGATTAAAAAGCTAATCGATGATAGTAAATAATAAAACTATTAAAGGCTAAAATATCCCTAAAATTAAATGGTAAATTATTATTAGTGGCGAATATACCATAAAAAATCATTGTAAGAATATAAAATTACTGGCGAATATAAGTAATATTTGTAATTACAGTATAAATTAGTGGCGAATTAGATCCGACGATGTATCATTTAAAAAATAATACATTGGTGAATTAATCGAGACAATTTTTTTTTTATGTAAAACCTTGGCGATTCGGCATCCTTTCTAGCTTGTATTATTCACCATTTTTGGAGGTCCCGATTTCAAATATTCACCAATTGGTGAAGATTCGCCACTAAAGTTATCCCTGATGGGCACTATTACTAATCAAGGATCACCAGGGTCACAGCGTATCTACTGCATGATCTAGTTTATTTTTGTGTACCATCGTAATAATCGAAGTCGATTATTGTATGTTATTTGATTCCAATAGACCGGATATCCCTTGTAATTAAACTCAAGTCTTTTCTCTGAAAGAATTGATGATTTATGCCTTTAGCTAATCCCTCACTACAATATTTGGTGAGCTTTTGGATTGTCTTGTTGGGATTCGAACCAGAGGCTCTTCCATGAAAGCATCAATGATTCATCGCACAATAATTTTATTATACAAGATTTTATCAAGCTTTTGTTTTTCCCTTGAGAATTAAGTGTAGTGCTCTCCCTTGGAGCCTTGACATTATAAGGCTTAGTCCATTTGATAAGAAATAACTGGGCTTTGGATTGTGTCCATATGATTTGTACTCAAGGCTCTGATATGAAAGCCTTATTTACTTATAGCTTACCTCATCCTTTTTGATAAGAATTGATCAAATCTTTGGAGTCACATAAGTTGTGAGTTTAGTTCCTTTTCTCTTAAATGATTATGAGTTTAATAAGAATTTAAACTATGTGCTTTAATTAGTGTGCCCTCAATGATGTTGTAGATCGAACCTCTTGTAAAACTTAATGGCTGTATAATTCTTGGGCATTCAGTGTATGTTGACTATCACTATATATTTAGCAAGTAAATCGCTAGTTTTTCCTCATAAATGTTAAATCATCTCATTTCAATCAATATCACCTTATTAAGAAACATTCCACCTGCTTGTCTCATGACAGAATATTTTTAGAGATAGACATAAATATATATATTTCCAAATTTAATAGAGAATTTAACCTAACCTCCAAATCGAGATCCCATCAATCCACTATTAGGAGAATAAATTTGTTGAAAACATGATATGTCAAGCAATTAAAGCACCGAATAAAGGAGATCTATTCATATGAAACAAAATTTAATATAGAAGTTTCTCTCACAAAATAAAGTGCATAAGTCAACAAAATTCATTTAAAATGGAATCTTTCGAGAGTCATTCTCTTCCACCGAGAGTCTGATTTTTTCTCCTCTATTCACATTTTTAGCATGGCTTTTTTACTATAAAGTAGATCTAGAGAATTCTAAGACTTCTATTTATAGAGGCATTTGTAATTGTTTTCACAAGAAGAAAATAAAAGAAGCTCTGTTTATTGTGTAGTAGCAGAAAGATGTATTTGGGCTCTTATGTTATATATTGTTGTGTGTTCTCATAGTGCTTTATATTTTACTTTGTATTATCTGTATCTTGTATGATCTGTTCTTGCTATTTTGTGTGCTATGTTCATTTTGTTTGTTGTAGATTCATATTGTTAATGATAATTCAAAGATAGTATGTGACAAAGTTTTCTCAACAACTGGTATCAAAGCTAGTCAGAGCCAGTCATGGAGACAACAACAGTGAGTGATATGGAGAAGTTAAACAAGGCTAAATTTTCCCTATGGAAATATCAAATGGAAGATATACTGATTCTGAAGGATCAGTGTTGTCAATTGAGGGAATATCAGAAACCCACAACAATGGTGGATGAAGATTGGAATAAGCTAGATAGAAAGACAATTGCAACCATCCATCAATATCTGGCTAAAAATATGTATTTTAATGTTGTTGGAGAGAAGACGGATAAAAAACTATGGAAAAAGCTTCATGATCTATGTGAGAAGAACACAACATCAAATAAAGTCTTTCTGATGAAAAAATTATACAATCTCAAGATGAAGGAGGGTGCTTTGGTTGCATAAAATTTAAATGAATTTAATATCATTACTAGTCATCTTTCCTTAGTTAAAATTGTATTGGATGATGAAACTAGAGCTATTTTACTAATGTGTTCTATGCTAGACAACAAGGAAAATTTGATTGTCGCTATGAGCACTTCAGTGCCTATAGAAACCCTGAAGTTTGATGATGTCAGCAGTAATGTAATGAATGAGGAGCTACAATGAAAGTCAATTTCTAAAAACCAGGCAGGAGAAGCTCTAACTCTAGCTGATCGTGGTAGGAGGATTGATTGAGGCTATCAAGGATGCTCTAGATCGAGGGGCCAACCAAATGAAAAAGGGGTAGGATCACTTGTTATAATTTTGGAAAGTCAGCACACGTGAAGAGAGAGTGTCGAGCTTGGAAGTGAAGCCAGAAAGATCAAAATCAGAAGCCAACTAGCAGAAATGAAGGTGAGGCCACTACTATAGCTACGGATGGAGATTTTTTACTTACTATTTTAGTATAAGATGTATGCTTGAACACCTCTAGCAATAGCTTTGATTGGATCCTTGATTCTGAGGCATCTCACCATGTAACTCCATGCAAAGAGAATTTTGTTGCATATAATCCTAGTGATTATGGTAGAGTGCATTTGGGAAATAATCATTTTTGCAACATTGTTGGAGTGGGAGATGTCAAAATAAAGATGAAGGAAGGACAAGATATCCTCTTAAAGAGATTAGGCATGTACTAGAAATAAGCATGAGCTTGATCTCTATGGGATGATTGGATGATGAAGGCTATTTTATAAGCTTTGAAAAAGGTGGCTAGAAAATCAGCAAAGGAGCATTGGTTGTGGCTAAAGGACCCAAGACTAGGACTTTGTATACATTGATGACAATGATAGAAAGATCAAATACAACTGTTGTTGCAAAATTAGGAAACTCAACAGATGTATGGCATAGGTGCTTGGGTCATACGAGTGAGAAGGGACTACAAATCCTCATGGACAAAAATTTTCTACTAGGTTTTAAATCTTATAATCTTGATCTTTGTGAGAATTGTATTAATGGTAGACAATGAAGAATTTCATTTCTTAGAGGTGGCCATGAACAAAAGGAATTTTTTTAGAACTGATACACTCAAATGTATTTGGGCATATTAATATTAAATCATTAGGAGGATAATCATACTTTGTAAGATTCATAGATTATGCATCTAGAAAGGTTTGGGCCTACCCCATGAAAAGAAATGATGGTGTATTTGGGATATTTCAAAAGGTCCATGTTGTTGTTGAAAGAGAAACTAACAAATTTCTCAAGTGCTTGAGGATAGATAATGGTGGAGAATACTACTCAAATGCATTCAAGGAATATTGTAATAGGTTTGGAATTAAGCATGAGAAGACTATCCCTGGTACTCCTCAATAGAATGGTGTTGTGGAAAGGATGAATCACACTATCATGGAGAAGGTGAGGAGTAGGTTGTCAAATTCCGGTTTAGAAAGTCATTTTTGGGTAGAAGCAGTGAGGACATCTTGTTATCTCATAAATTGATCTCCTACTATAGCCCTGGATGGCGACATTCTTGAAGAAGTTTGGACTAGTAAGAAGGTGAATTATTCTCACTTGAAAATATTTGGATGTGAAGAATTTGTGCATATTCCCAAAGAGAATAGAAATAAGCTAGATGATAAATCTATGAAATGCATCTTCTTGGGATATGTGGATGGTGAATTTGGTTATCGTTTATGGGATCTAGTTAAACATAAGATTATTAGAAGTAGAGATGTTATATTTAATGAGCTAGAGATGTTTAAGAGGAATATAGGTAGTTTGGAGGTTAAGAAAATTGGTGATAAGTTTGATGAATAGAAAAAAAATATCCCATCAATGCAAGAAAAAGGGCAGCAAGATCAAGAGTGTGATGAAAAACAAGAGGAGAATGTGGAACACCAAAAAGAAGAAACTTTGGAGGAGCCTTTACAAGATATTCAACCTGAAAACACAATGCCACAATTGGTTCATAGATCCACTAGGCCTCATAAGCATTCACAAAGGTATAAACCCTCAGACTATATTCTATTAACTGATGAAGGTGAACTTGATGGTTTTTAGGAAGCTTGTAAAGATGAGCATAGCGAAGAATGGAAGGAAGTGATGGAGGAAGAAATGAACTCCTTGCTAGAAAATAGAACTTGGGAGTTGGTAAAGCTTCCAAAAGGAAGGAAATCCCTACAAAACAAATGGGTGTACAAGATCAAGCATGTGGGTGATGAGAAGAAGGAAAGATACAAAACAAGGTTGCTAGTGAAGGGATTTTCTCAAAAAGAAGGTATTGACTTCATTGAAATATTTTCACCTGTTGTTAAAATGTCATCCATTAGAGTTATTCTTGGTCTTAATATTGTTTTAGACTTGGAGTGTGAACAATTAGATGTAAAGATAGCCTTTCTTCATGGAGATTTAGAAGAGGAGATTTACATGGAGCATTTACAAGGATTCAAAATAAAAGGTAAAGAGAACTTGGTTTACAGGTTGAAGAAGAGTCTTTATGGGTTAAAACAAGTACCTCACCAGTGGTATAAGAAATTTGATTCATTTATGTTGGAGCATGGTTTTAATAGACTAGAGGCTGATCATTGTGTCTACATCAAGATATATGATTACAAAAATTTTAGTATATTACTATTATATGTGGATGATATGTTAGTTGTTGGACATGATAAGAATATGATTAAAATGCTAAAGAAGAATTTGGGTAGTCAGTTTGCAATGAAGGATTTGGGTCCATCACACAAAATATTAGGCATGAATATCATTTATGATAGAATGGAGAAAAATTGTGGTTGTCACAAGAAAATTATATTGAAAAGGTGCTAGACAGATTTAATATGAAGGATGCTAAGCTAGTTGGTACACCTCTTGCTTCTCATTTCAAATTGACTGTCGATTTATGCCCTTGTGATGACAAGGAGGAGGAAATGAAAAATATTCCTTATGCTTTAGTAGTTGGTAGCTTGATGTATGCCATGGTATCCAATCATTTGTATATTGCACATTTAGTGGGAGTAGTGAGTACGTTCTTTGTAAATCCATGCAAACAACATTGGCAAGCTGTAAAGTGGATTTTTAGGTATCTCAAGGGTAATAATCATTAATGTTTATGTTTTGGCAATACTAATATGGTTCTTGAAGGATTCACATATGTAGATATGGCTGGAGACCTAGACACCAGAAAGTCCACCACTGGTTATTTGTATACATTTGCAGGTGTTGCGGTATCTTGGGTATCCAACCTACAAAATAATAGTATCTCTCTCCATAATGAAGGTAAAGTATATAACTATGACAGAAGCTTGCAAAGAGATGTTGTGGATATAATGATTCCTAGGAAAGCTAGAAATAAAAAAGGACAAGAATGTGCTACATTGTGATAGTCAAAGCGCCATTCACTTGGCAAAAAATATAGCTTTTCACTCATGAACCAAACATATTGAATTGAGGTATCATTGGATTCAACATGTGTTGGAGGAAGGACAATTATCCTTGGAAAAGGTCCATACAAATAAGAACCCTACTGATATTCTCACTAGAATTATGCCAAGAAAAAAACATGAGTTATGTAGAGACATGGTAGGCTTGGGGGTGACTTGATGATTATAGCTTATGCAAAACCCTTCATTTGTTTCAAGTCAGAGAATGTTGAAAATGTGACATGTGAAGAAATTAAAGTGCCGAATAAAGGAGATCTGCTCATATCAAACAAAATTTAATATAGAAATTTCTATTACCAAATAAAGTGCACAAGTCAACAAAATTTATTTAAAATGGAAGCTTCCCATAGTCATTCTCTTCCACCAACAGTCTATTTTTTTCTCCTCTATTCACATTTTTAGCATGTTTTCTGACTGTAAAGTATATCCAGAGAATTATAAGACCTCTATTTATAGAGGCATTTGTAATTGTTTTTGAAAGCAGAAAATAGAAGAAGCTCTATTTATGGTGTAGTAGAAGAAAGATGTATTTTCTCATGTTATATATTGTTGTGTGTGCTCATAGTGCTTTATATTTTACTTTGTATTCTTTGTATCTTGTATGCTTTTCTCTTTCTATTTTGTGTGCTCTATTCATTATGTTTGTTATAGATTTATATTGTTGCTGATAATTCAAAGACAGTTTGTGATAGATTTTTCTCAACAAAATTAACATCTTAAGAAAGTAACAAAACACTCCGACCTGGTCAAAATCACAAGATATGTCTCAAGCAATTGGGTAAGTTGGCACCTTAGCTTTAGGTTTAATGAATAAAGTAGTGACTTCTTGTACCACTTAACATCTACAAGTTTTCAAAAGCAATGAGCGAGTGTGAGATAAATTCACAAACCAAGGATTGGGAAACACACATTTTTATTCCACTGAAATGTCCCAAAGGGAATGTTGATTTCTTCAAACTAAGTGAACGAAGTGTCTTTACTACCTTGAAATGAAACTATTTTCTACAGTTAGATATAACTTTATATGGGTATATCTATATAACATAGTTCGTTTAACTAATCTATCCTTTGGTTTCCATTTGGATAACAGATGCTTTCTATGGTTATGTATTATATTGTTTTGGCTATGCTTCTTTGGTAATTGGGTTTAATTCCTTTCTTGTCCTTGTGCATTACACTAATCAGGTTAGTAGATGATTTTTAATCTGAATGACTTTATGAGTTTTTTCAAATACAAGGCATAGTAATTCTATAGTCATATTTATAAAACCTGATCAATTATTCGTTGAATACATTTATAATAATGAAGGGAATCAGATTAGCCATTATTATATGCAAAGAACTCATTTCGGTTTAAGTTTATGAAAGGGTTTGGATATCAATACCTAATAAAATGATTAGTGAAAGTATGCAGGCATAGGCTTATCTAGGATGCATTCATTTCGATTAATTATATGGAGTTGCATATAGACTTATTATTTGAGGAAAATAAATATATCATGATATTTACATAAATTAATGTGTATATTTGGAAACTAAGATTGATAGTCTCTAGGCAATTTTTATCCTTGCTAGCTATGTTACTATCGTATAATCTATATTACCGCTAGTATGCATATTCCATCTAAGTAATTTTTGTTCTTGAACCCTTCTTTATTTAATATTGCATAGTTCACTTCTATGCTTATACTAGTTTATTTTATAATGGAACCACTATTTTCCTTGATATGCGCTTATAAGGAGATTATTGTAGAATTTGCAGGCATCAATGTTGAAGATGAATTGCATGTTGCTTTGCATGAATTTGCAAATGTCTTCATGATTGAGATTAAAATATTGTGTCTTGGATTTGGATCAAGTGTTGAAGTGACTGATATTGGTAAATTCATTATTGTAAGTGATGCATATGTTTATGCAATGTTTGGTGAGTTGCAATTGTCTTCATGGTCATGTTTAATTGATTATTTTTGTCTTGTTTAAATGGTTGTAATGCTTGAATAATTGCTTTCTTTCTATAAGTGTTTGATTGGAGAAATTAAGGTTCTTTTGTTGTGATTTTGTAACTGATACTGAAGTGGGAGTTATTTGTGTAAATTGGTTAAGGTTGTCTTCCAAAGGCTAGGGGGAATTTTCTATTTGACGGATTCTATGATTATCCATTTTGTGATGGTTGCTTTTGTATTGAATGAGTTACGAGGGTCATTAGCCTTGCATGGTATATTCTCCATTGTGGTTGGGACTTGTGTGCAAGATGGTTATGGATCACCTTGTTGTGTATGTTATGAGGTTTTGTGATTGTGCAAGTTGGATTTTCCCTATTGATTTCATTGAGTCTCGTAGTTTCTAGTAGGGGAGTGGCTCTCAATGGGGGTCGACACACAAAGTGGTGCCAGGGTAACCCATGTGCGAGTTTCTTAATTAAGTGATAATCTAAAATTATTTTAGGGGGTTGGATAGTATTCACACTAATCAAGATAAGTGAATGCTTCACTCATGGCTCAAGTGCTCATTTAGGCTTGAGATGATTTGAGAAGGCCTGGAATGGCAAGATAAACTACCTCATCCTCATGAGAGGTATGTTGATTCTGCATAGGTTTGTATGGGGGAAACGATTGATAGAGGATACCAGGGTAACCCAGGATGGGGACTAGGGCCTAGGAAGATCTGCCAAGGTAACCCATAACAAACTATATGATGACACTACTCCTAAGATAACCTAGTATTCCCTTACCTCTTGTCTCCCTTTGATTTTTGTGTGCCTCTACAAGTGGTGTTATTGTCATGTGATGTACTATACTTGTACATTAGAGTTAGGTTAGGCCTTGTGTCATATTTTGTCTCTAGAATATTGTGGTGTGACCTTAGGGTTCCACATGGTTGGGTGGAACATGCTATGCACTCCATTGGGTTTGCTTTCTTTTGTTCATGTTTGTGGTGATTAGTCTTGATGATGTGGACTCCTGCACTTGTCTTAGTTCATGTGGAATATCTTCCATGTTCTTGTATTGTACTATAAATTATTTGTATCATGCATTGTACTCAAATGTATATTCTTCTCTATTGATCTTGAGGAGAATTGTTGTAATAATATAATGTTGTAATTAAATGTGAACTCTCTCTTATTATGGCTAATGTGATGTTGTATCTTGCATTTGTGAATTAATTGAATGATCTTTGATGTTGTGATATTGATGACATGAAATGGATGTTCATATTGTTCATAATACAATGTGATAGATTTAATTTACTCTGTAATGTTAGAAAAATCATGTTAATAGATTAATTCTTGTTAGTTTAGTTAATGGGATTCTAGTAGCGTAGTCATGGAACCTTAGAGCACTTAGTGCAGATTACACATTAACTTATATTCTACAATCCTAGTATGTTGCACTTCAAAAAAAAAGTTCCATTTTTAAGTGTTGTAGTGTGTTGTCCTCTAGGGTTCTATGGCGGGGTGTTACATGCGACAAGAGGGATAAAGGTGTATAAGATAGGTTTGAATTTTATATCCTCAGACATGTGAGATGATAAATATGGGATAAATACTTGTCCTATGATTGCAAGTTTATATTTTTATCCATGTGAATGGATTTAATAGAAAGGATTAAATGGACAAGTATTGAGCTTCAATAAAGTCAAATTAAATATTGTAGTAAAAAGGTAGTGGAGATTGGTTAGCCTAAATTAACTAGTCGATTAGTTAAGAATTAATTAATTGCTTTAGTTGGAGGATTTTGGGCTAAGGTTGACGTAATTAAATAAATATAAATTTAGACAATTAAGGTGGAGGATAAAGATAAATGATAAATTAAATAACTAAATAATACATATTTAAGTAATTAATAGAAAAAAAAGATTAGAAATAAGTGAAGGATAAATTTATCATATAAATACTAAACATTTATATAATTAATGGCTAGGACATAGTAAAGTCATGTGTGGCTAGGTATGCTTCATTTGAGGTGTCTACATTTTTCCCATATTTGGTATGACATCACAACTATAAGAAGTGGTGTTACATCAAAGAAGAATATAATATAGTGAATAAAAAGGGATAAGGAATAGTGGCATGATGCCATAGTCATCAATGAGGATGAGGAAGGATGATGAGGAGGTAGTGATATGAACCCTTGAGAGGACATGCATGTTTAAAGAATATAGATGTTATCTTGAAATTGACATGATTGTTAGAAGATGAAGGATGAAAGGAAATGAAAGACGATGTGGATGGAGAGAGAATATGTATGGTCTAGTCATGATATATGTTATAAAAAACATAGAATTGATATTGTAATTGATAATATGCACCAAGGTATAAGGAAATAGGATGAAAATGTACCAAGTACATGATTAAAAGGTAAAATTCAAGCATATATGACTTATAACACTATAATATGGAATACTATGATGCCCTTGTGACAATGTGATACAAATAATTAGATAGATTCAAACAATGATAACACACACAAGAATCAAGAAAGCATGCACAAGAAGACAAAAAAAACCAAGATTACACGCCAAGTCAACTTGAAAATTTATTGATTGATTGATGATGATGAATCTAAGTTAACAATAATAAAAATGTGTACTTCAGGGATTACATTCTTAACAATAAGAAAAACACTAGGATTTGGAAGGATACATCCCTATGATGATAATTTGATAGTGGATTAATAGATTTAATCTTATTTCAATCAATTTTCATGGATTTCTTGTGGATGTTGAGCTAGATTATAAGATTGGATTGCATGGAATAGGATTGAGTGCATTGGATGGATTGGTTTGGGATGTTGAAATTAGAGGGATAGTGAGAGGATAAATGAATTGAATACGATGGGATTTCATGGAGGATTTAGAATACATGGATTAGAAGTATGGATAGAGAAAAAATCGATT
This sequence comes from Sequoiadendron giganteum, assembly GCA_007115665.2. NCBI lineage: Eukaryota > Viridiplantae > Streptophyta > Pinopsida > Cupressales > Cupressaceae > Sequoiadendron > Sequoiadendron giganteum. Next base: position 209,103,408 of record CM021108.1, on the reverse strand, counting down.
GGAAGGATGGATAGAGGAGAAATCGATTGGAAGGATGGACAAAGGATAAATGAATTGGATAGGATAGGATGATTAAAGTAGAGTAATGGATAGGAACCCATGACAAGGGATAACCAAGCCTTTGAATAAGGATGCAAGAACAGAGATAATCGATGGATTAGGAGATAGTAGGATTGATTGGAAAGATAATTATAGGAGATAAGAGGATATTGCACACATGATAGGAGGATGGGGTTCCAAGGACTATGTTGCAAAGGAATAAGATGTGCCACATAAAAATGGGTGCAATCGGGGATGGAAGATCGTAAAATATGCATAGTATGGAAGGATAATGAATAAAGATATGGATGCTGGAGGATGGAATTCTTTCATTGTACAAAGAATGCATAGGTAGTTTGTTCCAAGTCTTGATCACAATAAAAAGAAAACAAGGACCTAGGTAAGTAAAACACTTATTTACACCAACTCCATCCCTCTTCGTATATTTTATCTTAATAAGGATCCTACAAGTGAAGTATTTATGCATACATCCATATATTATCCATATTATTTATTATTCTCAATCCCATCTCTTTTCTACACATCATATTTACATCTTATGTCCACTTAGGTCATAGGAAGGAATCTTTCTAATTAAGAATTAGTTTCACTTATCTTATCTAGAACTGGCATTTATTTAATGATTGTTTCCTAGGTTGTTATGAGTTAGTTGTCTCATGTGATAGGATTAAGACACTTGTCATTATTTTTCCTAATCCTATCTCTCACCTTGCCTATATAAGCAAGGCATCATATGCACATTACCATATTTAATGTGGTTGCTATTTTGGTATTTTTGCATCCTTAATAATAGCATGATATTTTTTCCACCTCCCTTGTGGAAGATATTTTATCTTATAGGTGATCTCAAGGTGTTGATGAGTTCACCATGAACTCCTAAATGGTATCAAAGCTTTAGTGCTACAAACTTCTTCCCAAATCTAAGGGACCAATCTTGGCATGAAATTTTTATTGAGTGTGACTTGGGCTCTTCAAAACCATGCCATTAAATCTAGGGCATCAGAGAAAGTAAGGTTTGGATTTATTTTCATCAAAATCTAACATATATTTATAGATCAACAAGGGTTTGAAGGAAGGGTTTTAGTTGCCAAATTCAGGGTTAGTTACTTTTTTGGAGTAGTTTGGGAAAAAATCAACCTTTCTATTATGTCCAAAAGGCCCAAGAACCTAAGGATTGATAGTCATATTATCAAAATATAAGAATTTTTGTTAGGGTGTGAGGCAAATATTTTTAGGACATATGACTATATGAATCCATACTTGGTCATATGATGCATATAGAGGTTTCAATGCTATCTACAACTATCATATAGATTAATCCTACATATTTTCACATATTCTATACTCTTTCTACATTATTGGAATACCCCTACATCAATTTGTACCCTCAATATGAAAAATATCAAATCAAAGGTCTTTTCAATAGTACAAAGCACCTTTATTTCCTTGATTTTTTCTATAAGGTTTGGTTTAAATATTATTTAAACAAAAAATATTTTTTTTGCTAAATATAGTTTATTTGTAGTGATTTTTTACCAAAGACCTTGTGTTAGAAATTAGGATCTTAGGATGCTAATCATTATAAAAAAGATATAACATAAATGAAATTAGAATTATACAAGCATATATTTTACACATTACACAACATATACATGGGGAAAATCCTTTCGAGTAAAAAACCCCATAAAGCATCATTCTATTAAAACACATACAATAATGGTCTATTATAACAAAGATCAAACCTGGGGAACACTTCTCCATATGTCCACATTGCCAATAATACCTCATGTGTATAGTGATATAATTCACTATATAATCTCCAAATTCATCCTCTCTCAAATGAGAGAGAACATCCTTAAATATAGGAGGAAGGGTGACATAATACTTAAAAGGATATTAGTCATGCCTATTAAACAATCCCATTCATAAATAATCAATAGCCTAATTATTTAGACTATAATTATTTCAAATGGGATATGCTTAATAAGCATATAATATATAAGGTTGTATAACCTTATATTAGAACAACATATAAATGTTATAAGGGTATGACCCCTAATAATATTATATTCTAACACTCCCCCTTAATGTTAATATGTGGTATCACATGTCAATTTTCATAAAATAAAAAATGAAGTACCCCAATAACATAGATCTTCTTCGACAGTGATAAATAGGGACACAAATATATGCCAAAATGAAAGTCATGTATTCTGGACTACATGAAAGTCTTCTTGTCATAATTTATAATCCCAGGGTGAAGCCACAATAGTGGTTTACAATTCAAATGAGGAAGGAAAACTCACAAAAAATGACCCAAGGCAAAAAAAGTGATTTTAGGGGTTCGTATGAACCTTCTTGTTCGACCAAACCAAAAAGGGGTTTGCTCGAACTAGGGTTTGACCGAACCCCTTTTAATTTTTTCTGCCAAAAAAACATTACAATGCATGGGAAAGGGGTTCGAGCAAACCCCTAGAGGTTTGCTCAAACCCCTATGGGTTCGAACGAACCCCCTTATCCCTAATCCCCCATCTGAGACACAAAAAAACCCTAAATTTTGGCACTTCGGAGCTCAGGTTGAGGATGAAAATGGAGGAATCTTCACAAACCCAACTAGAATTAGGTAGTCCTTAGAACGAGTTATCCAATGAATATAATCTTAATATGTTCTGGTTTTATTATGTATGTGTTTTTTTAGTTTTATTAAACATAGGTTTTTCACCGAAAATCAAGCTCTTTGTTTTGCACATGTGGAAAAATAGCAGATTATCAAAATATATTTTTTTTAAATACATTGAGGCTGGGTATTGATTTCCTTGATCCATTAAAAAAAAAAAAATTGAATTTTTTTTCATACAAAGATAGTTATGTTGTATGCAGTCTGCCTATGTCTGAATTGCAATTAGTTTGACTTTGAAACTTGATTAAGGAAAAAATATTCGATAAAAAACTATGAGACCAAATGAAAGTGCTAGATATCATAGTTACAAATCTAAATTCGAAAAAATTAGAATTTTATCCTTCACACAAAAAAATTTATGTTGTATACGGTGAGCGTCATTTTTTAAAAATGTTGTTTTATGAAAAAAATCAGTTTTCGTGGGAGATGGAAAACAAAGCGCAATCTGATTCCAAAAATTTTGAAAAAAATATTTTTAGAATCTAAAGACAAAATTTTATGAGAGTCTAGTTTTCATCATCTTCAAATTCTACACGGTTTAGCCGCTATAGGTTCCCAAATATGAATATTTAGTTAAAAATAATAATTATAGTGTCCAGTTTGGCAAAAAATTGTAAACCATTATTGTGGGATCACCCCCATTGTTTTTAAAAATTATTCTATATATGAGGTCTTCTAAATATTTTTATTGGAGCTTGGGTCTCCTCAAATTAGACTCACCCTAGGCTCATTGCATATTGATCGTAGGACTTAATACAATGTTCTTGTAGGACTTAATACAATGCTTTTATAAGTGGAAGATTTACATAGAGAACTTTAATATATGCCTGTAGGACTTATACATCTAGTATTTAGCCATTAGGTGGTGGCATTGACATGCACACTCCCCCTCACATTTGGCATCACCTAAGGCCAATAATTTTATTTGAATTTGGAGCATATAATGCCTATAGGTCTTATATTATGCTTGTTAGGTCTTACATCTAGGATTTATCCATGAGGTGGTTTTATGCACACCCCCCGCCAATGGAATCATTAGGATTTATCCATGAGGTGGTTATTTATAAACTTAATCAATAATATTTCAATATTTTTCTTCTTGCTCATAGCAATCATTTTCTTGAATAGAAATAGACATAATTTTTTATGATAAAATACTTTCACTTGAGTATAAATATTATGATGGAATACTTTCTATTGAATAAAATTGGAGAGAACTTTAATGACAGAATACATTTTCTTGAATATAACTGGAGAGATCTTTTAAAATGGAATTATTTTTCTTGAGTGAGGTGCCCATGATTTCAATGTTCTTTTCTCTCTTTGGAAATGAGATTCTTTGGTAAGAGTAAAATAACTCTAGTTATCATATAGTAAAGTGGTACTTTTACAAGTATCCATTTGAAGCTATTTCATAAATCTTCAAACCCACATTGATTCTTTAGGAGCCACTTTTGTATTTTAAACAAGCTGATTTAAAAAACCATTGAAGATAGCTTTCTTAAAAGTATTACACCATCCATATAAGAGCACCTGCACCTTTATTTTGAAAACATATTCTAAAATAGAATCATTAGTATAGTTAGTAATAGAGTAATCAAATTGTTGATTCTTGGTGTAAGAATATTTTAATATACAAATTTCATTTTCTAGTAAGCATATAGTACTCCTCATAAATATAGATTATATTCTAATGATCATTATCAAGAAGATCATAAGATATTTTCATGAAAAATAGTATGAATATTTTTTAATTTTCTTTTCTTGAAAAAAATAGTCATGCTACTAATCATATAGTAATTTTCTAAAAAAATTAAGCAACAGGTGAGTTATCATTTCCAAGCTTGCTCCCCGAAAAGTGTATTAGGGTGATAGACACCCATAATAAATTGGTATATTAAACTACAAAATTTTAGAGGATACCTAGAAAGCTCATAAAAATGTTAGCTAAAGTAACACTCAAGAGGGAAAAGAAAATATAGTAGTCCATATATGTTTTAAAATTCTATGCAAGCCCACTTTGTATATGGATGTGTAAGAGTTTAAGATTTTTTTCCCTTACCTTTTCGATTTAACTTTGCACCCTTGTGTCTTAAGAAAAGGGTAATTAATTTTTCCATTTCGATATAACAAGAATGATAATTCTTTGAGACAAATAATGACCTCCTTTATAGAAATCTCCTCGGTGAATTGATTTTCCAATGGTTAGCCTTGTTCCTTTGATTACTAATCGATATATATTGTTGTTCCATTTGAATGTACTTTGATGACATCTACAACAAAATTAAAAGAATGTAAAACAAGGTATAAACTAAGGCATTTGCATACCAAATCAAGAGGTGGCAATCTAGTGGCATGATTACTTGATTTACTAGAAAAAAAATTAAAAAAAATTCTTATTTTTTACATACAAAATCATGTTTCAGTGAATAAAAAATAAATTAGGCTAAATTTATGTAAAATATAATAGGGTAAGTGTAGAAATATGGGTCCTAGAAAGGGGATTAAGTGGCTACTTTTTTTTCTAAAATCGGGAAATATTGACTTTTGATGTGAAATTGAGGATAGTTACACTCAAAATTTTGAGATGGAACAAAAACAAGGATCAAAGTGTTATGAGTCTAATTTCTAAACTACTAATTTATTTTCAAAATGGTTGAGATTAAGGGGTTCAAAAAAGGAATGTGCACAAATTGGTGTTTTTTTGTCAAAAAAACATAACATAGTAACTCTTGTACAACACTCGTACGGTGAATTTTTTTTAATATTTTAAAAATTACAATGGTCAGAAGTTAGCTAATAGTATGTAGTTGATGCACAATTTTTCTAATAATTTTTTAATGAATATTTGATTTTTTACTAATTTTTGAAGTGGACACTTCTTGGAAAATAGAATTTTGGCCGTGCTACCCCTAAAAATTTCGGAAACTAATTGAATTTAAAAAAAAAAAAAATTAGAATGGAATGTAGTTTCTAAAAATGTAATTTATTTGAAATTTTGATGAATGGTTAATTTATAATGAAAAAAACACTAAACATTATTTTTTGCCAAAAAAGAGACATAAAAAAAAATATATATGGATGAAAGGCTTTACATTGTCAAAAAGTGAGAAAAATTGCATCATTGGATAGCTAAGGGATAACCTAACATTACCTAGATGTTCGATTTGTTTGATATTGAACCACATGCAATCCTGATGGTGAGCATGAACCCAATTATGTGAAATATTATAGAATTTGCAAAAACACATCTCTGGTCATTGCGAATGCCCTCCAAGCCTTTGGGTTAGTATTCCAAGGAAAATACCAATCCCATGGTCTAGGGGTTCCCAAAGAAAGATATAATGTGTGCAGATTATAACGCGAGCGCATTATAACACGCTCATGTTATATCTCTATTTTGACATGTTTTTTTGCATTTTGTGAATGCATTGACAAAATGCAAGCGTGTTATAATGTACTCGGGTTTTGATCTACATTAAATTTATTTTTCTTCCCTTTTTCTTTCTTTCTTCATCCATAAGTATAAGTTGACATTTACATATGGACATTTACTTATAATTTAAGTTATATTTCATGTATATAGGTAGGATTTTTGAGAGTGGTTTTAGATCTCTACGAGTTATAATGTAAATTCTATTTTTTGGAAGATCTTAAAAAATTTAGACTTAGTCAAATTTTAGTTATAAACATGTCAAATTTCTGTAATCATGAGGTCAAATTTTAGTAGTCATCAAGTTGTATCATCTTTCTCTCTCACTCTCTCCTTCTCTCTACTCTCTATCTCTCCACTCCCTCTCTCTCTCCCTTCCTCCCTCTCACCCCTCTCTCTCTTCTAGTTTTTGGAAGATCTCACAAATTTCATATTTACTCAAATTTTAGTAATCAAGAGGTCAAATTTCAGTATTCAACAAATTATATTATTTCTCTCTCTATCTCACTCATTTTTATCCCTTACACTCTAGACCTCTCTCTCACTATCTCCATCCCTATATTTGACTCTCTCTCCCTTGATCTCAAGAACTATCTATGTCTCTCTATCTCTCTATCTCTTTGTCTCTCTCCCCTTTTCCCTCTAATTCTCTCTACCTCACTTCTCTCTCCCTCCCTCCCTCCCTCTCTCTCTCTCTCTCTACCTACCTACCTCTCCCTCCAACACTCCTTACCACTCTCTCTATTTCTCTCTACCTATCCTCTCTCTCACCTCCCTCCCTCTCTCCCTCTCTTCTTCCCTATCTACTCTTTATCTCCCAATCCCTCTCTCTACCTAGCTCTACATCCATCAAAACTTACCACTCTATCTCACCTTTCTCTCCCTCCCTCCCTCATTCCCTCTCTACTTCTCTCTATCTCTCCTTCCATCTCTACTTATCTGTATCTCCTCTCTCCCTCTCTCTACCTACCTCTCCTTCCACCACTCTCTATTTCTCTTTATCTCACCTCTCTCCCTCCCTCTTTACTTATCTATATCTTCCCTCTCCATCTCTACCTAGATCCCCATCCATCACAACCTAATACTCTCTCTCTATTACTCTCTATCTCACCTCCCACTCTCTCCATCCATACCTCTCCCTCTCCTTCCCCCTCTACTCTCTATATCCCTAATACCTTTCTACCTACCTCTCCATCATCACTACCTAACACTCTATCTACACCTCTCTATCTTGCTTCTCTCCCTCCCTCCCTCATTCCCTCTATACTCTCTCTCTATCTCTCCTTCCCTCTCTAATTATCTTTATCTCCCCCCTCTCTCTATCTCTATCTCTCACTAGATTTCTCCATCCCTACATTTTCCCCTATCTACTCTCTATCTCTCCTCTCCTTCCCTCTACCTCTCTCTCTCTCACTCTCTCTCACTGCTCCCTCACCCTATTTCTCTCTCAATCTCTCCTCTCTATCTCACCATTCTATCTTTCCCTATTTGTAACTCTCTACTTATTTATGTGTCACCATTCTCTCTACATATCTTTATCTCACCTATCCCTTTTTACCTCTCCCTTCCTCCCCTCTCTTTCCCACCCTCCCTCATTCCTTCTATCTCTATCTCTCTCTACTCTCTATCTCACCTATCCCTCTCTACCTTCACATCCCTCCATCACTCCCTACCACACTCTCTCTATTTCTCTCTATCGCACCTCTCTCTCACCTCCCTCTCTCTCCCTCCATACCTCTCCCTCTCCTTCCATCTCTACTCTCTATCTCCCTAATCCCTATCTACCTACCTCTCCATCCATCACTCCCTACCACTCTCTACACCTCTCTATATCACTTCTCTCCCTCCCTTATTCTCTCTCTACTTCTCTCTACCTCTCCTTTCTATAATTATCTTTATCTCCCCTAGCCCTCTCTCTCTCTCACTAGATGTCTCCCTCCCAACCTTTTCCCCTATCTACTCTCTATCTCTCCTCTCCCTCCCTCTACCTCTCTCTCTCTTACTCCTCTCTCACTCCTCTCTCACTCCTCTCTCACCCTCTTTCTCTCTCACTCTCTTCTCTCTAGCTCACCATTCTCTCTTTCCCTCTCTGTAACTCTCTCCTTCTCTATATGTCACCATTATCTCTCTACTTATCTTTATCTAACATATCCCTCTTTACCTCTCCCTTCCTCCCCTCTCTTTTCCACCCTCCCTCCTTCCCTCTATCTCTATCTCTCTCTGCTTCTCTTCATCTCACCTATCCCTCTCTACCCACATATCCCTCTATCAGTCCCTACCACACTCTCTTTATTTCTCTCTATCTCACCTCTCTCTCACCTCCCTCTCTCTCCCTCCATACCTCTCCCTCCATTTGTCCTTCGTTATCTACTCTTTATCTCTCATGTATCTCTATCTCTCCTTCCTTCTCTACTTAACTTTAACTCCTCTTTCCCTCCCAACCTCTCTCTCTCTCTCTCTTCCCAATCCCTCCCTCCCCCTCTTTCTCTCTCCCCCTAGGAGGGTTGAGGGTGTAAGGTTTAGTGTTTAAGGTATTGGGTTGAGGATATTAGGTTTAGGGTTTGATGGAACCCCTAAATTTTTTGTTCCATCTCAAAAATCTTCATGAGTTTAGGGAGCTATGGTTTTTCATCTCCTGCTGATAATAAGGGTTTTAGGGTTATTTGGGTCTTATTTTAAAAACCCTTGAAGTCTATATCTTCACCTTTTGTTGTATTTCTCAATTGAATCCTTATGCCAGTTATCTATCCTTTAAGTCATGACTTTTGACATCGAAACTCATGGGTAACCAACCCCCTAGTCTTGTTTTACTGGTTAATCATGTTCGATTACTATTATGAGATTATCCTAAGTCGAGCTGAAAATTTCCCACTAATAAAAATCTTAAGTCTTGTGTGTTATTACCATGGCCTCATCACCCTATTTGAGTCCCTTTTAGGGTTAAAATTTTTTGACATGTACAGGTGTAGGAGCCCTTGAATTTCATGCGATTAGTGAAGAGAATCTGAGTCGTTGCTTGCTTGCCCATTCCATTTTGTCTTGAATTATTTTATTCATTTGTGCTCACGAGTGAAGGACATGTGTCCCTAATGATTGGTGGGCTAGACATCATTGAAAATGTGTATAGATGGTTGGTAAAGATAGATCAACGGTGGGACATAATTAAGGTGGTCGCATCTGGATCATTCCCTGCTGACCCATTTGCTTCTCTTGATTACTAAAATAACCACACGGGTTAGTGCATGATTGCCATCTATCTTCATTTTGATGCATCTGAGGATTTGTATTATTGAATTTCATCTTGGTTAGTGGTTGATTATGGGAAACATGGAATAATCTAGATCACCCCCCACCATCCTATGTGGGCCCCATCCTTCCTGCCAGTTTCCCAATAGGGAAGCAGGCATCTACCACATGGTTTAACCTTGAGGACATGAGAAGTAATGTGTGCATTACTAATGTGCATATATTACACATGCCTAAAGATCTTTTGATCTGAGCCATTGATGTTGTATGAAGAATAAAATTGAGGCTAGCAAAACAGTGTGTATGATGAGGCCACAAGATCTAATATCAGTTGCTTCCTATCTTCCCGTTGATGAAATTTTCATGAGAGTTATGGCTCCTTGGGGAGAGGGAAGACAAACATGTGGATCATGGCTAAAAAGACAAAGAGATGGTGGAGCCTACATACTGTGATGAATTGTTTCCATGTGGCCTCCTATCATTTGGCAAATTCTGCGGTTGTGCACAGTCAGATCTTTCATAAATAAGTTGATCGAATTTGGATTGTGGATCAATCAACTTGCTAAAGGAATCAACGATTGGTATTCAAAACTTAGTTGATGGAAAGCAATCCATTCTGGTTCGTGTGAGTGAACCTTAATAACTGAAAGGACATTGAGCTACTGAAGTAAGGAATTGCATGATTATTAATATTTATCTGAAAAGGATAATTCAGCATTACAAGTACACTCCATAAGCTCATGCTACAGGGGCTCAAAATTTTCTCACATCAGAACCAGGGTTATCAACCTACGAGAAAATAATAATTCAAAATTATTTTTTTCTAGCATTATTGATAAGTTGTGTTTTCTCAAGCTTAAGTTTGTTAGGGTTTTTTCTTTGTTCGACTATTAAAGGCTTGGTGTTCATAAAAAGGGATTTTTTCAAATCTGCATTTGTATAATTCATGCCAAACCCTCACAAAATCTATAGGCCTTGCTCAGTTAGACCAACAAACCCTGCCTTGTTGTACTTCTTGCATTATGGCCCCTAACGTAAAAATATATTCATCTAAAGGGGAGGCTTCCACTCCCAAGAGACCTCTTAATAAAGACCTTATGGATCAATTACCACCTTCCACTAGCAAAAAAACTAGAGGCCAATTGATTCCCAGAGGACCAAAAATAGCAGAGGGTACGGTCGACAAAAGAGGTTCTATCAAAGATGCTAAATTACCCTATACTAAATGGGAATTGTTCTATGGTTGGTTCAAGAACAAAAATATGGGTGTCCTAGTGGGAAACCCTTGGAACTATGATCTGGGAAAGTTAGTTGTGCCAATTGTTTATATGGATGCCAACTTGCTAAAGGAAATATTTGCTAACTATGACCTAGTCACGAGGACTATCAGAACCTATGATGGAAAATAAATGGTTAAAATCACTAAGGAAGAGTTGGGTCTTATTTTCAAGCTCACCAAAGGGAATGATGAAATGTATAAGATAAATGAAGATGCTCTTAGACAAGAGTATGATAAAACCAAGATTTCATTCAGAGTCCACATTTTACCAAGATTTCTAGCAGAGATTGTAGGACAAAATATTGTGATAGGATCATATGATAAGGAATGCTTCCTTGTCAATTACTTTGTTCCTTATTTCAAAAGGACTTTCTATTCCATTTGTCAAATAATTAATTATGATCTTATCTCTGGAGTGCCAATGGCTTGGATGTACATGGTTTTCCATATCCAGCATCCCCAATATTGCATATTATATGATTATGCAAGATTTATTTCTGAAAGAATGCATGAGGGGCTGGTAAGATTAAAGAAGGGTGAATCTGGGGTAGGATGAAGTTGATACTCACTGCTGATGCATATGTTCTTATACAAGGGTGCAATGAATTTTGGATAAAATATTGATTTGGAAAGAAAAGCAGGTGACTTGGATCTACTCGTGCAATTTTGGACCACAATCTTGGATAGGGATGATAGGACATATGATTATGTCACTTTCTAGAATTTGTTTTCTTTTGAATTAAAGAGAGATTTGATTGTGAAGATACCTAGAGTTCTTGTTGTTTTACATGATTTCTTGAGACCAAAGAAAATAAGGCCTAAGATAGGCATTGATCATAACTGGGGAGATGTTATCTCACTCCCTGATTTCATTGTTTTAAGAGTATATGGTTCTAAAGTAGCACCTCAATTGTTGCTAAGGTTTGATCCATAAAGAATTAGTTTCCTTGAGGTTATGTGGAAATTAGGAAATGTTGAGAATGAACATTTGTTGAATCAAGGAAAGGGAATTTTCTTTCCTCTATACATATGTTTCTCTGATTTTTTAATGACCAAAGGAGATTAGAATAATATCATTGAAGTTCTCAAAACATATCGCATGGAGAGGAAAATTGAGAGGGTCATATATGATCCTGAAAGTTTTATAGCCTGGTTGAATGAAAGAAACAAGAGCTACAAACATGTCCACATTTTCCATTATCTAGATGATATAATAAGGAATGTATCAAATAATATGGAATAGGAAAATATGTTGGCAAGGTGGATTGCATTTAGTAAAATTCAATGGAAAATAAATCACGAGGAACCTGATTTCAAGGTTTTCCCTGAGGTTGAGAATAGAATTCAAAAGGTGGAGCATGTAACAAGAAATTTTGATTCAATAGTAGGCCACCTTGAAACTAAAGGGGTGGTTAGTAAATATAAAAGGAAAGATCCAATTTCTGAAGAAAAATGTGGAGGAGGAATCTATACTATTGGAGAGGAGTCTACATCATGAGCCCTTGAGGAACCAAAAATAAAGCTTTTTATAAGGAGAAAGAGTAAGGAAAGGAAATTTGATGAAGATTTTACTCCCACTTAGCATGAGGAACATATACCTCCTTCTCTTATGCCATAAGTATCTCCCCATCTCCACCAAGGTAGGAAGAACTTGAAATTGTGGATGTTGATTCTCCACCACCAAGTGCAATACCACCTGGGGAGCCACCATTGAAAAGATAGAAGAGTAAGGCCAGTAGTTTAGTGGAATACAATGTTGAAGTCTTCGATGATGAAATCTGGGTATCAGAAAAAGAAATATAGGAAGGAGTGCCAACTACATCTGTAGTGAGGGAAACCAATCAATTGGGAAAAAGATTGAGTAATCTTGATCTCAGAGGGATCAATGGAAGTGATGACATGCAGATTGAGGCATGTACCAAATTCTTGGATGATGACTCAAGATTTTTGGAATTTGGATATAGGGCTAAAAGATATGAGTATGAAAAAAGTGTGGCTATAGAAAGGAGCCTTCATTCAGAGTTGCCTGATGGTGTCATTCAAAAAAAGGTGTTAAATGAGATGATAGATAAGTTTCAAAACATGACTAAAAATTAAGGTTGGGAATTGGTGAGAACAAGTAGTATCTTGTTGCTACCAAAGTGGGATCTAGCTTCAAACATAACTTTTGATACAATCACTAAATGTGATAGACCAATCTATGATACAAAAGAAGAATCTGCACTTGGAATACAAGGGTCTTCTTTTAGTGAAGAGTGGGAAGCCTTGGCTATTTGGTCTTTATCCCCAAGCACAAGAAAGCTAGACATTGTTGAGTCTACACCTAATTATAGGGGAGGCCTAATAATAAAGATTGTTTCAAAAACATCAGCCTTAGAAGCTGCAAATTTTTCTATTCATGTTGCACAATTTATCAGGGCCACTGTGGAGTCTGTGAGTGCTGAAAAGGATAAACTCATAACATAATTGAAATTTTTTTTTGTTAGGTATGGAGATCTTGAGAGAGACAATGTGCAATTACATACAAAAATAACATTGTTAGAGGATGTATTTCAAACATTACAACTTGGAAAACTCAAACAAGATGATGTTGATTCTCCCACTGCTATACAAGAGGGCATATCCCCTAAATTTATTCGTAATGTAAGTATTTCATGATAAATTGTCCCATATAATATGGGAAGTGAACCCATTTCAATAGTAGAACCCAATATATCAAAGGGGCCATAGGCGAAAGGGGATGTCAAAAGGAAAGAGTTTCTTAGGTAATTAAGTGAATACAAAGAAATATGTAAAATTCATGATGAAGATTATTTTAAGAGCAACATGAGGGTTGTCACAGTGGTACTAGAGCATATGAACAAAAAAGTGAATAAAAAACTAAATAGTATCCACTATATCTATTCATCCATGGTTGATACCATAAAAATGTTTGATATTGACAAAGAAAGAGCCATTCCACTCATGGAGGTTTGGATCCCTAGAAAAAAAAAATGATATTGATAGGGATTGGGGTTGAGCAAGATCTCAATCTACCTGAAAGGTTTAAGCCTGCTATGCTTCTAGTAAATAATATTTAGGGATACAGAGGGAATGTTGAAACATTAGAGAACAAGATAAAGGAATTGGTCAAATCCTTTCATGAATCTCATCATGGTCTTCTTCCATCTATCTTAAGGGATGATGGCAACATTAAGAATTTATAGGAATGGATATGTGAAGTAAACATTTTTATTTCATATCAATCTATAAAAATATGTCAAAATTTTGGTATGAATACATTAACAATGAATATGGATATGTTAGTCCATGCCAGCGCCGTCGGTCACATTAAAAAGTTTACCAGGTGCACTGCAGTTTATAGGGGGTCGTGCTACCCGATTCCTATAGTCTAATAATAATAAAAAAAAAGAATATGGATATGTTAGTCCATGCTGAGATTGTTCTGCTAGAATTTGATAAAGAAGCTAACTAGATTGTCACCAAGTATGCACCTTATAGGAAAATGGATGATGAAGTAATGAATTTTAATTGGCCTATTGAAGAATAATCCCTAGCATGGAAGGGCAGGTATTTGGAAGGAGTGGGGGTTTTACACTAAGGGTGGTTGGTTAGTTATTTGAAAATTTGAGGTCTACAACCATGATGAATAACAAACATATGAGAATACACTACATAGCCTAGATTTAGTAAAAATTAGGCTTTTCATAAAGTATGGAGAAATATAGTGCATATTATTCAAATTTGATTTGATGACAAGGTTGTAGATGTGGTCTTACCTTTTGTCTTTTTCTTCTCTCTTCATGCTTTTCCCTTTTTTTTTTACTTTTGTACGTGGGCACACATTTTGAGGTAATTGTTCGATTGGACCTGATCTCCAATAACGAATGAGGACTACATTAATTTCTTCACATGTTTCCCACCTCTTGGGAGTGTATTGTGACTAAATGGGAGAATCTTTAATGTAGCAATCCAATAGGGTTTTGACATGAGTACTTTCTAGCCTGAGACTTTTTTTTCCTCCTTCATTTCTATAAGAAGGAATTCAAGGCCAGGAAGTAGGGGTTTGTTGTTTTATGCAATTGAAACTATGAATTATAAGAGGAATACTAAGCATGTTTTTAGAGTTTTTGGATTTTTAAGCTTTAGGGCTCATAATTATGTATGCAGTTTTGATAACAACATAGAAAAATATATAGAGAGAAATACCAATTTCATGGCTATTGTCTCTCCTTGTGCTTGTTTTATGAGTTATGAATGAAAGTAATCATGGATGTCTTTTATTTGTCTCCATTTTTCACTAGTGGATGTTTGATTTCATTCTTGCTTATTGATTCAATGAATTAATATAAATTCTTGGATTAGATTACTGACTCATAAAAATCAAGTGCTAGGATATTGATAAGTAGTATTAGTCATGAATGTGATAGGGTAATGTTGTAATCCAGTATTGCTTAAAATCATATGTTGTTATTCTTGAATTTTTATCTAGTTATGTAGGTTGATTGTGACTTCGTACTTATGATGAAGGAATAGGTTCATGCAAAGTACTTGTAATTAAGTTTTTGTGTTGATTCGTCAACTAATCACTCTTAATATACAAACTTTTATGGATACCATTGTAGTTGTTTTGTTTTGATGTCCCACCTTCTCATGTTCTAAGTACAAAACATTTATAAATAAGCTACCAAATTATTGAATGTATTCAGATCTTGAGCAATCTTATTAGAACTATTTGTTATTGGCAATGTATTCAATTATAATTATATGAAGTTATAAGAATACATTGTGGGATAACCCTCCTAGGTTTCACATAGCCCAAATTGTCAAAGTAGAAGTTTTGTAGCTTCCACTCATTCGTTGGTCAGTCCCTTTCGAGTATTGATTATTGGAAACAGTAAAATCCATATAGGTATTTCTGGAGATAAGTTTGTTTCTTAAAAATAACCAATAGGGTTGATGGTTTAGGGTTTAGGATTTATGTATAAGATTTAGGGTTGAGGGTTGAGGTATAATGTTCAAGGTTTAGGGTATAAGGTTAATTGTATAGGCTATAGGGATTAGGGTTTATGGTGTAGAGTTAAGGGTATCAATAGGATATCTATACCTGCTCAAACATCATCAAACAACACAATGTTAGTCATTAAAAAAATCTAAAATAAACATTCCCCATGCAATTCATTCAAATTCCAAGAACAAGAAATAAAGGGAAACAAACTGAATAAATCTATTAAATCTTGCTAAAAAACACTCAAACTAGCATCCCATGGGGGAAGTGGTGCTTCTTTGATGTGGAAATAAGCCCTTTCCCAATTCCTTGCAAAGCTTTGATGAATATTGTTGATGATTGTGCTCCTTTGATGAAAATTTGACCATAACCTAGCTAAGATTGATAAAATTCTATGAACACTTGGATGAAAACAAATGAAATTGCATAAATTACTTTTCCTAAAGTTGTGCATAAAAATGCCTAAGATTGTGGATCCAAAATCAATAGAGAAGACCTCTATTTATAATGAAGAAGGTTGGAATAATGAAGAGTAGGATGAATGCGGGATAAAGAAAAAAGGACCAATGGAAATGTGCCACTTACCAACATGTTACTGAAGAGAGGTTGTGCACATTTTGGTCAATGTGCAAATAAATGCCATTAGGTGGAAATTTGAAATTTGAAAGTTTTCTTGTGGAAGAGGATGTGGAAGAGGAGTTAATGGCACTTGGCTCAAGAAAAAAGGACTTGTAAGAGGCTTAAAGGCCATGATTGGAGGACAAGTCCTTTAAGGAGGGAGATTTCAAATTGGAAGAATATTCCAACCAGATGCCCTTTTTGAATGAAAATAGAAAAAATTATAAATCAATTAAATTGATTCACTTGTGCAAGTTGAAAAATCTAGAGGATTTGATGGATTAGAGTTAGAGTTAATTAGGATTTAATTAACTTAGATGGAATTAGTTGATTTGACATTTTGACTTAGATTTTTAGATTTATTTAAATAAAAAATGAGAGGAATTTGAGAGATTAGATTTAATTAAATAAAGTTTGATTTATTTAATTAAAAGGGGTGATGTTAGATTTAAGGGTGATTTATTTAATCAAAAGAGGGAATATGATTTAACTAAATAAAATGAATTATTTAATTAAAAGAGGAACATTAGGATTAAATAAAAGTGATTTATTTAATCAAAGAGGAAATATTAGGATTAGTTAAATAAAATGATTTATTTAATTAAAAGAAGAAACATGATTTAATCAACTAAAATGATTTATTTAATTAAAAGAAGAATTATGATGAGTTAATTAAATAAGGATTATTTAATTAACTAGTTAGTAAAGAAGTGATTTAGGATGAAATGATGTTAGTAAATCAAGATCAAGTGTGTGATATCAATCAAGATGATTTTGATGTCTACATTTTGCCCCTATTTGAAGCAAGTACCTACTGTGTTGGTTCAAAGAATACTATTGGTGATATCAAAAGTCAAAAAATTTCTAATTTTTTCAGATGCCCCAGCTAAAAGAAGTACACTAGTACATTGCCCCCTCAAAAGATTGGGCAAAAAGTTTGTTTTAAGGGTCGATCTCATGACAAAGAGGTTCAATATGGATGTATGGATGGTTAGACTAATAGATCTATATGATAATGATGATGCAAATGAGATGAATTAATATGCCAAGAATAACAAATCTATATTATCCTAAATAACTTAAATGGTGATGCAATGCATGGGAGATGGATTTTGTTACCTTTTATGATGATATGTATGAATATGTAGGATGCTGATGGTTTGTGGATGACATGATACCATGTTAGCTTGAAAGAGGATAGAAGAAATAAGATGATGAAAAAGGATCCAACAAGTCTATGATCTATCGAGACTTTATTAGAGATGATGATGAGTGATGATGATATATTTTTGATCAAGAATTGGGATTTTAAAAGGGCTGATTTACCTTATGTTTGATAGCACACATAGGTATGATGCATCAAGGTATAAAGAACCAGGATGGTGATGCACCTAGTCTGATGGAATTTGACTCAACAATCAGATAGGAGTACTCCTATTCACACTTGGCATATGAAACCTTATTAGAATGTACTTCAAATATTTTGAACATCTCGGACAAAAACAAAGAGAGGAAAAAAACTATCAATGTAATAGTCAACAAGCAGTCCAAATCACCTTCCATACACACCTAATAAAGCAAGTATTCACCAAGGTTATATTACAAGAATATCCAACAAGCACAACAGATAAAAAGACAATGATCATTGCCCCATTCCTTCCTCTCTAAATATTTTTGTTTAGACATCATCGAGAGGTCATTGGAGTGAGTGCAATAAGATAAATCAAAAGACAAAGATCATGTAAACAAATAAGCTACTATTCTTCATACCACTAGCCAAGAATAAACTATGGTGATGTCTAATGTTGATGTCCATTATAGGAAGGATGCATCCTAGGACATGATGCTATCAGATGATTTGGGATTGATTGGATGATGGGATATTGATATCAAGAGTTGACCAACTTGTTTACCTACTGACCTAGACTTAAGAATTTGACATTGGAGTTTTCACTTTTAACCTGCTAGACTTGTTTTTGAAATTTTTACCAAAGTTTGAGGGCGACGATGATTTATTATGAGTGAATGTTTATTTTAGGTGAAAGTGAGATGGGACAGATGCACCTCTTTGGGTTTTTTGAAAAAAAATTGAGGACATTTTTGGGTTTTTTTTCAGATGTTTTACAAATGCTTTGATTTTCAAATTTTCCAATTTTTTGGTATTTCTGAGATTTATGAATGTTTTTGGATTTTGTGTCTTGGGGGCCATCAATAATGGCCTTTCCTATGTTTAAGCTCAAAGAATTCATAGTTCAGATATCATGCTTTTGATGTTTTATGAAATTTTGACCTATTTTGGGATTTGGATAAGTTTTGGATGTTTTTTCGGTATATTTGCATGATTTTAACGATTTGGATATGGATATGTGTGATGATATCAATGATCTATTTGGAATCTTGTTTAAAACAAAGATAGGATTAATTGATTAGATTGATGATGATACCATTGTTGAGGATACACAATAATGCAAGAATGGTTTTAACAAGAATGAGGATTGGGAAGGATATCCCGAGATGATGATGGATTGATTGGATTTGATTGATCAGGATTTTGAAGCTTGATTTGGAACAAAATTGTTTTGATGATTTGATGTCACATTGAAGTTCAAGTTAGATGCAACTGATATGGATTGTTTGGATGGATGTCCAATGAAATATAAGGCTTGATAACGAACATCTTCTCGTCAAAATATGCCATGGGCTAGTGATTAGGATTTTTGGCTCACAAATTATTTGACCAATTTGATTTCACGTTCACCAATGTTTGGTTCATCACATAAGTTGGAAGATATAGATCAAGATTTATTCCTAAAGCAAGATGCAAATATCTGCCCCCAATGTCTAGTAATGTTTGAAAAGGAATGGGTGGATTCTTGGATAGGTGTATGGATGGATGGATATGGTAAGAATGCCAAGGATTCCAATGATTATCTTGTAATAAGATAAGGTATTAAAATAGAGGATGCTCATTGGGATAATTCTTCATGGCTTAGATAATATTGGGTAGGATAAGATCAATGAAAATGACCCATGTCAAGATGTTTACCATAAGAAAGTGTAAAGTGTGCACCAAAATTTGTCAAGATCAAGATAAGTTGGAAGATGGATGTAGATAGATGAAGATTTATTGGATAAATGGTTCATGGATGAATGGATTTATTATGGTGGAATTTTGTCTTTATTATGGATGTGATGAGATGCTTTCTCCTGAAGTGGTGCATGTAGATGCTCGATTCTACACATGATGCCTATTTGGCAGGTTTTCATCATGGTACTTTCCCAAACCACCACCATAGTGGTTTTCACTAGAGGATAATTTTTATTTTTACTATTTTCATGATTTTTTTTATTTTTCTAAAAGATTTTAAGCTCATGTTGAACCACCTAGTGGTTTCGATGGATATGCTTCTATCATAATGTGTCATTGATATCCTATTTGAAGAAGCTTCTTTCCCAAGATACATGCACTTGAAAGAAAATTTTGAGATTCCTAATCTACTTTCTTGATATTGAAGTTAACTTTGTATTTATGCGTACATCGCAATAGAGTGCCCTCTAAATCCTTATGATGGAGGGTTTCTGCCCATACATGGTCAATGTGAGAATTATATATCATTTGTGGAGGCATGGATGGTGGAGTGTGTTTAGGACAAGAAGATGGATTGGTTGATAGTTTGGAATCTTTCACTCTCCAAACTTGGGAAGATGAGCAATGATGGGTGAATACGAAAGTGTGTGTGGAATTAGGACCAATAGCTTGATATACTTTGTACATTGCTTGAGAAACATGTTTTTGCCTTTGTAGATATCTTTGATGGATCTTTTTCCCTTTCTTATTTTTCCCCATAGTTTCTTTGACTAATGGATTTTGATAGGGATAATCATTCTTTGTATTCTTTGGTATCGATATGTAATTGATTTTTCCATTATGCTCAACTTATTTTTCTTTGATAATGTTCTTCTTGTTTTGATTCAATTCTTTCTTTTGATGTTGGTCCAAATTCGTGGATGGGGTGATGGGTGGATGAAGATTCATGACATGGATGGTTGTAGTATTGGAATTGGTTTCATCATAAGGATTCTTCGTGCTCCCTATGTTGATGTTTGCATTAGATAAAATTTCCCTTAGTATTACAGAGGTATCACTGATATGTTTAGATTCCTTAATTGTCAAATAACCAGGACCTTCATACTTTGGATTGCTAATAATATACAATAGTTCTAGGATACCATGTTCATGTAGGCCTAGTCCTCTGCCTTGATAATTTATCTATTTTAAATTTTTACTTGCAATAAAATTTGATTTACCTAGGAAACAAGATGTTAATCCTTCTTTACTTTGTCATGTATTTTCAAAGGTGATAGCTTATTCATTGATAAAATAGCTTTCCCTAAAAAATTTAAGTGATCCAATTTTATAAGTGATAGGATCTTGGATATGTGGGATGACTTCCTGATTGATATATTTGGCTTGATCTTGTGAAATATTTGATTTTAATGCTTCTTCAAGAGGTGTTGATGATCCATTGTCCATGTAAAATTATTCCTCATGATTCAATTTTTATATGTCTTCACAGATTGCTTCTAATTCACAAAATCTGTAGGAGCTTTCTTCATGACCCCTTTTTGATATTTCTTTATATTTTTCTATATCTTGACCAGGTTTACAAATGTTAAGTGTAGGAGACTCTTGTTTTGAATGAATATCATCCACATTTCCATCCAAAGAAATCATTTCATAGGTAGATGGAGGATTATGTGTTATATTGATATGATCATCATTTGCGAGATCTTGTATAGATAGGAGAGTTCCCATTAGATCATTCTAGTATTGTGGACATAAAAATTCCTGATCTTGGTTAATGTTAGAATTTATTTTGACATACTTTGGATTAAGTTCTTGACATGGGTCAATTTCACAGGATGGATTACTCACAAAGGGTTCTTGGACATTGTCATTAGGCATGGGTATTTTTTAAATATCCTATTGATCTTTGAGTGGATTTGGATCAAGTTTTGAGTTGAGGATTCCTCTAATATTAGGAGCCATGAGATCAAAGGATGTCAATATTTCTTGGAAAGGACCACTGATAGAATTTGGTGAAAGATGATGATCATACTTTGGAATAAACTCTTGAGCTATGTCCTCTAACTCATTAGGTGATGTAGATATATTGTCAATATGATCTTTGGTGGATGGATCTTGGATTATGTCAATAGGATCAAATAATTCTATCACTCCTTGAAATAGATCATTGTTGGGTATTGTTGATGAATTTTGATCATGATCGAAAAGTGACTCTTGATGCATGTTGATTTGATCATTGGATGGGGTAAAAAAAAAATTCAAGTTGATCATTGATGGATAGATATTTATCATTGTCCTCAATAGTTGTGGTGGAGATGTTGTCAATGTTTTCAACCATAGGATCAAATGATGTTAACATTTCTTGAATGGGATCATTGTTGGGTATTAGGGTTTAGTGTACAAGGTTGGATGTAGGGTTTAAGGTTTATGTATAGGGTTGAGGGATGATGTTTAGGGTTAGATTATTAGGTTGAGGGTATAGGGTATAGGGATGAGGGTTGAAGGTGTAGGGTTTAGGGTTTAAGGTATAGGGTTGAGGGTTGAGGTATAGTGTTCAAGGTTGGGGGTGTAGGGTTAAGTGTATAGGGTATAGGGATTAGGTTTTAGGATATTGGGTATAGGGTTGAGGTTATTGGTTTTAGGGTTGAGGGTTTAGGGTTCAAGGTTGAGGATTCAAGGTTTAGGGTATAAGGTTTAATTTAGGATTTAGTGTTTAATTATAGGGTTAGGGGTTAAGGGATAATTTTTAGGGTTTTGGGTATAGGGATGAGGGTTGAGGGTTTAGGGTTTATGGTTTAAGGTATAAGGTATAAGGTTAAGTTTATAGGGTATAGGGATTAGGGTTTAGGATATTAGGTATAGGGTTGAGGGTATTGGGTTGAAGGTTTAAGGTTAATTTTATAGGTTATAGGTATTAGGGTTTAGGAGAGAGAGAGAGAGTGAGTGAGGGGGTGTGAGGGAGAGACATGAGAGAGAGAGAGAGTATTCTCTATTTAGGGTGGGAGGAAAATACTTGAGAGAGGGGGAGGGGGTGGAAGGGAGAGACCTGAGAGAGAGGAGAGAGAGAGAGGGAGAGAGAGAGATGGACCCCTTTTCTTGGACCCATTTTTTCAAACAGGCCATGTTAGGTTGTCAATTTCACCAAATTAGAAAGCTAATGGGTGCACTAGCTTGCCAATTTGACAAAATAAGCAACCTAACTTCGCCTATTTAAAAAATTGGGTTCACTAGCTTGGGGTCTCCTGATGATGTAAACTCTCTACCGTAATCCTTCAACCCTCAACCCTTAAACCCTTAACCCTCTACCCTCTACCCTCAACTCTCAACCCTCAACCCTCAACCCTCAACCCTCAACCCTTAAACCCTAAACCCTTAACCTCTATACCCTCTATCTTATACATTGTACCCTCAAACCTAATCCCTCAACCCTATACCCTTAATCCTCTATCCTCTACCTTAAACCCTCAACCATAAACCAGTAAACCCTTTACTCTCTAATCTATACATTAAACCCTCAACCCTAAATTCTCAACCCTCAACCTTATATAATGGACCCTCAACCCTAACTCAACCCTATACCCTCAACCCTCTACCCTCAACCTTAAACCCTCTACCCTATAAATTAAACCCTCAACCCTCAATTCTCAACCCTCATCCCTTAATCCCTCAACCCTCAAACTTTAAATTGTTAACCCTCGACCCCTATACCCTATACATTGGACCCTCAACCCTAATCCATCAACCATATACCCTCAAGCCTATACCCTAAATCATAAAACCTCTACCCTCAACCCTAAACCCTCAACTCTAAACCCTTAATTCCTCAACCCTTTATCCCTCAACCCTTAAGCCCTCGACCCTCTACCCTCTACCCTAAACTCTCAACCCTTAAACCCTAATCCCTCAACCCCTATACCCTATACCCTATACATTAGATCCTCAACCCTATACCATTATTCCTCTACCCTCAACCTTAAACCCTCAACCCTCAACCCTTAAACCCTCTACCCTCTACCCTATACCATATACATTAAACCCTCAACCCTCAATTCTCAGCCCTCACCCCTTAATCCCTCAACCCTCAACCGTTAAACCCTTAACCCTCAACCTCTATACCATATACCCTATATATTGGACCCTCAACCTAATCCTTCAACCATATACCCTCAAACCTATACCCTCTACCCTCTACCCTCTACCCTCAACCCTCAACCCAATACTCTCTACTCTCAACCCTAATCCCTCAACCCTATACCCTCAACCCAATACCCTAAATCATCAATCCTATAGGTCCTCCACCCCAATCCCTCAATGCTATACCCTCAACCCCTATCTCTTTCTCTATATATATGCATATCACCTTTCTCTCCCTCCCTCCCTCCTACCCTCTCCCTCTTTCTATGTACCTCTTTCTCAATCAATCCCTACCACTCTCTCTCTCTCCCTCTATATATCTCTCTCTATATCCCTCCCACTACCTCTCCATCACTCCCTCTCTCTCCCACTCCCTCTTAGGTTTTAGGGATTAGGGTAGAAATTTTTATTTGGTTTAAGGGTTTAAGGGTTTAGGGTAGATTGTATTGGGTTGAGGGTAGAGACCCAATACCCTCTACCCCCAACCCTAATCCCTCAACCCTATACCCTCAACCCAATACTCTAAATCATCAACCCTATAGGTCCACCCTAATCCCTCAACACTATACCCTCAAACCATATCCCTTTCTCTCAATATATACATCTCACCTCTCTCTCCCTCCCTCTCTCCTACCTTGTCTAATTGTCTCTATATACCCTCTCCCTCTTTCTGTGTACCTCTTGCTCAATCAATCCTTACCACTCTCTCTCGCTCCCTCTATCTATCTCTCTCTATCTCCCTCCCATTGCCTCTCCATCACTTGGCCTATTTGAAAAAATTGGGTCCAAGAAATGGGGTATCCTAGTGATTTACATCACTGGGAGACCCCATTTCTTAGACCCTTTTTTTCAAATAGGCCACTACATTACCAGTTTCATCAAATTGGCAAGCCAGTGGGCCCACTAGCTTTCCAATTTGGTGAAATTGGAAACCTAACAATTCTCTCCCTCCTACCCTCTCTCCCTCTATCAATTATATCCCTCCTACCCTCTCTCCCTCTCTCAAGTCTCTCTCTCTCACACACACACAATAAATCCTTCTATCTCTCTCCCCTCTACCCTTAACCTTCCACCCTCTACCCTAGCTTGTCAATTTGATGAAATTGGGAATGTAGTGGCTTGTTTGAAAAAATGTGTCCAAGAAATGGGGTCTCTCAATGATTTACATCACCAGAAGACCCCATTTTTTGGACCTTTTTTTTTCAAAACAGGCCTCTACATTGCCAATTTCATCGAATTGGCAAGCCATCGGGCCCACTAGCTTGGTAGTTCGGTGAAATTGGAAACCTAACTTGCCTATTTAAAAAAATGGGTCCAAGAAATGGGGTCTCCAGGTGATGTAAATCACTAGGATACCCCATTTCTCAGATCAATTTTTTTAAATAGGCCACTACATTGTCAATTTGACCGAATTGGCAAGACAGTGGGCCCACTAGCTTGCCAATTCGGTGAAATTGGCAACCTTACTTGCCCTGTTAAAAAAATGGTTCCAAGAAATGGGATCTCCCAGTGACGTAAATCATTGAGAGACCCCATTTCTTGGACCCATTTTTTCAAACAGGCCACTACATTCCTAATTTCATGGAATTGACAAGCTAGGGTAGAGGGTTTAAGGTTTTAAGGGTTTAAGGATTAAGGGTAGAGGGTTAAGGGTAGAGGTGAGAGAGATAGAAGGAGTGATTGTGTGTGAGAGAGAGAGACTTGAGATAGGGACAGAGGGTTGGAGGGAGAGACTTGAGAGAAAGAGAGAGAGGGAGGGAGTGACAAATAGATAGAGGGTAGAGTGTAGAGGGTTTAAGTGTTTAAGGGTTAAGGGTAGAGGGAAGAGATATAGGAGTGAGTGAGTGAGTGAGTGAGAGAGACTTGAGAGAGGGAGAGGGTGTAAGAGGGAGAGAGTTGAGAGAGATAGAGGCTAGAGGGTTTAAGGGTTTCAAGTTTAAGGTTTTAAGGTTTGAGGGTTAAGGGTTTAGGTTTAAGTGTAGAGGGGATATAAATAGAGGGATTGAGTGAGTGAGAGAGAAACCCGAGAGAGGGAGAGGGTGTGAGAGGTAGATACTTGAGAGAGATAGAGGGATTGAGTTGGAGAGAGATAGAGGGTAGAGGGTAGAGGGCCCACTAGCTTGCCAATTTGGTGAAATTGGAAACCTAACTTGGCCTGTTTGAAAAAATGGGTTTGATAAATGGGGTCTCCTAGTGATTTACATCACTAGGAGACCTCATTTCTTGGACCCAATTTTTCAAATAGGCCACTACATTGCTAATTTCACTAAATTGGAAAGTCAGTGGGTCCGCTAGCTTGCTAATTTGGTGAAATTGGACTCCTTACTTGCCTTGTTTAAAAATATGGGTCCAAGAAATGGGGTCTCTCAGTGATGTAAATCATTGAGAGACCCCATTTATTGGACCTCTTTTTTTAAAATAGGCCACTACATTATCAATTTCACTGAAATGGCAAGCCAATGGGCTCACTAGCTTGGCAATTCAGTGAAATTGGCAACCTAAGTTTCCTATTTGAAAAAATGGGTCCAAGAAATGGGGTCTCCCGATCATTTAAATCACTGGGAGACCCCATTTCTTGGACCCATTTTTTCAAACAGGCCACTACATTCCCAATTTCATTGAACTGGAAAGCTAGGGTAGAGGGTTTAAGGGTAAAGGGTAGAGGGGAGAGATATAAAAGGAGTGAGAGAGAGAGAGAGAGAGAGAGACTTGGGAGAGGGAGAGGGGGTAGGAGGGAGAGACTTGAGAGAAAGAGAGAGAGGGAGGGAGTGGGAGAGAGATAGAGGGTAGAGGGTTTAAGGGATTAAGGGTTAAGGGTAGATGGGAGAGAGATAGGATTGAGAGAGAGAGAGACTTGAGAGAGGGAAAGGAGGTAGGAGGGAGAGACTTGAAGAGAGAGAGATGGAGGGAGGTTGAGGGAGAGAGATAGAGGGTATAGGTTTTAAGGGTTTAAGGGTAGAGAGGAGAGAGATAGGAGTGAGTGAGTGAGTGAGTGAGAGACACTTGAGAGAGTGTAGGAGGGAGATATTTGAGAGAGAGAGAGGGGTAAAAGCACAAAGTTGTGTCACACTTTATAAAGGAAACGACCAATGTTGATCCAACTTTTAAACTTGAATCACTAAAAAGTAGCGTATATGTTTTGAATTTTTAAATGATGTAAACTAGTAAAACATGTATTTTTTTATAAGAAATTAAAAAATTATTTTAAACTAGTTTTTAAAAAATTAACACTATAATTTAGTTGCAGATAAAATGCTGAAAAATGAAGTTGCACGGGACGTCAAACTTTTTATAGTAAATTTTATGTTTTTTCTTTCAAATTTATTATGTATTTATAACTTGAAACTTTAGTGCATAGATATATTTTTTTTCCAATTTTGATAAATATATATTTGTATATAGATATTAAAATGTGCGTGAATAAAAAACAATTGTTTCCATCGGACGTCAACATTCATATTAAATATTTATCTAAAATGGAAAAAAAATTATACCATCTTGAAATAGATTCTTTTATCTAGTGTATCATATTTTTTTCAATTATTTTTAATAAGTTTTAGTATTTTTCCTTGGCATGGTAATCAACGTAATATTTTTTTTCTGATAACCTACTTTTAGTATAAATAAAAATATGAATATAAATAATAATTAAACTATTAAAATAAATATATTTTTGAAAACTACACTTATGGATCTACAAAAGGGTATTTTTACATTTTAAAAAAAATGTTATTTACATGAGGAGGAGTTATTAAAACTTCAAGTTTTTCAAATAATTTTGTTTTGGTAAATTGGACTCAAAGTGGTGCTCCATATATTTTTAGCCAATAATTTTAGTTGAATATATTGTTGAAGTATCTAACTTAGCTAGAATGAATCTTACTAGGTCATATGTTTGATCAAAATTGATTTTTAGTTAGAAATACTTAAATTCAGTTGTGCTAATATGTTGGCTGAAAGTGTAACACAACTTTGTGCTTTTACCCAGAGTGAGGGAGTGGGAGAGAGATAGAGGGTAGAGGGTTTATGGGTTTAATGGTTAAGTGTTTAGGGTTTACGGTTAAGTGTAGAGGGGAGAGAGATAGAGGGAGTTACTGAGAGAGAGAGACCTTGGAGAGGGAGAGGGGGTAGGAGGGAGCAGGAGGGAGGGAGTGGGATAGATATAGATAGAGGGAGGGTTAATGGTAGAGGGTAGAAATTTTAAGGGTTAAGGGTTAAGGGTTGAGGGTTAAGGGTTTAAGGATTTAGGGTTTAAGGGTTAAGGGTTAAGGGTTAAGGGTAGAGGGTAGAGGGTTTAGGGTAGGGGAAAGAGAGATATAGGGAATGAGTGAGAGACAAAAGTAAGAGATGGAGAGGGGGTAGGAGGGAGATACTTGAGAGAGAGATATGGAGAGAGTGGGAGAGAGATAAAGGGAGGTAGGGTTAAGGGTGGAGGGTAGATGGTTTAAGGGTTTAGGGTTTAAGATTAAGGGTAGAAGGGAGAGAGATGGAGGGAGTGACTGAGAGAGAGACCTGAGAGATGGACAGGGGTTAGGAGGGAGAGGGTTGAGAGAGAGAGAGAGAGGGAGGGAGGGAGTGGGAGAGAGATAGATGGAGGGAGGGTTAAGGGTATAGGGTAGAGTGTTTAGGGTTTAAGGGTTAAGGTTTAGGGTTTAGGGTTTACGTTTTAGGGTTTAGGGTTAAGGTTAGAGGGTTAAGGGCTTAAGGGCTTAAGGTTTAAGGTTTAAGGGTGGATCATTAAGCATTAAGTGTAGAGGGAAGAGAGATAGAGAGAATGGGTGACTGAGAGAGAGAGAGACCTAAGAGAGGGAGTGGAAATAGGAGGGAGAGACTTGAGAGAGGGAGAGGGAGGGAGTGGGAGAGAGATAGAAGGAGGAAGGGTTAAGGGTAGAGGGTAGAGGATTTAAGGGTTTAGTGTTTAAGGGTTTAGGGTTTAGGGTTAAGGGTAGATGAGAGAGAGATAGAGGGAGTGATTGAGAGATATACCTAAGAGAGGGAGAGGGGGTAGGAGGGAGATATTTGAGAGAGAGAGAGGGAGTGGGAGAGAGATAGAGGGTAGAGGGTTAATGGTAGATGGTATAGGTTTTAAGGGTTTAAGGATTAAGGGTTAAGGGTAGAGGGGAGAGAGATAGGAGTGAGTGAGAGAGAGATAATTAAGCGGGAAATAGGGTAGGAGGGAGATACTTGAGAGAGAGAGAGAGGGAGGGGAGATATAGAGAATATCCCTCATACCCCCCTCTCTCTCTCAAGAATCTCCATCCTACCCCCTCACCCTCTATCAAGTCTCTCTCTCTCACACTCACTAGTATCTCTCTCCCCTCTACCATTAACCATAAACCCTACAACCTTATCCATTAAACCCTAAACCCTTAAACCCTCTACCATATACCCTTAAACCTCTACCCCCTATTTGTATCACACTCCCTCGCTCTGTATCTCTCCTTCAAGTCTCTCCCTCCTACCCCATCTCCCTCTCTCAGGTCTCTTTCCCACTCACTAACTCCTTTTATCTCTTTACCCTCTACCCTTAAACCTTAAACCTCTACCCTCTACCATATATCTCTCTCCCACTTCCTCCCTCTCTCTCTCTCACTCAATCCCTATATCTCTCTCCCCTCTACCCTTAACCCTAAACTATAAACCCTTAACCCTTAAACCCTAAACTCTTAAACACTCTACCCTCTACCCTATATCTCTCTCCCACTCCCTCTCTCTCTCTCTCAAGTCTCTCCCTCATACCCCCTCTCCCTCTCTTAGATCTCTCTCTCTCTCACTCCCTCTATCTATTTACCCTCTACCCATAACCCTAAACCCTTAACCCTTAAACCCTTAACTCTTAAAACCTCTACCCTCTACCCTATATCTATCTCCAACTCCCTCCCTCACTCTCTCTCTCTCAAGTCTCTCCATCCTACCTCCTCTCCCTCTCTTAGGTCTTTATCTCACTCACTCAATCCTTCTATCTCTCCCCTTTACCCTTAACCCTCTACCATATACTCTCAACCCTCTATGTCTCTCACTCCCTCTCTCCCTCTCTCTCACTCACTCCCTCTATCTCTTCCCTCTACCCTTATCCCTAAACTCTAAACCCTAAACCCTTAAAACCTCTACCCTCTACCCTCTATCTCTCTCCCAATCCCTCCATATCTCTCTATCTCTATCTCTTAATTCTCTCCCTCCTACCCCCTCTCCCTCTCTTAGGTCTCTCTCTCACTCACTCACTTGTATCTCTCTCCCCTCTACCCTCAACCCTCAACCCTTAACCCTCTACCATCTACCCTTAACCCTTAACCCTATATCTCTCTCCCACTCCATCTCTCTCTCTCTCAAATCTCTCCCTCCTACCCCCTCTCCCTCTCTTAGGTTTCTCTCTCTCTTAGTCACTCCCTCTATATCTCTCCCCTCTACCCTTAACCCTAAACCCTTAACCCTTAAAAACTAAACCCTTAAACCCTCTACCATCTACCCTTAACCCTCCCTCCCTCCATATCTCTCCCACGCCCTCCCTTTCTCTCTCTCTCTCTCAAGTCTCTCCCTCTTACCCCCTCTCCCCCTCTCAGGTCTCTCTCACTCACTCAATCACTCCCTCTATCTCTCTCCCCTCTACCCTTAATGCTTAACCCTCTACCATTAACCCTTAAACCCTAAACCCTTCAACCATTAACCATTAAACCCTTATACCTTAAATTCTCTACCCTATACCCTTAAAAATCCCTCCATCTATCTCTCTCCCACTCCCTCCCCCCTCTCTCTCTCTACCCTCTCCATCCTACCCCGTCTCCCTCTCTCAGGCCTCTCTCTCCTAGTCACTCCCTCTACATCTCTCCCCTCTACCCTTAATCCTAAACCCTAAAACCTTAAAACCTCTACCCTCTACCCTTAACCTTGCCTCCCTATATCCCTCTCCCACTCCCTACCTCTCTCTCCCTCTCTCTCTCTCTCAAGTATCTCCCTCCTACCTCCTCTCCCTCTCTCAGGTCTCTCTCTCACTCACTCACTCCCTCTATCCCTCCCCCCTCTACCCTAAACCATCTAACATATACTCTTAATCCTTAAACCCTAAACTCTTAAACCCTTGACCCTCTACCCTTAACCCTTAACCCTTAAACTCTCTACCCTCTACCCTCTACCCTTAACCATCCATCCCTATATATCTCTCCCACTCTCTCCCTCTCGCTCTCTCAACCCTCTCCCTCCTACCTCCTCTCCCTCTCTTATGTCTCTCTCTCTCTCAGTCACTCCCTCTATCTCTCTCCCCTCTACCCTTAACTATAAAACCATAAACCCTCTACCCTTAACCTTCCCTCCCTCTATCTCTCTCCCACTCCCTCCCTCTCTTCTCTCTCTCAAGTCTCTCCCTCCTACCCCTCTCCCTCTCTCAAGTATCTCTCTCTCTCCCCTCTACCCTTAACCCTCTACCCTATACATTGGATCCTCAACTCTCATCTATCTCTGTCCCCCCCTCCTCTTCTCTAATTCTCTCTATCTCACTTCTCCCTCCATATCTCTCTCCCTCCATCCCTACCTCTCTACCCTAATCCCTTAACCCTATACCCTCAACCCTTAAACCCTTAAACACTCAACCCTTAACCCTTAAACCCTCTACCCTCTACCCTCAACCCAATACCCTCTACCCTCAACCCTATACCCTCAACCCTTAAACCCTTAAACTCAATTAAAATCTCTACCCTAACCTTTGAACCCTCAACCCTCTACCATCTACCCTCTACCCTCAACCCTCAACCCTTAAACCCTAATCCCTCAACCCCTATACTCTCTACCCTATACATTGGACCCTGAAACCTATACCCTCTACCCTCAACCGTGAAACCTTAAACACTCTACCCTCTACCCTATACATTAAACCCTAAACCGTCAATTCTCAACCCTCAAACCTTAATCCCTCAACCCTAGGTAGGTAGGGAAACATAAGTGAGATACAAAGGGATGAAGGGAGAGTTAGGTAACTAGAGGGAGATGGGAGATAAATATAGGTAGAGAGGGAAGGATATGTAGACAGAGGAGAGATAGAAAGTAGAGAGGGGAGGGAGGGACAAGAAATGAGGAGATAGAGGTGAGTGTGTGTTTGTGAGAGAGAGTGGGGGGGGGTGTAGAGAGAGAGAGGTAGTGGGAGGGAGTGGAGAGTTAGAGAGTAGAGAGGGAAATAGGTAGGGAGGATACATAGTTGAGATATAGAGTGATGGAGGGAGAGATGGGTAAAGAGAGGGAGAGGGGAGATAAATATAAATAGAGAGGGAAGGAGATGTATAGAGATATGATAGATAGAGATAAGTAGAGAGTTGAGGGATGGAGGGAGAGGAAAGGAGGAGATAGAGGTGAGTGTGTGTGAGAGGGAGAGAGAGCGAGAGTAGAGAAAATGAGGGGATAAAGGAAGGGGGAGAGAGAGAAAGAGAGTAGAGAGGGAAGGGGGGAGAGATAAAGAGTAGAGAGGGAAGGAGAGAGTAAGAGAGAAAGTGGGGGGAGGGAGAGAGAGAGGTAGAGAGAGTGGAAGCTAGTGGAGGGAGAGGTAGGTAGAGATGGAAGGAG
Source organism: Sequoiadendron giganteum (assembly GCA_007115665.2). Lineage (NCBI taxonomy): Eukaryota > Viridiplantae > Streptophyta > Pinopsida > Cupressales > Cupressaceae > Sequoiadendron > Sequoiadendron giganteum. The sequence continues at coordinate 209,071,315 of CM021108.1, read as the reverse complement.
GGAGAGTGACATGGAGAGAGAGTGGTGAGATAGAGAGTTGAGAGGTAAGGAGAGAATGAGAAAGAGAGATAAAGAGAGGGAGGGATGTTGGAGGGAGGGAGAGGTAGAAAGGGATAGGTGAGATAGAGAGAGGGAAGGAGGGAAAGTTGGATAGAGAGAATGGTGATTTAGAGAGGAGAGGGTGAGAGGGAAGGAGGGAAAATGGGAGTGAGAGAGAGAATGGTGATTTAGAGAGGAGGGATTGAGAGGTAGGGATAGATATAGTGGTGAGATAGAGAGAAGGAGAGAGTGAGAGAGAAAGAGAGGTATGGAGAGATAGAGAGAGAGGTAAGTAGAGGAAGGGAGAGGAGAGATAGAGAGTAGAGAGGGAAAGAGGTAGGGAAGGAGACATAGGTGATATAGAGAGGGATGGAGAGAGAGTGATGGAGGGAGAGGTAGGTATAGAGATGGAAATAGAGATGAGAGATAAATAGTAGAGATGGGAGGGAGGGATGGAGAGGTAGGGAGGGAGATAGAGGTGTGTGTGTGTGTGTGTGTGAGTGGGTGAGTGAGAGATAATGGTGAGATAGAGAAAAGGAGAAATTGAGAGAGAAAGAGGGGGGAGGGAGGGAGGGATAATAGTAAGAGAGATTGGGAGGAGAGAAAAAAATAATGGGAGGGAGGATGAGGTCAATAGAGGGAGGGAGAGGAGAGATAGAGATAAGTAGAGAGGGGGGAGGGAAGGAGGGAGTGTTATGGAGGGAGATAGAGGTTTGTGTGTGTCTGAGAGAGAGACAGAGAGGAGAAAGTTAGAGGGAGGGAGAGAGAATTATGAGGTAGAGAGGAGAGAGTTAGAGAGAAATAGGGGGAAAAGTGGGATAGAGAGGGGTAGAGACTAAGAGAGAGATGTAGGAAGAGGGAGGGAGAGAAGAGAGAGAGTAGAGAGGGAAAGAGGTAGGGAGGGAGACATAGGTGAGATACAAAGTGATGGAGGGTGGGTAGGTAAAGAGAGATAGAGGAGATACAAATAAGTAGAGAGGGAAGGAGATGTAGAGAGAGAGAGAAGAGATAGAGAGAAGTAGAGAAGGGAGGGAGGGAGGTAGATGTAGGGAGGAGATGGAGGGGTGTGTGTGTGAGAGAGAGGGGAGAGAGGGAGGAAGGGAGAGAGAGAGGGAGTGGAGGGATAGAGTGTAGAGAGAAGGATAGAGTGAGAGAGAAAGATGATACAACTTGCTAACTACTAAAATTTGACCTCCTGATTAGTGAAATTTGACATGCTGATTACTGAAATTTGACTAAGTCTAAAACTTTTAAGATCTTCCAAAAACTAGAATTTGCATTATAACTCCTAGAGATTTGAAACCACTCCCAAACATTCTGCCTATATACATGAAATATAGCTTAGAGTATAATAAAGTAAATGTCCAAATGTAAATTTCAACTTAAATATTTATTTCATGTATATAGTTTCCTTGAAAGATAACAAGAAGAAAGAGACAAGAAAAATAGAAGATTTTTTTTTCAATGTAGACCAAAACGTGAGTGCGTTATAACACGCTCGCATTTTGAAAATGTTTTTTTTATTTCAAAAAATGCACATTTTTTAAACTCAAAATGTGTGTGTTTTTTGAAATTTAAACCATAATGTGAGCACGTTATAATGCACTTGCATTATGGCTTGGTAATGACCGATCCTAGGCTCGGTCATTACCATGCCATAATATAGGCATGTTTTACTATAATGTACTCACATTTTTTCTATTTCTAGATGAGAAAAGTAAATTGACCACAAAATTGTGACCCATCTTTTTGCACTTACCCAATATAAGAAATTCATTTTAAATTATATTCAATAAATTTTATTCCCATTGTGGGGAAGCTCTTTATAGAAGATAATCGGATAAAGGAATTTTCTCAATTTTAAATTCTCTAAAAATTCAAATCGAATGATTTAAGTACTATATTATACTTAGTTCTATGATAGGACTTCCTTGATTTTTCCTATTGAAGTGAATGAAGAGGAAGGATGATTCATGACTTCAAATTCATTATTCTTGACTATGAGTCTCAGGATAGTTTTGAACAAAATATTCTACCATATTTTTTAAGCTTTGTACTCCCTATATTAATCCAATAAATATCCTAGATTACATGAACAATATGAACATATGAATTGAAAGAGATTGTGAAAGAAAAGATATCTTCTAGAAATGTCCAAAATGTTTAGGGAAAAGAAGAATGAAAAGAAATATTAGAATAGAGGCTGAGAAAGCATGAACACCAAACAAGAAGATAATGAATGGAACTAAATAGAAGAGAGAAAGATATGATTTTGTTATCTCAAAAATTGACAAAGGGATGCCTTTGTTTGAGTGAAGAAGAGAGAAAGATGGGTAATAGAGGCTTTCATTTGTTGTAGAAGAAAGGTTTTGAGTGGAGAATTACTTAGATCTTGGTCTATAGTGTAGAAATTCTTACTGAAAGCCCACAAAAAAAGAAATTTCTTTCATCAAGTCTACACTAATTTAACAACAATTCAACAATTATTATTTCTTGGTCTTTGAAGTTCTTTTTAAGAACACAATGAAGCATCATTCACTTGACACTATCTCCTTCCCTAAATGCATGAGCTCCCCAATGCAAAAAAATTATGACCATATCCATATGTCATATTATTAGAATTGATTTCCCTCAAAAGTGGATGGTTAAGATGTTTTTTAGATTGACCATGAACTAGTACGTCAAAGAATCTTCCCCAACTTTCCCTAAATGAGAGATTTTGAATGGGGTATGTTCATACATCAAAATAAAAACTACAAAGAATTTTTTCATATATTCTTGCAAATTCTTTGGTAGACTTATATTTAGTCACACTTATTGATTTACCAAATCACTTCATTGAACCTTGTTTATGTTGAAGGCATATCCTATTTGAACAAGATTGAGCTAAGTTTGGCGATCAACGGTTGGAGCATCTGCTAACGATTGAAACCATTTTTTCGGTTGATTTTCAAGCTGAAAAAATATGACTGGTTTTCTCTTTCTCACACAAAATAGTACACCTAGATAAATGCATGAGTGGTCTAAATCTCCAAAGGAAATGACACCCAAACACCCCATTACAACCTACTTCCATTCTAGAGCATTTAACATCACTAGCAGATGGAAGGATAAAGCCAAAGAAACTTGCTTTTACTCCTATTTCGAATGCACTGATATGAACTGGCTACATTCCTACACCCACATCAAACCTTGGTGTGCTCATCTCATCTTTTAGTAGTTAGGGTCTTTCTACCAAGGACATTATTGTCTTATCTAGTAACTTATTTTTTTAATCTGCTAATTTTTGTATGATAATTAGTACCTACAAACTATAGCATCTCACTTTTTATTCTTTCTCCTTTTCACATTCAGGTGGTCATACTATCGGTCAAGATTGATGCATTGATTTCAGAGCTCAAATATATAATGAAACTAACATAGAATCTACATTCACCACTTCTTTGAAATCAAACTTTTGAAGCAGCAATGGGGATAACAACCTATCACCTTTAGTTCTTCAGACTCCCACAACCTTTGACAACAACTACTACAAAAATTAGAGGAGCTAGAAAGGGCTATTGCACTCTGCTCAACAAATTTTCAATGGAGGTTCTGTTGATTCTTAGGTGACTACATCTAGTACAAATAAGAACACCTTCATAGATATCTCTACTGCCATGGTGAAAATGGGAAACATAAGTCCTCTAATTGGTAGTAATGGACAAATCAATAAAAAATATAAGAAGCCCAATTGATAGCCATAACAAACAAATGAACATTTTTGGCATATATACTACATATATTTTTCATTGTATTCATGTATTGGGGTCATTGTTTTTCCAAGGTGTTCCAAAGTACTTACATTGTTTCAAAAAGCTTAAAAGAATCCTTGCAAAAGCCATATTGGGCATATCATGCGTTCAAATAATTCCATGATAACATATATTGTGGAATTTTATCAACTATTTGATGTGTTGTGTATGCTTCTAAAGGGCCAGAGGCAGAGGAGAAGACACAAATCTGAAAAATAACTCAACTCAAAAATTTTCAATCATAGAATAAAACAAAAATTTAGAACACACAAATTAAAACTCAGCAGGATTAATGATTTCATTCATTCAAAATAATTGATTCTACAAAGTTTCTGCTCAAAATTTCTCTACAGAGCATTCTCTAGCATTCTACAAAAAACTTGCTCCCCAATCCATTTATTTTCCTCCACCAAAAATACTAATAAAAACTTCTAACATAAAAGATTCCTTATGGGTAAACTTGGCTCCCAAGAAAACAAAAATAAATGACTTACAAATTACTTTTCCAGTAACTTGACTTCCAAGTCAAGTAAATATGTTTTTACCTTTCTATTTTCAAAAATATATAAAAAATCCTCTAAAAGTTAAATGCGTGGATTTTAACATTGTACTTTTTAAAAATACAAGACCCGTGCAAAATAAACACATTAAAAATGCTTCCAGCCAACACAAAACATCACGTGGGACTACTGGAATACATCCCATTTGCACAAAAAAATGTCATGAAGAAGAGGGCTCTATCAGGAGCCTTCAGGAGCCATCAAGAGAAATCGGGAGCTATCAAAAACTGAAAAGTTAGAGCTTTTGGAGCCATTAGGAGTTGGTCACGCTGCATCAAGAGCAATCAGGAGTTGGAATTATTTCCAAAACCCCCCTTAATTACAACGAATTTTTTCAATGATACCCAAACTATATCTTTGATAGATGAAGTTATCTTTTCCAAGCACCTTTGTGAAAATATATGCACATTGATCTTTAGACTTGCAAAATTCCAAAAATATTTATGCATTGCTGATTAGTTCTCTAATGAACTGATATCTTGTGTCTATGTGTTTGCTTCTCTTGTGGAAGACTGAATTTTTTCACAATGCTATAGCTGAGTTGTTGTCATAATAGATCTTTTTTGCCTCTACTTGTTCTTGATTCAATTCTTTCAATAGTCTTCTCATCCAAACTACTTGCCATGATGCACTTGTGGCTGCTACATACTCTGTTTCAGTTGATGAAAGTGTGACAATCGGTTGTTTCTTTGAAGCCCATGAAACTATGCCAATACCAAAGTGAAAAACATAACTTGAAGTGCTTTTTTGTCATCTATACTCCCTACACAATCACTTGGTGTACAATGTTGGCTCACTGCTACACCTATTGAAGCCATTCTATAAAAGATAACTATCGATTTTATTGTACCAAGCTCTTGGGGCTTGCTTGATCCATACAATGCTTTCTTTAGCTTGTAAACTTTGTTTTTATGACCCAAAATCTCATACCTAGGTGGTTGTTCCACATAAACTTCTTCAAGATAACCATTCAAAATAGTTGATTTTACATCCATTTGATATACTGCCCACTTATTTTGAACTGCTATGGCCAATATCATTCTCACAGCGTCTAAATGTGCAACCGGTGCAAATGTCTCATTGTAGTCTACTCCGGGCTGTTGTGAATATCCTTTAGCTACAAGCCTTGCTTTATGATTTTCTACTTCACCATTTGCATTCAACTTGGTTTTGTAAATCCATTTAACTCCAATCATCTCTTTTCCTTGTGGAAGATTCACTAACTCCCACGTTTCATTTTTTTCAATAGAATTTATTTCTTCATCCATTGCATTCACCCATTTTTCTTCTTTGATAGAATCTTCAAAATGAATTGGATTTTCAACATGTGAATATAAAGCAAAGAGAGAATTCTGACATGAATTAATTTCACCTTCATTTCGCTGATAAATCTCACTTAAACTTTTGATTTTTTGTCTTCTTAAGCTTGCTAGATTGGAGTTTGACATGTCACTTGAACTTGGACTAGTGGAATGTGGACTTGTTGGTCCAACATTTGAAATCCTTGTTGTAGATGGTATTTGTTGTCCTCTTATTATTGTTCTTACATTTGATGCTGGTGTCATTTGTTGACCATGAGTGGGAGTGGAAGGAATCACATTTGATGGAATATTTTCTGGTATAAAACCTTCATTACCTTCTTATGAAAAGTTGGCTGCAATATAGATTGTTTTCTCCAAACTTCCATCCCAAGCTTCATCTTCTATGAATTGCACATCCCTGCTAATTATTACTTTCTTGATGATTGGATTGTATAATTTGTATGCCTTCGATTCATCACTGTATCAAACAAATATGCACTTTTCTCCTTTGCTATCCAAATTTCTTCTCAATTCATCTAGAACATGAGCATATGCTACACTGTCAAGATTTTAAATCCAAAACAAAACATAGAGCTGCTGCTCTGATTTCTAGCTAAAATGGAAATACCCAAATATGTAAAATTACGGAATAACAAACAAGAGGAGACATGCAATATTTTCTTCTTCTATTCGAAATGCTGATTGGAAATGAACAATACATAAAACATGAAACTTCAAACAAACTAAACAACTACCTATTACAATTTTTTGGGAGCTATCAACTACTCAACCAATTCATAAACAATCAGGAGTTTCTTAGAGCTCACTATCAAAGCTCAACTTGAACTATCTGTTGTTCCTAGCAAACACTGAGCGATCAGGAGGAATCCTGCTCACTAGAAACACTCTACAAAATGTTCTAAGAACATTCCCTGTTGCTGCTGCAACTTTTTTTCTTGCTGCAAATCACTTGCTTTTACAAAATAAACTGACTTTTTCCAATTTCTCCAACTGAAAGAATAATATTCCTTCATTCCTTTTGTCTTTCACAAACATTCCCTCTCAAAATTCAAAATTAGCTACCACATTCAATTCTGAGCAATCAGGAGCTACAGGGATGAAGATCCCAAAACTGGCAAAGATGAAACAACTCCTGACAAGTAGGTAAAGGAATGATAGGCTCAAGGGAAATTAATATTTCCAATACTCCCCCCTAGTCATGAGCCAACAAAACAAATAGATCAAACTTGATCCAAAACAACAATGCCCAAACGACTCCTTAGGCGTTCAAAGTTATTTTTTCTCAATGGCTTGATGAATATGTCTACTAGCTACTGCTCAGACCTGCAAAACTCCATTTTAATTTCACCATCTTCAACCAATTCATGAATGAAATGATACCTAATTTCAATGTTCTTTGTTCTTCCATGAAACACAAGATTTTTCATCAAAGCTATCGATGAAACATTGTCACAAAAGATTATTGTTCCATCTTCTTGTTCTTGTCTCAAATTTGCCAAGATTCTTCTCAACCAAATAGCCTGACATGCTACTACATTTGCTTCTATATACTTAGCTTCAACTATTGATAGGGAAACAACAGTTTGTTTCTTGGAAGCCCAAGAGATAGCACCCAAACCTAAATGAAACACATAGCCCGAAGTGCTCTTGCTATCATCCAAACTTCCTGCCCAATCATTGTCAGTATAACCAACCAACCCATACTCTTTTTTTGTTGTGTACAACATACCATATCCTTTGGTACCATTCACATACCTCAGGATTCTCTTACCCGCTTGTCAATGGGTGTCTCTTGGAGTCTCCATAAATCTAGAAATAAGACTCACTCCATGCATTATATCTGGCCTATTCATTGTCAAATACATCAAACTTCCAACCAAGTTTTTATACATGGTTGGATCCACATTGTTGTTGGAATCTTCCTTTCTCAACTTTAGACCTATGGTTGTTGGTGTTGGGTCAGGCTTGCTTTCAAAAATCCTAAATCTCTTCAACATCTCATTTGCATATTTTTCTTGAGAGATAAAAATACAATCATGCATTTGTTTTACTTCTATGCCTAGAAAATAACTCAAGAGACCTAAATTTGTCATTTCAAATTCTCTTTTCATGGCCTCTTTAAAATCAGAAATGAGGAAATCATCATCCCTAGTGAAAACAAGATCATCTACATACAAAAAAACAATCAAAATATTATTATTTGCTGCCTTGATGTAAAGAGTGGGCTCACCATCATTTTTGCTAAAGCCATTGCTCATAAAATATGAGTCAATCCCACTATACCATGCTCGTGGAGCTTGCTTCAGCTCATAAAGATCCTTCTTTATCCTATACACCTTGTGTTCTTCACCTAGAACCTCATATCCAAAAGGCTTCTCCACATAAAATTCTTCTTTCAACACTCCATTTAAGAAGGTGGACTTCACATCCATTTGAAATACCTTCCATTTGTGTTGGGCTGCAATTTCTATGACTACCTACATAGTTTCCAACCTTACAATAGGGGCATATGTCTCATCATAATCTCTCCCAAACTATTGTTTGTACCCCTTGACCACTAATCGTGCCTTGTGTCGATCTATTCTTCATTCGACATTGCTCTTGGTCTTGTAGACCCTGTTTACTCCAATAACTTGCTTGTTTGGAGGCAAATCAGTTAACTCCCATGTGGTGTTCCTCTTTATTGCATCTATCTCTTCATCCATGGCCTCACACCATTATCCTCTTTCACAGCTTCTTCAAAATAATCGGATCACTATGAGAAAACAATGCAAAATTCATGTTCTCATCAAATTCTTCATCATACCTTTCATTTTGGTAGATCTCCCTTAGAATCTTGGTCTTTATTGGAATTAGGGAGGTGAGAGTAGGGTCTAAACTTTCACTATTGCTTTTGTTTTGTTGAATAGGCTGGGTTCGGAGCAATCGGGAGCGATTTTTAAGACCCATTCTTTGGTTTTTTGTGGCTGCTTGCTTTTCTGTCTATTTGGATTAGGAACAATTATGACCGATCAGGAGTGGTTTCTAAAATTTTTAGGAGCTCATACGGAGTTGTCAAGAGTAACTGTTGGCTCCACTAAATCACCATTTTGTACTTCTTGTTCTTTTTCTTCAACATTAGGAACGATTGGGAGTGACTTGGAGCGACCGGGAGCAAATTTTCCATGCCATGATTGTTCTTCTAAGAACTCTACATCTCTACTGATAACAATTTTCTTGCTGACTAGGTTTTACAACCTTTAGGATTTTGATTATGAACAATAACTCGTGAAGATACATTTCTCTCCCTTGTCATCCAATTTTTTCCTATTTTCCTTAGGCATGTGTGCATAAGCCACACAACCAAACACTCTTAATTTCTCAACTGTCCATCTATGTTTTGTCCATGCCTCTTGAGGTATCTTGTCACGGATCGCCTTTGTTGGAATTCTATTAATCAAATAAATAGTTGTTACTACAACCTCCCCCCAATATTTAGTTTGGAGTCCCTTTGCTTTCATCATGCTCCTTGCCATCTCCACGATGGTCCTATTCTTCCTTTCAGCCACTCCATTTTGCTATGGAGTATAACTGGTTGTAAGCTCCTTCTTGATGCCATTTTGCTTGCAAAATTCACAAATTGATTGGACGTATACTCTCCTCCTCTATCTGACCTTAGGACCTTAATGAAGTGTCCACTCACCTTTTTAGCCTGGGCCTTAAACAATAAAAATTATCAAATGCATCAGACTTATGCTGCAAAAAATAAACCCATGTCCTATGGCTGAAATCATCAATAAAGATCATAAAAAGACTATTGTTACCAATGGATGTGATTTACATAGAGCCTACCATATCCGTGTGTACCAATTCCAATGGTGCTCTTGCCCTTGTAGAGTTTCCCAATTGAAAGAGCTGCCTATGTTGCTTGCCCAAAATGCAAGCCTCACATCTAACATTAGGGTCTACTATACTTGGCAAACCATCAATCATTTTTCTCTTGGAAAAAAGGCTTAAACCAACATAGCCTAAATGTCCATACCTGAGATTCCATAGTTCAGAGGGGTCTTGAATGGTGCTCTTGAGGGCTGCTTGTTGTACTCCTGTACATTTTCCATCCATGAGAGGTGCAACATTGGACTAAGATGAGAAGCACATCTCAATATTCAAAGGAAACATCTGATTCTTTGTCATTGCAACTGCTGCAAACACCTTCGTCCTCTCATTCTTATCATAAATGATGCATTGGCCTTTCTCCATCAGTACTTCGTATCCATTTTGGATTAGTTGTCCAACACTCATGAGGTTATGCTTTAACCCTAGTGCAAAGAACACATTTTTAACCTCCTTCTTCTCACCTTGCTTAGTGCAGATCATGATAGATCCTTTTCCTTTTACTAGAACTATTCCATTGTTCCCCATTCTAATTTCAGACTTTACATTTTAATCAATGAAAGAAAAAAGACTTTCATTACCACTTATGTGGTTGCTGCAACCACTGTCCAAATACCAGACTTTGGGGCTGCCTTCTTCATCAACATTGCACATGATGAAGGTTGTGGACTGATTTCCTTCAACTACATTTGAATTAGCCACATTAAGATTTTGTTTTTGCTGATTACCATATTTTTTCTAGCATTCAATCGCATAATGGCCAAACTTGTGACATTAATAGCACTCCATATTGCTCTTGTCACTTCTCCCACTTGAACTGTTGTTCTTTGTGCCTCTTCGAGAGTTATTTTGAGAGTTTCTCACTCTTTCTTGGCTACTTTCTCATGTCAAGATTTTTTCTCTAGCATTTCCTTGCCTAGATCTGCCTGTACCTCTTCGGGAGCCATTTCTACCTCTCCCCCTGCCTCTTGCATTTGACTGTGCTTTGAAAGCTTTCTCTTGAGAAGAGGTTGCAAACCTTTTAAGGCACTGCTCATGAGTATGAAGAGAACCCATTAATTCATCCACTATCAAAGTATAAAGTCCCTTCACCTCTTCAATAGCAATGATGAGTGAATCATACCTCATGGGTAGACATCTGAGGAGATTTTCGACAATGTTCTGCTCCTCTATCACATCTCCATTTCCTCTCAGCTAGTCTAACAAACCACCCAAGAACCTTGTTTGAAATTCTGCAACAGACTCACTTTCCTTCATTTCAATAACCTCTAACTCTCTTTGATGTAACTGGATCTTCACACCTCTGACTTTATTAGTCCATTTGTAACCGGTCTGGAGGATTTCCCAAGCTTATTTTGCATACTCAACTGCTGCTATTTTGGGAAAAATGGCCTCTTGCAAGGCTACTTCAACCAAACTCAAAGATTTTGCATCCTTCTTTCTCTGCCTTCAATTGGGTCTTTTGGTTGTTTGTGAGAGTTGCAAATGTAGCTAGGTCAGTGATATCCATGAACCCATTTAGAAGAAAATCCCACAAATAATTTGCAACCATAATGGTCTTCATCTTCTTGGCCTAAACATCATAGTTATGTCCATTAAAAGAAGGTGGTTGTTGCCAACTCTTTGCTTCATCTCCAACCATGTCTCCTACAACAAAAAATCAACACCTAAAAAAAAAAAATGCCCAAACTCACAAGGAAATGGTGCCTATAGTTCTGATACCATGTCAGAATTTTAAATCCAAAAGCCAAAACACAAAGTTGCTGCCCTGATTTCTAGCTAAACTGGAAATTCCCCAATCTCTAAAATTGCGGAATAACAAACAAGAGGAGACATGCAATATTTTCTTCTTCTATTTGAAATGCTGACTGGAAATAAAAAATACATAAAACATGAAACTTCAAACAAACTAAACAACTACCTATTACAATTTTTTGGGAGCTATCAATTGCTCAACCAGTTCATAAACAATCAAGAGTTGCTTATAGCTCATTGTCACAGCTCAACTTGAACTATCTGTTGTTCCTGGCAAACAATGGGTGATTAGGAGCAATCCTGCTCACTGCAAACACTCTAGAAAATTGTTTAAGAACATTCCCTGTTGCTGCTGCAACTTTTCTTCTTGCTTCAAATCACTTGCTTCTGCAAAAAAACTGACTTTTTCCAATTTCTCCAACTGACAGAATAATCTGCCTTCATTTCTTTTGTCTTTCACAAACATTCCCTCTCAAAATTCAAAATTACCTACCACTATAAATTCCAAATTCAAAATCAGCTACCTCATTCAATTCTAAGCAATCAAGAGCTGCAGGTATGAAGATCCTAAAATTGGAAAAGATAAAACAGTTCCTGATAGGTAGGTGAAGCAACGAAAGGCTCAGGGGCAGTTAATATTTCAAACATACACAACCAAAAATTCTCATGTGTGAAACATTATGTTTCTTTCTAGTCCATGCTTCTTCCATAATCATATTGATGAAACTTTTTGTTGCACACCTATTCATTATATATATTGTACATTATATAGCTTCTGCCCAATATTCATTTGGCAAATGTTTGGATTTTAACATGCTTCTAGCCATTTCCATGATTGGTCTATTTTTTTTTTTAGATACCCCATTTTGCTGAGGTGTATATCTATTTGTAAATTTCTTGTGAATCTCATGAGTTTTGTAAAAAATTAAAAAATCTCTTGAAATGTACTCAACTCCTCTATCCGTTCTCAATGCTTTGATATAGTGCCCACTTTGTTTCTCAATAAGAGCTTTGAATTGATGAAAGTAATCGAACACTTCACTCTTATTCTTTAGAAAATAAACCCATGTTTTCCTTGAGTAATAATCAATGAATGTTAAAATGTAGAATCTACCATCTATTGAAGGTGTTTGCATTGGCCCATACAAATCTGAATGTACAATCACCAAAGGGGCTTTTTCTCTAGTTGAATTCCCTGCTGAAATGATTCTTTGTGTTGCTTTCCTAAGATGCAACCTTCACATATTATTTTTGGTTTTTCTATTAAAGGTAACCCCTTGAGCATGCTTTTCCTATGAAGCAAATTTAGAGCAGAAAAGTTTAAATGCCCAAATCTTAAATGCCAAAGCCAATCTTCATCTTTTATTTCTGCCGAAAAGATTGTTTTCATGATAGCTGCATTTTCTTCTTTACCTTCTTGTGGAGGCATTCAAATGGTGTGCTTGAGCATAGTATATACTCAAATATGGTTTTATCCTCAGGGGAAACATTCTATTGCTGATCATTTAAACCTTAGCTATAAGTTGATTGCTTGGATATTTGTCTAAAATTGTGCATTGTTTATTTTTGAAAAATACTCTATAACCCTTTTGAACAAGTTGTTCAATGCTCATTATTGTGTTTTAAACCTGGCACAAAATACACATCTGAAATATACTTCTTCTCCCCTTGTTTTGTTAGAATGTTAACATTTCATTTTCCTTTGACTTCTACTTTGTTGTCATTGCCCAATGTGACTTCAGATTTTACATTCTCATCCAAACTAGAAAACATTTCTAAATTCCCAGCCATATAATTACTACATCCTCTAAAAACCATACATCTTTTCATTTTCTTGTGCAATATTACATGCCAAAAACATTGTGCTGGGTTATGTCCTTTGATTTTGATTTTCTTTTGTAAAATTTGCATTTTGTTTGTTGAAATCATACTGCTTCTTTCTACATTCACTCAAATAATGTCGAAACTTTTTGCAATAGTGACATTGGACTTGATATTTTTCATACCTTTGTCCTTGAGGCTGATTTTGAGTTGGAATTTGAATTGGGTTATGGTTGCTACCTCTTCCACTCGATCTTGACGGGCTACTTCTTCCGCCTCTATCAGAGTTTCTTCCTCTTCCTCTTAAATTTGATCTACCTCTACCTCTTCCTTGGTTGATTGAAACTTGTTACTTAAAAGTATGCTCCAATGACATGTTTGATGATCTACTCAACCTGTGCTCATGAGAAATGAGAGATGCATGGAGCTCATCAACTGAAAATTGTGTGAGGTCCTTTGTTTCTTTTATGGTTACAACAATATTCTCAAATTTTGTGGATAAACTCCTTAGAATATTTTCAACCACTCTTTTGTCTTCAAGTGTCTCATCATGTGATCTAATTTGATTTATCATTCCAATGATCTAGGTGAAGAATGAATCTACAGATTCATTGTCCTTCATATACATAGTTTCAAATTCCCTTCTCAGTATTTGTAACTTTGTTGTTTTGACTTTTTCCATGCCTTGATAGGTTGTTTGTAATATTTCCCATGCTTGTTTGAACCTTTTTGTTACTACAATCCTTGGGAAAATTCTCTCATGCACCCCTTGGAGAATAAAAAAAAGAGATTTTGAATCTTTTTTCTTATTATCTTTCAATAAATCCTTCTCTACTTGAGTTAAAGCATTATATGTTGTTGTATTAGCTAGCTCTAGAAATCCATTTTCTACTAACTCCCATAAATCTTATGAGAAAAACAATGCCCTCATAGTAATTGCCTAATAGTCATAGTTTTTCCCATTAAATTGTGGAATCTATGGATTTTTCAAGCTTGTGCTTGTGCTTGCTATTGTTGGTTGTGAGAAAATATTTGCTAGAGAGTTTAAGAAAACCCTTTTGCTACAAATCTGCTCTTTTCAATCAGTTGTTATAAACCTACTTTGATACCACTTTGAAGGGCCAGAGGCAGAGGAGAAGACACAAATCTGAAAAATAACTCAACTCAAAAAATTTCAATCACATAATAAAACATAATTTTAGAACACACAAATTAAAACTCAACAAGATTAATGATTTCATTCATTCAAAATAATTGATTCTATAGAGCTACTGCTCAAACTTCCTCTATAGAGAATTCTCCAACATTCTACAGAAAACTTGCTCCCCAATCCATCTAAATTCCTCCACCAATAATAATAATAATAATAACTTCTTACAAAAAAGGTTCCTTACGAGTAAAATTGGCTCCCAAAAAAATAAAAATAAATGACTTGCAAATTAATTTTCCAGTAACTTGACTTCCAAGTCAAGTAAATACATTTTTACCTTTCTATTTTCAAAAACATATATTAAAGCCTCTAAAAGTTAAATGTGTGGATTTTAACATTGTCCTTTTAAAAAATAAAAGACCCGTGCAAAATAAACACATTAAAAATGCTGCCAACCAACATCAAACATCACGTGGGACTGGTGGAATACATCCTAGTTGCACAGAAAAATGTCATGAAGAAGAGGGATCTGTCAAGAGCCGTCAGGAGCAATCGGGGGCTGTCAGAAACTTAAAAGTTAGAGCTTTTGGAGCCATTAGGAGTTGTTCACACTGCATCAGGAGCAATCAGGAGTTGGAATTATTTTCAACTGCTTCCACATCTTGGATGCATGTCTACAAAAGTACTTTTTATTACAACAATGCACTTTCAATTATGTTCTGATGGACTTCGATGCTCTGTTGTAAAGCTTCCCAATTTTGTACAAGTTGCGAGGATGTTGGAAAAGGTCATGGCGTTAGGATTTACAATTATCAATTGCATTTGAAATTAATTATAAACTCACCTCATAATTTGCATCCTCACATTGACAATAGGAATGCTCCTCCTTCCTAGTGGAAGACAAGTTGATGCAGGTTCCAACCAAGGACCGCCTCGTAGTTGAGCCTTGCAACTTTAGTCTAGCTCTTCCATTTATTTCATAATTATTATTGAGAGGATGGAATGAGGAGAGGGTGGTGACGATTTGAGCCCGTGATTATTAGTCTTTCCCCCTCTCTCTCTTACTCTATCAATCTCCCTTTTATCTCCATCTCTCCCTCTTTATCTCCTTCTTTCTAAATTTATCTCTGCATCTCTTTTATTTCTCTTTTCTATCACCTCCCTCTCTCTACCTCTTTTATCTCCCTCTCCAATGCTCTATCTTTATTTTGATATTCCCCTCTATGTTGTATGTATTTTAATAAAAAAAAACCAAACTAAATAATATGTGGCATTTTCAATAAAGACACTTTCTCTTCAAAATAAAAACCTAGATATACATTCATGGCCACTACTTGCATAAGAGCTACTTTAATATCATGTATATCATGTTTATCTTGATACATAATATTTTTTTCCACTACATCTCCTAGACACCAATGAACTAGAATTTAGAATACTACAAACTCTAAACATTTCATTTTATTACAAAATAAAGGCCCATTTTGACAATTACAGAATTGTATCAATATCAAGCGAAATGTATGATGTAAAATAGCTTAACACTAAAAATTATTTTGTAAAATCAATTCTATGTTATGTATGGTACCCACCATAACTACATATTAACCTATGTTGAGGTCCTTATCAATGCATTAGCTACAAAGGACTTCACCTAACAAAAAATAGTGATGATTTTTTACATGAAACATGCACTATTTAAAGTGCAATCAAATCATCTTGTCTATGAAATTGAATCTAATAGGTGGCACTTGGGGTTGGTTAATTGGTCTTGAAATTCATTCTATTAATCTATACGAACAATAAAAATTATTTAATAGTAACTCTTGTTGAAACCTATCAATCCACTTTACAATAAAAGGAAAGTACACTTAGTAACAAAACCATTGGTAAAAAATGAGATTTTTGGATAATATTTTTGTTCTTGACTCCAACTTTCCAATTGGTTATGTAAAATTTTCTTTTGACAAATTATCCTTTCATTTAATGTTTTGATCCCTCACTTGAGAAGGATAAGGGAATAAAAGAACTAAAGGATAGTGCATATGTGAATCTTGAAAAAAAATCATGGCATACATCTTTATTACAAATAATTCAATATTCCATTAAAAACTATTATCATTGGTCCAAGATTTATCAAAGATATAGCCACCATACTAGGTGTCAACCTATATCAACATCCTCCTTCATTTAATGACTATTAATTAGTCCAAACATCTCCACACGGATATACTACTATTCTTACAAGATTTGAATTTCATATGCTATAGACTTTTCTCATCATTTTTTAGGTAGGAAGACATGAAAACATGAAGCTTGTACTACTTAAACTGCAATCAAATGGTCTACACATTATATATACATAAAAATTTATATATTAAATAACATCTTTATTTATTTTTGTTCAAGTCAATGATGTCACACTTAGGAGATTAAATTTAAATTAAATAATATATAAAGTTAGTGTAAGTGAATACATAGTTGATTTGAAGCTATCATTTCTCTATTGAGACCTTTGTTACACAAACAACATCATTTGCTAAATGACCTATCAATTGACCTCATGTACTACATAAATATACTAAAAAATAGAAAATTTTAACTAAATGATCTTCTTCACCTCTTTGGCGTACCCATTGCACACCAAGATGTGATTGCTAGTTTAAACTCAATTATGAAATAAAATATTAAAAACAATGAGCTTGTTCAGACGTAATTATTTTCTTAAATTTTTGAATTACGGTCAAGTTAATATAAGTAGCTGTAATCTAGTTGCTTAGACAATGCCTAATTGAGAAACATGAATGAGTTTGGACACATTTTGATTCCATTAACTTTCATATATCGACTCTATAAAATAGCAGATAATAGATTGTATGGCCATCATATTCTTCGTTTGAGTTTATGTTTGAGGAGTAATGGCTTCTAAGTTGTTGCTCATGATTCTACTAGCGTTTCTCTGCTTGAAATGGATAAGGTATGTGAAGTTTATTTTGACAAAATGAGTATATGACATGTAGTCTCATGGACTAAAATGATTATAAAATCAACACAAAATGGAGTTTTTGAAAGCTGTTATAGAAACTTTCAATAAAATTTAATTTCTAGGTGTAAATTTATATTCCACGACTTTCCTTCAATCCTCCTCCATATATGCCATCAATGTCAACCTTAATATTGGAACTCAGATGCGACTAGTCGTTAAGTCCTTTATGTGCACACATAAAAGTAACTGAGGAAAATGAGGCAACTGGCTGGCATGATATAATGCGCAGAACAAAGTTTTTATGTTTTCTATTACTCAACAAAAATACAACTTAATGGTCAACAAAATGTCTATTGTATAGATGATAAAAGGTCTATTAGAATATGAGAAATCTTACATGTTTAAAAAATGTGGTGGCCCTTCGTATATGGCCATTCAAAAACTGTACTAATAATGAGCCTTATAATTGGAAAATGGTGCATGAAATTCAACACATAAAATGAGGATACTAAAATGGTGCAATTCTTTTAGAATCTTAAATATTGTGGGCATATGAGTCTCGTGTAATACTATAACTTGAAGTTCCATTAATTGTTCAAATAGATTTGTTATTCGTTATATGAGAAAAAAAATATCAAAATGACACTTGAGCTAACATTCTTATTAATAATTAACAATCTATATTTAATCTCTCCTATTACTTATAGATATATTACAACTCTCACCCATACATATGGCCCATTTATGACTCTTTGTTTGGATTGGTGCCACTCATTTTATGACTATTTTCTTACTTAGTTTAATCTTAACATCAATCAAATGAAGGATATTTTAGCAAGAGAGACATTATGGGATGAATTTTCATGATTTTATTAGAAAAATGATAATTAGAATAAAAATCTAGTTACATACCACATTTCCAAATTTTGAATATGAACTTGAAATTATTTAGAATGAAATATTGCCTTTTTGGAACACATCATGCTTAAATAATGTCATATAATGACCTAAGAAGGTAAAAATCCATTCCAACCTTCCTCAAATGAATCTACAACTTTCACAATTCTTAAAAAATATTATTGTTAACTTAGTTTAAACATTATGATACAATTATTTAAAGAAAATTAGTAAATAAATTAAATTTATACATGGTAAAAGGTTAGCATAACCTATTTGGCTCTGATACCATGTTAGAAATTAGGATCTTAGGATACAAATCATTATAAAAAAGATATAACATAAATAAAATGAGAATTATACAAGCACAAATTTTACACATTACACAAGATATACATGGGGAAAACTTTTTCGAGTAAAAAACCCCATAAAGCATCATTTTATTAAAACACTAACAATAATGGTCTATTATAACAAAGAATGAATCTGGGGAACACTTCTCCATACTTTTACATGACCAATAATACCTCATGTGCATAGTGATATAATTCACTATATAATCTCCAACTTTACCCTCTCTCAAATGAGAGAGAAACTCGTTAGATGTAGGAGGAAGGGTGACATAATACTTGAAAGGGTATTAGTGACACCTATTCAAAAACACTCATTCATAAATAATTAATAATCTAATTATTTAGACTATAATTATTTCAAATGGGATATGTTTAATAAGAAACATAATATATTTAAGGTTTTATAACCTTATATTAGACCAATATATAAATGTTATAAGTGTATGACCCCTAATAAAATTATGTTCTAACACCTAGGTGATGGGGTTGGAAATCCTACGGTCCTACCTTAGTGGGAGGGGCTAAGCCTCGGGTGGCACAGATCTACCCACTATCCCTACTCCACTGGACCCCAATGGCACCACTGCCATTTGGGCAGTATGATATTAAAAATGTTTTTAATAAGTGCAATCATATGGTTGTTCAAGGGCCGAACTTTTTTCCCCTAGACCCAATTTTGATTCCTCAAAGGGCCAAAAAGGTTATTTTTTTCAAACTTTCATAACTTGCAATCTAGGAGGTGAATTTCTTGGAATAAGATATCAGTGGAAAGTTGGCACTAGTGAATTTTGTAGTGGTGTAGGTTATTTTCAAAAATCTTGTTCTTTTTTAGCATTTATTATTGATTGAAGTCAAATCTTCTTTTATGGCTCCTAAGCTCATAATTTTTTGTGGTGGTATCTAATTTATGTGATTTTTGAATTAGTGGAAAGGTTTTGAGGAGCTCTCGATTTCTATCCATGCACTTTTTCTTGTATCTATCATAGGTTGATTGATATTTTTGTTTTTAACCAAATGGTGTTCTAGAGATTACTTAGATGTTTTGATAGTTAGGAGGGTGCAATTTTCATCTTTTCACTTCATTTAAGTTCTAGATCATTTATCAATCAACCGTTGCTTCACAAATTCCAAGGTTGTACTAGTTTTTAAGTGTTCTAGTGTTCCTTGTCATTGGGCCTACTATTTCTCTATCATTATTTTGACCTGAGTCCTTGAGTGACCCTAATATGGTTTCTAGCATCATAATTATCTTTCATTTACTTTTTGGATTAAGGATTCTAGTGTTACTCCAAAATTCTACTTTTAGTGCTTCTTTATAATAGGTTATCTCATTATAGAGGGTTATATGGTCTCTCTTGTCATCCTTCATATGGAGGGGCATTGATTGAATTTGTGATGGATGTAGGGCTGAATGGTCCCTTCTTCATCTCTCTTATGGGGGGTCCTTTCCTCAAATGGGGTATTGTTCCTGTTAGTGTAATTAATTAATTAATTATTATACTAGCATAAGTTAACTTAGGGTTAATTAATCATATTAGTCCTAGGTTACTTTTTATCATTTAATAATGTTGTTGAGATAAGATTCGCTTCTAGAAGATGAGTTGTATTTTCTAGAACTTATCTCCATCATGTTATCATTCCCTAGGTAGTTGGTTAGGGTTTCATGTTGTCACATGTAGTGTGATTTGAACACTTGGCAACATCTTATGCATTTTAGGTTTTGCTCTTGCCTATTTAATCAGGCATATGTACACTTTGTAAATCAATCTAGATCCTCATAATAGAATTTCTATTTTGAATGTCATTATCATACTTTCTGTGTGGGTGAATATTTCTTCTTGGAAAAGGTCCTCCATTGAAGTTTGCAGCTTCATCAAGGCAACCTATGTATCCAGCATTCCAACATGGCATTAGAGCTGTTCCAGTGAAGGTTCATCCCAGGATCAAGAAAGTTTGGCTCCGATTTGGACATATTTAGCCATTTGAAGTATATCTAGGGTTTTTGCATTTTGTACTATTCGTACACATTTGTAGAAAAAAATATCCTCCCTTTCAGTCCTCCATCATGGAAAAATTTTTTTAGGTCATTGGGCATTTTTTATTTCTAAAAACGGACTATTTTTTCTATAGTTCTTGCAAAAAATTCATTATGTGGGCGACTGGTAATTAAAATATAGGTTGGATTAATTTATTTTTTTGGGGACTATAGTTCTTCGTCGGTTGACATTTGATTTATTTGCAGGTTTTTTTTTTTTAAATATATAAAATATTCAAGTTTCGGATTTTATTGCAAAATCTTCACAATTTTCATTCGGGTCTGCAGACTCCCACTAGCTGCCGTCACCTCTGTCAGCCCGGTCACATCGATCATCACCTCTGTCAGCCCGGTCACATTGGCCATCACTTCGGCCCCCTGGTGCTCCCATCGACCTCCCACCGACTGTGCTCTCACTGACCGCTCACTGGTGTTTGTCTCAGCCCCAGCGATGGTCACCTCAGTGACTAGAGGCCCCGCCTATTCCCAACGGCGCTGCCGCTCTACTGGTGCTCCGCCTAGTGACACTTCATTTTTTTTGCAGGACTCAGCCCGTGGTCCTATCAATGACCAAAGGCTCCATTTTTTCGGCCCCCTGGTGCTTATCTTTTTGCGCCCATTTAGTCTATGTAGGTCTACTAAAGTAGTGATCTTCCGAAGGCCATATCTTCCGCATACAGTATCAAAAATTCACAAACGATATACCGTTGGAAAGGTATCAACGTCTACTTTTCAGTGATCGACTCTATTTTTCCAGATTCTTCTTCTATCAGACATACCATCTAGTTGAAGTGCATACCCTAATTTGGGGTTTTGGAGGTGATACTTTTTTAGTTTGTCGAAATTCTGCCATCAGCAGGGTATTATTGTGTTTTTCCAGCATTTCAACACTATCATCAGATTTTCAGCATTCTTTTTCAGAGATTTTTTGTCTTGTTCTCTTTTTCTCTCTAATGGCTGAATTAGGTTTTGAGCTTCTAACTCACCACAATTACCACACATGGAAAACTGGTATGCAACATCTCCTCTAGTCTAGAGGTCTTTGGTCTACATTGGATGTGAATCAACCTAATCTAACTAGGGAATATGAGAGGTTTTAGCATCGGATCAAGTGTGAGGAGGCTATGGGACTTATTGCTCTTCATATCTCCAATTCACTATTTTTCCACATCGAGGGGTGTGATACTCCTAAGGAAGTTTGGGATAAGCTCAAGACATTGTTTGGTTCAATAAGTGATATTCAGGCACTTCAATTAGAGTCAGAGATTGCTTCACTCTCAATTGATACTTTTCCCTCTATTGATGATTACTTGGTGAAATTCAGGTCCTTGAGGACTCAACTTCCAGGGTGTGGTAAGGACAAAACTGACAAAGAAAGCATCTTCATAATCTTGTCTAAATTAAAAGGTTCTTTTTCCTACTTTGCTACTTCCTTTTATTCTACAATGGATGGACCTGGATACAATTTTGTGATGCCTTCATTTGAGACTTTTTTTGAATGATTGACTAGGGAGCAATCTAAACTCATCCAAGTTGATTCATCATGAACGTCTCATGCTCTCATTGTAGCACCATCCAAAGGGAAAGGCAAGCATAAAGGAAAATTCAAGACAGGATCTTTTGAATCATCACAGCACAAGGTAGACAAGCCTACAAAGGAGAGGCCCAAATGCAACTTTTGTAATGGGCTTGGACATCATGAGGAGACTTGTTTTAAAAAGGAGATTCATGAACTGAGAGAACTTCTCAAGGATCATAACATCACTCTTCCTTCTTCTTCTATCCTCTCATCCCACTCTTCTTCACATGAAGAGTCATCTTCAGCTACTGCTGCAATTGTCTCAACTAAGAATCTAGGCAAGGGGCATGCTTTGATCACTACTCTTGTTAATACACAGGATCTCCTTTATGGGGGGGCTATCTAGTCTCCTAATACTTTTTGTATTCGTGTGATGATTGTTGTCCTTGGGGGGACGATGTTGAGTCCTCCAAATCATCACCTTTTTGCTTTTTATCTCCTTTTTTGAGAGGGGTTTTCTTCCCACTAGGTTTTCCCCTTTTCTCCATTTGTGAGAGATTAGTTTCATTTTCATCCTATGTACATCGGTACCTAATATGGCCATCAGCTGAGACCCATCATCATCATCATGCATAATCATTACATTTTCTTTTCCTCCCTAAGTTGCACTTATGGGGGGGTGTTAGTGTAATTAATTAATTAATTATTACACTAGCATAAGTTAACTTAGGGTTGATTAATCATATTAGTCTTAGGTTACTTTTTATCATTTAATAATGTTGTTGAGATAAGATTCCCTTCTAGAAGATGAGTTGTCTTTTCTAGAACTTATCTCCATCATGTTATCATTCCCTAGTGTTGTGCCTTTTGCACACACGCCCCGTTCGGAACAGGGACCCTCTTTTTCCTCTTTCCCTTTTTGGTCCCTTTCGCTTCGCCTCATTTTGCGTTCCCATTTTTGTGCCCCCAAATGTCGAGGGCGGCACGTTCCCTAATGTTGTATTTTAAGTTTCAGGTTTTCTGGGTTTTCCTTGTCGAAATTTTGGCATCTGTGGCAATTTTTGGGTTTCCCCTTCTAGATTTCCCTTGCTGGGTTTCCCCTTTCGGATTTCCCCTGTCGCACTTCCTCTTCCGGGCTTCCCTTCCCGGGTTTCCCTTCGGGCTTTATTGTTTCTGATGGCATCCACCGAACCTCGGACCCCAGACCTCCCGCCGCCTCTGTGTTTTTCGGAGTTCACCAACCGAACCTACAACCATACGGAGTCATTAATGCGGCATTAATGGATGTCTTTGGCTATAAAAACCATTTTTTTGGCTGTCATTTTCAAAGTTCGAGTGATAGAAAAGAAAGAGCACTCCCAACAATTTTGGGCTCTCCTCTTGTCGATTTTCGAGGTGTTTTCTCGACGACTTCCGTGCGCCCGACAACCTGTTCTTCGAATTTTTGAGGTAGGTTTTCCGTCCACGCGCCCTAGTTTCCTTTTTGTGTTTTTTAGGATTTTCTTGAGGTAAAATTATAAAATGAGACATAAACTAAGTAGATTTCACCCCTGCGCGCAAAACCCATGTCTTGGAATCTAAGAATCCACCTTCAAACGCCCAGGAAATCGATTCAGAACCTTCCTACATCGCGGGTGTTCTTCGGAATGGCGCCAGCGTCTTCCGGGCCCAGGTCTTCCCGCGGCCATCTGTACCACCTCTTTGTTTGGATTTTCAACTTATTCCGCCTTTCGGATTCCTACCTCCGGAATTCCCTTCGCGAGATTCCCTTATGCCTCTGTCGTTCCTAACGGCGCCATCCAGGCGTCTTTCGGACCCTCAGATCTCAGACCCTCCTTTTTTGTCTACCATCAAACTTCAATATTTTCTTCGATTTCTTCCCCGAAATTCCCCCTCTGGGATTCCTTTCTCGAAAGACCCTCCCCAGGATTCCTTTCTCAGAATTCTTTCCTCATCTCGCCATTTCGAACGGCATCCACCTTGTGTCTTCCCGGATCCTGAACCCCGGTCCCCTGTCCGCCGGAACCCATAGGCTTTGATCTTTTCCCTCCGATCTTCCTCCAGATTCTGGCGTCTGAAATTCCTCTTTCAGAATTCCTCCCCTAGAATTCCTTTCCTACTACGCCGTTCTAAATGGTGGGCACAGAGCGTCTTTCCAACCTCCGGGTCTCGGTGTGTTGTTTGCCGTCCGTTTCTCCCAAACCATTCGGCTGCTTCCGGATTTCCTCTGTCGGATTTCCTCTTCTAGGTTTCCCCTCCTGGGTTTCCCCTTGTGCTTTGCTATTCCACACAACCGTCCACTTTGTGGCTTCCCGGCGACGGCAATCCGAGACCCGGAATTCCATCTCCTTTGTGCCGTTTCCAATGGCTTCTCTACAGGTGATACCCAAACCTCCAAATAAGGCATCAAATGACCTCCAAATCCAAAACGGATTTCGACCCACTTGCTAAAATGTGGTTTTCTTCCATTTCCAACCTCTAATCTTCAAATCTATCTTTGGTAAATGCATATGGGAATTCCATTCTCATTTTGTCGTTTTGAACTACATTTTGCTAAGGGATTTCTTGCCCAAGAACTCTAGATTGTTTGCACTGCCTTTTAATGATGAATTATCTTGCCTCTATGATTGCTAAAGTATCAATTTTGATTATCGGACTAACCTTCACATGCAGGTACTCGGTGTCAACCATTTTATCAGTTCCTTGTTGCTAACTCTCGTCCGTTGTGCAGGATTTATGGAATCCGGCCCAGAGACTTCCGGTGCTTCCAAAAAGGGGAAAGGACCAACTAAGCCAGTAAGGGGGAAGGAAGACAAGGAACTAATGAGGTATAAGTTCCAGGGGGTCCCCATTCAATCCAGGGTCACTACCCTTTGGAGGGATGACATAGATACCAACATCGAACAGGTCGATGTTGATGAATTTATGCAAAGAGTCAGAATGAACCCGAAGACTGCCGATGCCAAATTGATAAAAAGTAGTGGACTTGCCAAGGCTGCAGGTTTCCCGCTGGCCCTAGTGGCCCCGGAGCTAGTAATGGCATGTGTCGAAGCATACCAGTTCGATACTAGAACAATAGTGGATCACGAGGGGTATATCCTTGTAGATATGTCTCCGTCAGGCATAACCGAGACCTTCCACATTCCCACATCTAAGAGCATGGAGATCCCCACCTCGGAGGACTATAAGGAGCTATGAGAGCAAGACTCGCTGGAGTGCAAAAGGGTTATCAACCACTGCTAGTTGAAGGAAAAGCATGCTAGTGCTAGGAAGCTTCCTCAGGAGCTCTACCGTAGTGACTTCTTCGAGGACTACCATGATTTGGCAACCCTCCTTAGCCGAATCAGAGGCCTTCCTAACACAGTCTTCTTCCAGGAATGGATGTTCTATTTCATAGAATTCATAGAACAGATTCTCTGGGGAAAGGACACATTCTTCTATTGGGGAGAGATCATCATCGACTGCTTCCATGAGCAGTTCACTAACGTGAAGAGAACTAATAAGTTCTTCATGATGTCATACTTAGTGTACTCCCTCGCCAATCGGCGACATTATCAAGGTTTGATAGTAATGCCAGGTGATCCATCGGGACCAAAGCTCAAACCGTATGACAAGTACCCTCAATTGCAATATAGAAACTTCAAAACGAACTACTGCAGGGTTAATGACGCGTTCACTACCCATGTGATCTGATCAATAGGAGGAGATTTCCAGAGAAGAACATCTCACAGTGCCAGGGTCCTCCTCAGACAATTTGCATTTTGGTATATTCAGTTTCCAAGGTTCACATACATCCATGCTGATGGCTTCTCGGATAGGCCAAACAAGTTGCCCCGGTACCCAAACGACCGGATTGTCCTCCTGGAACTGACTCGGCAGTTGTGGCACATTCACAGTGTCCTGAGTGAAAAGCATCTGGCAGGCCCCGTCTACCCCATGAACCTTGGGCAGGGGATGTATAAGGTCCACACTTCCCAGTGCACTGGATATTTAGAAAAGTAGTTGGTGGAATATAATTTTGAACAATACACAGCTAGGCCACGGATGGATCCCTATGGCCATGTCAGAAAGGCGTTGGGGCACGAATACACCCACCTCCATAACATCATGGACTTCTGGGCCAACTGCAAAGATGATCTCAAGGTGTAGTTGCGGTATTACATGCGCATGACCATCCTCCATGTGTGAAGGGTGAATTTATGCCCTGTACCCGATTAGCTAGAAGAGGATGAGGAGGCAATAGTGGATCCGATGTATGATATAGTCTCCAACCTACCGTTGCCCGCAATCAAATGGGATGCAGTGGAACTCAATAACATTAGTGTGCTCACCAGGGCCCTCGAAGTACAAACAAGGGCATGGATCGATGGAAAGGTGGCCCAATTGAAACAACAAGGGGTCGTCCTGACATATACCGAGCTTGCAGGAGAGCATGTAAGTGAGCCAAGTGGTTCCGAAGGTGGAGAGGCCACCACTACAAATGGGGAGACATCTAAGACCCCACCACCTCCAAAGACTAGAAAAAGAAAAGAGGCTAGCCAGCAGCTTCCCAAACCAAGGGTCTACGCCCGTAAGTCTTCCGAGCCGGAGCCCTCTCAGAAGAAAAGAAAAACAACAGGAGGCACGGAGACAATGGTGATGCCAAAGGGTTCACCCCTTGGGATCACGAGCAAAAGATCTAGCTCATTTGGATCTCTGCCCATTATAATCACCACCACCACCCCGGTTGCCTCAATTCTAGCATCTGCTTCCTCCCCACCCGCAGTGGATATCTCCATCCACCTTGCTCAATCTCCTCCAGTGTCGCAGGTCATTCCTGTGGATTCATCATCCACTGCCAGCTTGCCTATGACCTCTCCCTCCATGTCTCATTCCCTCCCTTCCATTTTTGTTGCCACAACACCAGCCCCAAGCCTTCCAGATTCCTTTGTAAGGTATATGCAGAATGTGCCTTCTGAGCTTTCGGGGATGCTCGCCAATCCAATAGTCTAGGCAGCAATAGCCCAAGCTATGGCCTCTACTCCAATGCCATCTCCCTCTACCGAATCACCGAAGATGGACACCACCATGCAAATATCGGAAGAGTGTGAACGACAGTAGCTAGAGGTAGAGAAGGTGCCGGAGTATGAAGAGTTTGAGTATCACGAACATCCCTTGTACGAGCATCGGGAAATTGGTGAGGTAGTTTGTCAATCTTCTAGTGGGGAAAGTTAAAGCAACGAGGACCTTGACACTGAGATGATCAAAGAGTCAAATGATCCCAGACTCAGTGAAGAATGGGGTAAACAGCTTAAGGAAATTAAGGATAAGGAGGCCAAGGATCAACTTGCATAGGATGAGGAGACTGCTGCTCCAGAAATAGAAGGTCATAGGTCGCCCATCGAGGAACATGGCCAGACCCCAGAACATGGTGAGGAAACTTTCCTCCAAGAGAGAAAGCAAATAGAAAGCCTCGAGAAGCATCAAGATACCCTGAACATGGAGGAGGATGCTGAGAAAGTAGATTCACCCAAGCAACAGCTACAAACCGAGTCCCCCGTCGGACATGAAACATTGGAACATACTTCTGATGAAAGAAAGGAGGATGCAGAAACAAGTGACAAGGTAATTATCATCCAAGATGTTGAACTCGAGAAGGAAGATAGCGGGATTTGAGGTGAGGTACCAGACAAAGAACCTCAAACACCTGATTGGCTGCAAAGGTAGCTCAAACAAAAGACTCCCGCGAAAAAGGATCCCAAGGCAAGGCTGGAAGCCATCATGGCCAGAGCACGAATAGGCACTAGAAAAGACAAGAAGCCAAAGATCAGATCGAGGATAACCATGGACGCCTCGGGATCAAGGGCCATGCAATTAGCAATGATGATGGTTGGAGAACAAGGTATCACTTACAATGTCTCCACCATCGATTTGGGAGTGGCCACCAGGGAGTAGAAGGTAGAGCATCTCCAGGAGTCAATCGCCACCGTAGTGCACCTTATCCAGCAGGATAAGATCTCCAAGGAGGAGTTGAAGGAGCAGGTGATAGACTTAACCACATATATTCAGTAGTGGTCATCTCCGGATGATCAGCCCACAACATCAACGGCCTCGCCTCAGCTGCTATCCAGGGAGCAAATTGATAAACTAGAAAAGAGGCAGAACTTGGGCAGAACTACAGAAAATTGGTTCCAGCAAGTTTTGGACCTAGGAAACATGGGTATCAACGTGGCTATCCGAGCAGCAAATAGATTCTTGGAGGTCTAGAAAACTCTAGAGGACACGAGGCAAATCTATGAGAGGTTCCCTACGAAATAAAATGCAGCCTACCCAAAGATTGAGGCTATTCTCGCTTTTCTGAGTGATATATGGGAGAGGGACCTTGCCTTCAAAGATGATGACCACTGGCTAGTGGATACCTGGAAGAGAGACTATGACCATAGAAAGAGGTGGATGGAGTAGGTTTTAGAGCGGGTAGCACCCGATATTGAATGGGCAAGGGAATCTAGAGAGGAGTGTACGCAGTACCTCAAACTGATGATGGGGTATGAAGTGCCCGCAGTCGAAATCAACTCTATGAACATCAAGCCCCACTTCGTCAAGGCTATGGAAGATGGGATGTCTACCAAAATCACCACTAATTTCATGTGCTTCGCAGCCTGATCCTTTGCATAGTCAAAAGCCTACCAAGAAAATGATGTCAAATATGAGGCAAATTGGAAGAAGCTTAGCAGCAATTCCCCGGAGTGGAGTTATCAGATCTTGAAGGCTAATATCCTGGAGGTTGAAAATTTCCAGTCTCTAATCTTGAATTTCATGGAGTATGTTGCGTTGAAGAAGCGAGAGGGCAACCCAGTCATCAACGAACAGTTCCTTGAAGAATAGTTACAGCGAAGGGAAAATCACTAAACGACAAATTTGCTATAGTGCTGTCACTAGATGACGAGATAGGGAAGAGACAAGAAAGTAATTTATAAATGTAATATATTGAGGGGTAGGTGAAACACTGATGTAAAATGAATCTTGGCCACATAATGGAATCAAATCTTGGCCACTCATTTTGTTTTGTGAAAACTATAAATAGGGCTCTCCTCCTCTCATTCTAAGAGAGTTGAGTTGTTGTAAAGGCATGCTGAAGAAATTATAAATAGCAAATACAACCATTTTTGGTGTATTTTATGGGTTTCTCAATATGTTTCATGATTCCTCTCCCTTTTAGTTATAGCTTTGCGTTAAGTTATTTTGTTGTTCTAGCACCTTCAGTTTAGACTTGATAGATCTAATATGTCATTTCTGGTTTTGGAAGTAATTGTTGTGTGTATGCTTTCCTTGTCCATACTTTTGGTCATTTGCTGAAGGTAGATGACTATGCAAAGTTAGTCTGGACTTTGATTCCATTGCTGCTCATCGAACTTTATCTTTTATTCATGTTTCCATGGTGAATGAATGATGAACATCTGTAGTCCCTAGAAGATAGCATATATTTTATGATATTGTGAGGAGTCTGGTTAAGTGAAATCTCGTTTAAGGAAACTGTCCACAGCAGGAACCTCCATGATCACTGTTCATCGGTAGTTGCAGGTCTAGGAAACATCTTTCTTCCTCGCCCTTTCCTTTTTCCCCTTTTTTATAGAATCAACTTGTGTCGAGGTTCATTGCACATTATAAAGCCAAATCCAATGAAATAATGGAGTCTAAGATTGTTGTTTGAACCTACAGCAAAGTATATCAATTCCAGACCTATAGAATTCCATTTATTGACTCAATTCCCCTACAGCTTCAACCATGTAAGGCCGCCTTGTCATTCCAGTAAATCATACAAACAACTGAAATATTCCAAGCACTATCAAGACCTGACATCCGAGAGACCTTGGGATAGTGTTCTGCAATTTGATTGTAGAAGATTGTCTTTCAAGAGAGGTAATGCACCTACATATTGCTTGTGTTGTAAAGTGCATAAAAACACCGTCAACAGAACTGGCACTAGAAGGAGGGCCTTGAAAGGGTAAAGCTGGATTGAATTGAATCATTCTCCCTTGAGAGATTCTAGCAAATACTGAGATCTACACCGAACAAGGGGGAGTTGCAGGAATTACAGCCACCCATCTGAGCTAAGAGAGCTAAGCGAAGGGGATCATCCATCACTAACTCCACAGAGTAGATCACTACCCCTTCACCCCTGCCCTCTTCATCCTCATTAATAGGTTCACCTTCTGCTCATCCCACCACTGAGACTTTCCAAGTTTCCATTTCATCTGAATTGAACTCTGCCTCCCAGCTGAATGCAACCCACAACTTAGTTGCTGCCTCCCTGGCTGTTGCTGTCCCATCCCTGCCATAGAGCAACCTGGTGTAGCCACCTCCACCACCTTTCCCAATGGCATGGCTGGGTAACAACCCATATCCCCTTGCTTTCAACCTCTATCATGACATGCCCAAGAACCCTGAGAATTTCTGCACAAAGTTCAACTCTCGGGATCTGCAGAGGACAGCTGAGGAACATGTCAAGATTTTTGAAATCTTTTTGAAGACTATGCAGATCATGTACGAGGATGTATCTTGCAGGCTCTTTCCTTATTCCTTGGGGGAAGAGGCCTTTTGCTGGTATGTCAATTTGCTAGCTGGAACTATCAGCACGTGCGATCTCTTAAAGAATGCGTTTCTACAAAAATTCAAGACCCTAGTCAGCCCTGTAGATTCATACAGGCATTTCATGGTGGTTCAAAGGGAGATCAATGAGCCAATCAGCATGTTCAATGATCACTTACATAGAGCATACACTTAGCTGCAGGCTCCATATGTTTTTAATGATGCTGTTGTCCTACCTGTTTACTATGCTGCACTGGACAACCTCACTTCAACATTGGTGAAAAGGATGAGACCACCACCTGCAAGGTTAGTCGACGCGTATGCTAAAGCCATCATTGCCAGTATAGATTTGAGGTAGAATATATCCGGTCCATTACCTTCTCTTGGACAAATAGCACATCCTGCATAGATACAGGGACTCATGCAAGCACTGTAGCACCAGACGCCCCTGTTAAATTTGGTACCTCAGCTGCTTATGGTTCTGCATCCTAGACAGCCAATGAACCAGGCATACCCAATGCCTCATTACTTGACACCCCAGCAGCAATAGTCACACCCACAAGGATCCTAGATGCTAGCATACCTTCAAGTGACGGAGTTCCCACCCGCTCATCAGAATCAACCGGCAGCATAGCCTATGTTCCTCCAGAATACCACGTCGCAACTAAGTAATACCGAAAGGGATAGGATTGATGAGCTCACAGAGATGGTCAAGAAGATGTCGACCGAGATGACACACCTGAGGAATCAGAACAATCAACTGCAAACGTCGCAAAAGAGCATCCAGGCCAACTTTAATAGGGAAAATCAAGATTACTATGAAAATCGGGACAATCGAGATGCCGACACATCATCGGGGCAGAATTATGATAGGAATCAGAACTCGGGCCAAAACTTTGACAAAAGACCCTTCCAAAGGAAAAATCGGATGTGGAATACACACCCCAACAATGGCGGTGTTCCTACACTGCTAGATCAGCCCAATAATAGCAATAGTGAAAACCCCGCAAGCAGAGTTTATTTGGCAGAGGCTGTGTTATCCGGTTGTTGCCGTATACACAAGACAAGCCACCATTCCGAGCTGGATTGTCCAGAGTTTCAAACTGTTGCCGAGATCTTCCAAGTAGAAGTGCAGAATGTTGTCAATAGTTCGGGATGCCATGATATCATCCCATTCGATCCGTATAATGGCTCGGTGCTGGTGCAAAATTAGGCCCCTTTCGCAAAGGAAGAATGCAATGCCCCCGAGCTAGAGAGCACTGTTTCAAGCCATCATGATACAGCAAGAGAGGTAAGTTCCGAAAGTCGTTTGGCTTAGCTTTTCAATTCAGTAGATAATGGCACCGCAGATGATGAAAAAGAAGTTAGGGAGGATGAAGTCCAAATGTTTCACCAATGGACTACCCCTTATAACCTTAGGAATAGACAAGCAGGAGGCCATGTTGGGGGTCCTTTCATGACTTCCACACCACCAAATAATTTCAGCACTCCTCTCGACCCGAGTGCAAACAACAATCCAGGTTTCCCACTCACGCCTACATGGTACCTTAGCCGAAATAAATAGCAAGGTGCTAGCCAAAGTCAGAGTGCTAGCCCTTCCCATAATGTTTATAATGACTAAGGAGTTGAACAGATGGGGGACTATATTGCTGAAGAATTTAAAAAGGTGAAGATAAGTGTGTCCGCATTAGAGCTTTTGAAAGTGCCTACAGTCAGGAACACCTTCTTCTAGATGATAAATGGGACCCCATCATAGGGAACAACTTAGGAAGAGATCCTAGAAAAAAAGGTTTCTTTTAGCGATCAATCAAATGAGCCGGTTATCAGGCAGATTTTCGACATCAAAACAGACCCACCATTAGGGGCGCAAGTAAACAAGCAGTCTGAAAGGGTAGCCAATCTGACACCAACCCAAAGCAGAGACAACGAGAAAGAAAAGGCCCAGGTCACCCAAGTGGATGTCTCTAGAGGGTTGTTTCAAGGGAAATTCGAGACCCCTCCCTTCTTGACCACCGTTCATGTGTTCTGAAAGAACCTCCATAATTGCTTGTTGGATTCAGGAGCGTTAGCTAATGTCATGCCCCTTTGCGTGTGCAAGGCACTCGGAGTAATTCCAACTCCTTCCTGATAAAAGGTGACAAAGCTTGATAAAACTGAGATCAACATAGTTGGGAAGATCAACAAGATACAGATGCAACTTGCTGCTGATCCCCAGATCCAACAGATTATTGACATGGAGGTGGCCGATATCCCAGATACCTATGGAATAATCCTAGGTAGGGACTTCATGAGGGCACTGAATAGATACGCCACCATAGATTACTCTCACATATGGCTTCCATGGAAAGGAATGCCTAATCAGATCTGGATTGACAGAGAACCCTAGATGAAATTCATGATTACCGAGTACAACAACACGAATGAGGTGTTGTATGCCAAAATGAGTCTACAAAATTATTCCCCGGTAGCATGCTTGGACGAGCAAGAGGATTTTGAGGACGGAGGAACAAGCGAAGTCTTTCTCGTGTTATGCACCCCACCTGCCAATTTAACCAATAGTCCTCCAAGCACATAAGTACTCATTGAGTCTGATGACAAAGAGTTGGGAGAAGGTGACAGTCGAGGCCTGCTCAGTGGTTTCCAGGATTTTATGGGAAAATGCATACATGACCAGCTCAACCTAGGAAATCAGGTGAACCTTCAGGAGCTCTTGCTCCCTAACTGGTGCTGGGTACACAATGCTACCCATTCATAATTTGACTACTGCTTGTGCCAAATAGCAATTGAACATGCTCAGAGATGAGCTACCCCACAAGCGGATGTAGGATTTGCACCCGATGGACAAATAGGTCTCGCCCCTATAATCCCCAAGGTGGTCACTAAAATTTTGCCCCCGCTGAAGGTCAGGGCAACTTTTGTCAGCCCCGCATCCGAGGATTCCCCCAGGTTTTGGACGTTGTGCTTTAACAGATCTAAATCTAAGCACGGGGTTGGAGCTAGTTTCGAGCTGATCAGTCCCAAAGGCAA